>NC_051167.1:215082145-215444645 GCF_013339725.1 Rhipicephalus microplus | reverse complement strand
CGTAGCTTTCCCCACACACGTTTCGCCAACGGTGATCTGTGTTTCGTGTGTCCGTCTATACAAGGGGAAAGGGAGAGGGGGGTTGCATACACAGCCGTCCCCGCGGGTACACGGTGTGTTCGTATATAATGAACTGGGCGCCGCCTCGCTGCTTCGATCCATATTCATGGCGTGACGCTTCTTTGACGACCGACACACACCGAGGGCGACAGTCGTAAAGATTACCCCCAGGGACGCCTTCTTGTGCGCACCGGCGTTCTTTCGCCGCACTTATACCTCCTGAGCAATCGCCATCGTCGTCTCATCGTCTTCCCACAGCTCAACGTTTGCGCAGCTTTCCTGCGTACCAGCTTTAGGTTTAGGAATTTGCTGTGTTCTCGGATTCATTCAGAAGAAAAATAAAAGGACGAATGGGCGTTGCTGCTTGGTCATCTCTGAGGTCTTCTCTTCTCTCCATGCTTAACTTTTCTCAAGCACCTTTCTTTACTTATCCGTAAGCTGATTATCATGCTGGCGATTGATGGCTCAAGGTTTTGATGATGATGATGACGATGATGATGATGATGCAAAAGGTAATGATGATAACTGTGATGGAGCGCTCATTTAAAACTTAATATTAG
Organism: Rhipicephalus microplus; assembly: GCF_013339725.1. Classification (NCBI taxonomy): domain Eukaryota; kingdom Metazoa; phylum Arthropoda; class Arachnida; order Ixodida; family Ixodidae; genus Rhipicephalus; species Rhipicephalus microplus. The sequence goes on along the minus strand of NC_051167.1, from coordinate 215,444,025 downwards.
AAGAATACAGAGCTCAGTAAGTTGGCACGTACTCATTCTAAAGTATTCATTCAATTATTTCTGCGTCTGCGGTGTCCTGGTTTTCTTTTCGTTAGAGGAAGCATACTACTACGTCTGCCTGCACTTCGGTACTCTTCAGAGTTCCATCGATAAGCAAAATAGGACCGATCAGATTAACGTTTTTGCAACGACGCTACATTCACTTATTCGTTCCATTCTTTCCTTGTACTGGTCAGGAGCACGAATGTCCACCATGCCACCAGCATCTATGAAACCTGATGGACGAACATGAGAGCGGACGGCATGGACGCCTCTGTCGTTCTTCGCTCTGTATCTATTGCAACGTTTTTTTGACCTTCTATAGTCGTTCGTTCCATTATACTGTTATAAGCACAAGCCCGGCTCCGAGACTGGTCTCTTCCGTAGGCTTCTGTTGCTATATTTTATTCTTTGAGGAAGTATGGATGCACCAGGCCTGTAGTCTCGACGCTCGCTCCAGCAGGACGCCAATTAGATGAAGACGTGGGCTGCTACAACGGACGCAATTTTTTTTTCACAGCAGGCGCCTTTTACGCCCAAGTCTTTACTACAGTGTGACCACTTTCCACAACATGTTGTCTTTTGGAGGGGCAGGTACCAACGGCGTATTTCACACGCTGTCGTACCTCCGCCACATATTTTATCTCCTGTTTTATATCTCTCCCGTGGCTTCCTATCGCATCTACGATTGGTTTCCATAGCTCTGCATGGCCGCTGCACATGCATTCATAATTTTGCTTATCCGCAACATCTTGCTATAGTCTTCGATGTAGAAAAAAAAGAGAGATAAACAAGTGAGGGAAAGAAACGCTGGTAAAACAAGTAGCCTCCGGTCAATCTCCGAGCATTTCTAATCCTGAAACACTGAGGTGACTGTCGTAAATTTCTCTCTCACCCCGGGAACGAAGCCAGCTGGATGCCACACCACAGGGTAAAAGAACGCGTGTCCGGCGCTGGACGAAATCGAGGTTATGCCACCGGAATCCCCGCGGGTGACCAATGAGAGGTGAAAAGAAACATCAGTAACCGTAGAGGATGTTGCGCGCTACGCCAGAGGCGTCGTACGTGTATTTTACGCGAGGTGCGACCGACAGGAAGCTGTGGCTCCTGCGCGAGAGGAATGGACTCAAATTCCTCGACCATGGCTCTCGCGATGAGCTCCGCCACCGTAGAGACTGTAGCAATGACTGATCTGATCGTAGAGGATACATCTCAAGTGAACTTATGTTCAGATTTCACTTAGGACAATAAAGACGCACTAAACTCCATTAGACTGGTCATGTATCCAATGAAATCCCACTTCTATTTTTTTCGGGGTCACAAATTCGTAACTTATTAGAGCCGTGTTGGCTTAGCTATGGCATTGCGCTGCTAAACGAGAGGCCGCTGGTTTGAATCGCGCCTTAGAGTCTGTATTTCTAGGGGGCAAAATGCAACACCACATGTGCACTGCGGTGCAGTTGCACAAGAACCAACCGAAGGTGGGAAGGTGGGATACTCACATAGATAGATAGATAGATAGATAGATAGATATAGGATAGATAGATAGATAGATAGATAGATAGATAGAATAGATAGATAGAAGATAGATAGATAGATAGATAGATAGATAGATAGCTAGTATAGATAGATAGATGATAGATAGAATAGATAGATAGATAGATAGATAGATAGATAGATAAGATAGATAATAATAGATAGATAGATAGATGATAGATAGATAGATAGATAGATAGTAGATCGATAGATAGTAGGATAGAGATAGATATATAGATAAATAATAGATAGATAGATAGATCGCTAGCTATGCATATATGACACATACTCCCTGGGGGCTTGTTTGCTTGCCCTCTCTCCCTACAACGGATGATGTAATTCGGTTTTTCGTCTCTTTTTTATGGTCACACCATATTCCTGCGCTCAAAGAAATAAAAGTAAATGACACATTACAGTGGGCATGGCCTACAGCTTCATTAACCAATGTCATTTACTTTTTCCTCCATGAAGAAATATAAAACAACATATCCAGTCTATGCGCAAAATGGTCCAATCTTCCCCGTGTCTTTGCCAATCTTTCAAAAAAAAAGTAACGGATAACTCGGCTTTGCACCTCGTTTACCAAACGCTACGGGGAGGTTTACTTTTTTCTTTTTGTGTTGTAATGAGGAAACTAAATTACGGAGAGTGTGAACCACTGGCCCAGGGTCACACACTTTAATCTATCCGCAGTGGAAGCCTGCATCCACGCCACTGTATATCAAGAGACTAATCGGTACACCAACGACGGTCAATGCAGGCCTGCGCGTACGCGCACCCAAGAGTGCGTGCGTGCGTTTGGACGGACGATCGAGCGTGCGTGCCAATGGATGGCAACGGTGGTGCTAGTAGCCGAACCATAGAGGGGAGCAAAGGAGAAGGAAGGAGGGGGTAGGGTAACGCGCGAACAAATACGAGCAGCGCGGCGGACACCTCTAATGGGGACGCCGGAACAGCGATTAATGCGGTTATTACGACCTGTCAGCACTCTCGCCGAGCGGCCCCGTGCTCCAAAGGAGTGCGTGCACGCGATGCCCCCGAGAGCTCTCACGTCGGCTCTCGCCACGGCACGGAAACCTGCGCGATGCCGCACTGGCAGCCAAGGATAGTGCTACGTAAGCAGGTAGTGCAGCCACCCTTCCGTGTGCGAGCGAACGGACCGCCGAGGAACTCACGACGTGCGCGGCCGTCTATGTGTGTACTACAGATAGAGCGATGACCAGAAGCGGTTGGAGGAGGTGGTAGAGAAGCACTCTGTAGTGTAGATAGGAGAGCGTCGAGGTGGAGTGAGGGGTGGTAAGAACGAAAGCTTGCGTGATCTGTGCCTTCCATCATGGGCCTGTTGCTGCTGCGCCTTCGTGGTGGGTAGGATGATGATACGTGTTCCATGAGAAGCGCGCCGTGTAAGAGGATAAAAACGTTAGACTTCCTCATTGCGTTCAACGACTTTGTTGGGGTGACGATATTGGTTGCAATGAATAAGACATTGAAGAAACAAACGTAATCAAGAAAAGGACAGTGTGTCAAGCCGTCTGCCCTTGCCAGCAAAACACTCTGCATGTATTGTCTTTCTTCGGTATTCTTTCTGTATCCCCCAAACACGCCACCTCTGAAAGTGCGTATCTTCGATTACGGATGTTCGATTGCGATGCCGTAGACTTATCTGCAATAGACGTGCAGTTTGACGCTGCTAACGTATTTGACCAATCTTCCGTTCTGCTTAGTTTTATTTTACACGAAAGTGTTTTATGCGGGGGTCCACCACGCCTCCGCAGACGTATTTCCGTCACGAGTATGACTGAAAATGTGTACAAACAGATTGCAAAAAAAAAACGAAAACAAATAGGAAAGGCTCTGGCGGCCTCGAACTAGCGACTTCTCGATCCACAGCGCGTGGCCCTCAACACTAGGCCACAAAACGTATGTTGAGAGCCTTTCTAACGGCAAGCCATTTAAAAACCTTATGTACCGTTTCGCAATCCTCTGAACTTCGCAACTTAAGCGCGTTCTCGTCATCAGTAGCGAAATGGCGCAAAGGGCTTGAGTTAAAGTGCCTCGATGCCCTTTCATCGAGGCATCCTAGAGCTGGGTAGAGTGACTGGAAAAATTTCTGAGCATCAGATCTGTTCGCCGCATGCTGCCACCGATGCGATTGGCTTACTCGCAACACGTGACCTCGCACCGCCATATTCCTTCCAAGAGCTTTTGGTGCGCGAACGTTCAATGCGCATGGTGCCCGGGCTTTCAGCATTACCACAGTATTTAGTGGTATTTCGCCGCATTTTTTACGTGCCGTTCAGATGCAAGGAAGAAAACTTCAGCAGCAAACGAACGTGACCGGGGAATTTTGTTTATTTTCGCATTCCGTGCGGGGTGGAAAAAGCGGCAGAAAGGTGTTCTACGGAACTGCATATAGTTGATCGCAAGTGATTTGCCCCTTCCGAAAATAGCCGTTTCTGCAGTAACCTACGCCAAAACTGCTTGAAATACTCTCGTAAGAAAGGCTCTTTCACCTGATCCGTTCAATATGCTCACTGATTAAAACAACGAGCTACATACTCAATTTGCTCGGCACGTTAAAGAACCCCAGGTGGTCGAAACTTCCGGAGCCCTCCACTACGGCGTCTCTCATATTCATGTGGTGGTTTTGGGACGTTAAACCCCACTTATATGTCAATATCAAATCGACTTGCCCAACTCCATATCTCTACTCCGTAACAGACAGCGAATGCACTTCGAATAAACGGGCAGGCATAAAAAAGACATCAAGAAGTTATTAAAATATCAACTGTTTACTAATTTACCTTGATGGTGATTAGGGCATGATCATTTACCCTGTCACAGAACACAAGCGTGACTGATAGATTGCGCATGAAATTTGGTGACATGAAGTGGTATTGGGAGATATTATTAAGCGTATATCATGCTAGCACGTTGTATTCCATCGAGTGTACCCTTACAATAATATTCATTCGGTGGGAGCAGACACAATAAAAACAATTATGTATTTTTGCAGTGAATCGCGTTCATTATTCGGCTAGTTAGAACGGTTGATTGTGTGATATAAAAATATAACGAGAAATTTACGCTTCGAGCTTTTTTTTTCTTATCGTCCTAAATTTGTAGAGGCTTTTCACGCTCTACAACTGCACAGATAAACTTACAACACTGTATATTATTACAACTTATAGCTGGGATCGTTTCTTCGTGACACGTTTATTGCATATTGCACGTTTTCAACACAGATATTGTGTTCCCTTAGCATATACACTTCAAAAATATTTGGGCTATGCTTTTTCTGACAAAAAAAATAAGAAGTACTCTGCCGAGAAAGCTGTAATAAGCGAAAGGTATTGAACATCACGTTGTGCTGCTTACGTGCTGCCGATATGAACAAGAAAACTTTTATGCCGGTGCACAGAATATTCTCAGTAACACGCCTCATCTCGTGTCAATTAAGCTCTATCAATGAGTTCTTATCCAGCTACTTTTTCTACGAATCAGTGAGTAAATGTAGCGATGCCTACCTGCACAATGAATAAACGTTCTGATATAGATTTTCGTTCTACGGTTATGTTTCAACGCATAGTGACCGCATCAGATGCCTCAGCAATGAATACTTGAGACCTGTCCCACTTCTGCTCCTCTCCCGAACAAAACGTCACTAATCGCAATAGGCGAAAAAAAAATAATGCAAATGGCATTCATCAGAGCCACAGAAGTTTATTGCGAAGCCACGTCTTTGACACTCCTGGTATGGATAGGCAAACTTGTAAACGTATAGACAAGCTTTCATGCTGAGAATACCACCTTTACTAAAGACTCTTTTGTATGGGCGGGTTTCAAGAATTTTCGCTTGGGACTAATAAGCTTCGAAGACTACAGATTAAGAGTTCTGTCATAGTTCTTACGACTTCTGATTTTCTCAGCATGCAAGCTTGCAGTGTCCCACTTTTTTCAGGCTATGTTTATGCTATGGTACCGGCTGAGTGTAGGACGTTGTGAAAGCGCACTCTAGTCAAAGCGATCATTCGACCTGGCAGTTGATATTGCCACTAGTACAAGTTCTGAAAGTAGTATTCCCACAGATGCTGGCAGGCTTGTATGTGCCGCTGTTCAGAAGAGGACGAAGATGCGCGTGCAGAGAAAAATGATAAAGTCGTATTTCGAATCAGTGATAAGGCCGTTGTTTGAATCAGTTTGACGCCCTTGTGTGCGATTATCTACAGGTTGCAGTTACGGTGTAACGTGACAATATGAAGTGTATAATATTTGTGGCCCCCTTTATTCCCTTTTCTCTCCAATACCGTGTGACAGTAAAGATCACACGTACGTCATGGGCGGTACTCCCATCTGATTTAGCTCGAGGCCTTAACGGAACGTATGTACTCGTATACATGTGACCCAAGGCTTGCTCATGTCTGCATTGTGCGGGTGGTTTTTACTAGCAGCAGAACTTCATGCAGAAAGTAATACGAACTAGGCCAAGCAGAAATTCCTCTCAGTTATATTTTGCGCCCTTTTTTCATAAACACTTCTTTCAGTTTAACTTCTCACGCCATGGAATCAACGAAACTTTCTTTCGATATGCATTCGTTAATACCCAGATAAGCCCGAGCATCGACTGCCAAGTCCGGCTACAAGAATCACGGCGACGCAAATAAATGCCTCGTGACCACAACCGACACCGTATGTATAGTTGTACAGTGCCAACTTTTCTACGGCGGTAAATTTCTCATCTCACAATGCGTTAAAAAAAATACAGCCCATGGCCCTTGAAAATCCCCATGGCCCAACTGGCATAAATGAGTCGTATTTCTGGTAAAGCTTTCATGACTTGCGTGCCTCTACGTATCTTCCGCAAAGCTTTTTTCACGCTCACATCGATCACAGCTTCAAAATCATGACGCCACCATCTCAGCAGCCTCTCCTCCTGCCAACTTCTGCACCGTATACCTTCAACACAAACTATGCAATGGCGAATAAACCGGTGTCATTCGCACGCGCTGACGACCTCTGTGTACACAAAACTCCCTAGCAGCACCAAAAAAAAAAAAAAAGAGAGAAATATCCAAACGGTCGCCGGCTTCACAGCGCCGGTCATAACGTATAGAGGGGCGGCCCAGAACAGGAGAGACACCTGGCGGCACGCGCCCATCGCTACGGGGCGCTACGCCTTAACCTCGTAAAACAGCCGACGACAGAAAATAGAGGGGTCTGCTAAGCGTCTAATGGCGTGGCTCACAGCGTCGGCATCGTTGCAGCGGCGGCGGCAGTCCCATCTTAGCCGAACAAGGAGCATACCCTCCCTGTTTGTATACTAGGCTGCCGCCGTTGAATGCCGAGCCGCTCAATGTAAGGAGTACGGAGGTGCGCGACCACCGCATGCGGCGCAGTCCGCCATGCCGTCAGTGAACTTCCGTGCAGCAATCCAGAATGACGAACAGTCACTGGCTTTTCCGTTACTACGTCTCTCACGGGAGATGACTCGAGCAGGATGTTCCTGCGATGTCAGTGCACAACGTAGCAATTAAGGAACACAGTAACCCTTGTAAATCAATATTTCTGAATAATTTTTATGTTATATATCCTCTCAATGACATCTCGAAAATAACGTTACACTAAGGTCGTCATACAGTGTTTCATCTTTATTCATGCCAATCACAGGTGGGACTGATCGTTTAGACCTGCAAGATTGGTAGCCCTTCGATGTTTGGTGAAGGAGTGAGATGACAAGCGTACATGCAGGGAAAACGTGAAATATTTTGTCTAGGCATCCATATACTGTGCAAGGAGACGCTGGCAATCACATACTCCACACATACAGTCGAAGTGCGGCACTTTGATCGGCAGCACTGTCCAACTTTGACATATGTACTGTACAGGTGTTGTATAAAGCTTCCGTTCCAGTGGGATTCTCAGGCTCAGGCTCCCTTCTTAATCATACAATGCTGAGAAGCACTGCAGAGCGTGGACGTTAAATAAGGATAATGCTCAGCATAAACCAGTTGTGTCTTTAATTTAAGGCGAATGTCTTTATTGTGTCTGTTGGTGCTCCCACTAGCGAGATCTGCAGTGTACGCTTTGCGAGGTTTTAGGAAATTGGAAGGTCTCGCACAATATCGCGAAAGCGAAAACCTAACGCGACCGTGTCCTAGCAACGTCCGCGCAGATCGTAAAAACTGATAACGTCATAAATTTTACGTTACATTATGCGACATCATTCTTTAGTCAAAAGTGGGTGGTATATTAAGGCAGTGAAAATCGCATGATATGCAGAAGGTTTTATAAGGGTAGCGATACATGAGTTAGCTTGAAACCACATTACAAAATTTTTTAGGGGAGGGGGGATGAGATATAACACAAATGAATGAGCACAAAGAGAAGGGGCTGGTTTTAGCTTGCATTCACAATACGCGAATACATAAAGGACCACGCCTGTTTTTGTAGCCTCGTGCAGTGATCGGGTAAGCTGATGCCCTAGCACAAATGACTTCTTGAGAGGAAGCTCCCATCTACCTGCCGAATTTCAATGAAAAATTTATTGTGTAAGCATATTGATGAACATTCTGGTCGAGGTCTCTTTAGCGAAATTGTTAATTAGAAGAAAATCAGATGTGCTCTCGTAGAAGTGATTTCAGTTTTTCTGGATATTAACATATGAAAGAGTATAAATTTGCACCGGGTGCGACATCATCGGCGTTTCCACATTTTCTTTATTTAACTTTTATGGCATCGCGTTTCTTATGATCATATGGTGGTTTTGGGACGTTTTATCTCATATACCGAACAACTTTTTAAGTTATCCCCACAGTAAACCCACTCGCGCTTAAGACGCATAAAGAATAGCGGGCTCGGGCTCCATGTACACTTACACGTCCTCGTTGTAGTGCCGGAAGGAATTTTTAAAACAATGATAACTATAATTCTTTCGTGAAAAGACTATTGCAAAGGTTTTGATAAAAGTAATGCGCCGCTAACAAAACTCTTACAAATTAACTATGTAAAAATAAAGTCGAGTATTATGTGGACACAACACACCCACAAATTCAAAAAGTTTGACCATCTCGGTTTTGCGAGTCTTTCATATAGGCAGTTAAGAGTGACAGGTGCTATACTTGAGTCCAAACAATATATCTGCCTTGTATGTGATCCCATCCCTTCTAGTGCTCTCCCATAGTAGAGTGCCAAGTACTCTAAATCGTTCACCAGTTTTTTTTTTTTTCTAAAAACTATTGTCGATCGTTTTTGTGATGATAGTCTCTCTTGGCAAAGCCAAAGTTTCGGTCTGTTTGTTGGTGTCTGTCCAACCGTGGCCTCCGAGATCTCGGGTGCGTGGCGTGGTTCTGTGCGGCCGTCTCAATCACTGCGCTCCCCAGCAAATTCAGCGAATCTCGCCTCACGCGCCCGGCTACCGCTAGAGGGCACGTTTATTGTGGGTTCCTCGGGCGGCGGAGACCACGGCAGAAAGCAGGGCGCGCGGGATTTCAGCGTGCGTATGTTTTTTTTTTTTTCTTCTCACGTGCGAGCAAAAATTACAGACAAATTGTCTAGCTGCACTGAAAGCAAGCATTTTTATACTGCTTTTATTTAGTTCCCATTGGCGAATAAAAGCATGGCAACTGCTGCATTGTTCTTATGTAAATCATTGCAAGAAGGTATTATGTCGTCTGTGGCACAAGCATTCTAGCATTCTCCCTTACTGGAGACGCGTATATGGGTGAAAACAGAGCTAATTATCGTCGTTGAATTACAATGCCATCCTATCGTAAGAGATTGTATTACTATTTTATTGCGTAGTGATATTTACCTGGTGGTCAAACGAATTCACCTTACGCTCTAGAAAATTAGGTGCGTGATCGTGCCACTTATTATTGTGATAAGTAAATTTGCCGGAATATTGTTAAATCTACCATCATGCCCCTGACACACGGGCACCCTGAAGTCCTTTAGACAAGGGGACGTCTTTCGGAAAGGCGTTCGGGCGCAGTGACACACGACAAAGGAGTAACTCCTTTCCGGCAAAGATCCTTTTCGCAAAAGCAGATCCCGCATCTACTTTTCTGGCAGGAAGGGAGTACTCTCGCATACAGTGTGCATAATTTATCAATAGAAGAAAACGTGTCGCAACACTGCGGTGCCCTGTCAGTATTTTTTTGCGCTGAGAAAATGTTTTCATTTTAAGCAGCAGTGCGATTTGTTGAAAAGTTAAGGCCTATAGTCTGTCCATACTCTCAAACGCCTGCATTACGTCACTAGCGCGATCATGTTAGGGTTGGCAGCGGCAGTTGCTGTGTTGGCGCCGTAGTATCATGTAACAATGGAGTCGGCTCAGTCGGTGAAGAAAAAACCTTGAAGAAAAAAGCTTAAAGTGGCCGTGGCCTAATAACGGCAATGTGTCTTCGAACCAGCGTTCGTTGCGCACATAGGCCAACCTTTCGCTGTTGATGGCTCGGGGGGACAGTGCGGAAGCAGTCAAAATGAAGCTGTTCATGACGAGTCTTTGTTTGAGGCTCATCACTCTTGCCTTAGCAGCGTTTAGCTCATCTTCGATGAAGCCGAGGGCGACAAGAGTCAGGCCCACCTCAACTGTTGCTTTATCTCTGTCTCTGCGCTGAGACATCGCAGGACCACAATGAAACGCGGCACGCCGTCACTGACCCAGCTGGACGCATAACAAGCACAACAAAAAACAAAAACAGCAAAACACCGAATGTTCATAGCTGCCAGACGAACTTAAGTTGCTGCTGAAAACGCAAAAAAGCGAAAGAATATTACAGGTATGCGCATTATAAGCCACCAGACAATAAAAAAAAACGGTTTTATGCTCCGGCGTCGCTGAATGTGATGTACATGCGCAGATTCTTTTTAATATTTCCAATCTTGCTGCTTCCACAAACAGCGCCATTTTTTCTGCAGCGTTCTTCTGAGGCACCGCCTAAAGCAGTAGTCCGGTGCCGTGTGTCATCAGCGCCACTCCTTTCTGCAAATGGTCCCCTTAGGTGACAAAAGGGGTTTACTTCAAAGTACTTTACTTTTGCCCGTGTGTCACGGGCATTAGAAGACCTGCATTTACTCCCCACGTTTTTCAATGTAAAATTACTTTGGTTATCATCATCCCCTTTTTTCTTCATCTGTCTTTTGATTATGTTTTGGTAGCAGAATGACCATATCGGTTACAGTGATCTCGACTGCATCCAAATAAAGGGGTCGCGCATGTGGCAGAACGGCGTCTTTCACTAAAACCAAGTATTCGTCGAGGCAGACTACTGAAGAATAAAAAGCGTCAACTGTCCCTGCTATGCGACGCGCAGTGTTTCATAAAAGATACACAAAACTCTGAACGCGTGTAGCGTTCTTCTCCAACAAGAAAAAACATCTCGATGTTCGCTCTCAAATTCCCCAACATATCCACTGAACACCGGAGAACTCACAGTGCGAATGGGCGACCGTATGTGACAAAAGCGCACCTGTAACCAGCGCGGGGTCGTCGCAGAGCCGGTGACATTCAGTCTAGACCTCCTCCCTGTCTCCTGCTTCTGCGGTGCGACGGGAGGTAGTTGGAAAGAGAAACTGGGGAAGCCTCGCGCCGCGGGCAAGTGAGAAGCGTTGTGAGAAGAAGAAACATGACGGCGTTGGCACATTCCGAGGAGAGAGCAAGACAGTTAGTGATGCTGAGACAGTGCTGATGCTGGTCGGCTCAGTGACTGTTCCTCTCCAGCGGGCGTTATTTCTTCCTTACGCGCTCATGCTGTGGCGTTCGCGTGCGGTCACCTTGCGTGCGTGCGTTGCTGGCTTTCTGCATAGAGGAGAAAAAAATGGGAGTAGAAGTCAAATGAATGTTTCATTGTAATTGTAGCGATTTATTAATTAGTTTCCCACTGGTTACGGTTCATACGATTGATGCTATGCCAATGCTGTAGTTTTTTTTTTTCTGTTAGAGAAAGTGACGTCAGGTCTTGCTTATTCCGTTTAATTTCAGAAATAGGTTATACTGATGCGTGCCCTTCTGCACATTAGATAGGAAAAAAAGAACTCGGGCACGAGACGCCAGCATGCACAGTGGCGGCGTAGATCCGATTATAAAACGCTCCACATCTAATAAAAACAGACAGCCCCATCACAAGCTGAAATCAGAACTGCCGCATTCTGCGCTCACGGGTTACACGCAAATAAATGGGTCACTTTCTGTTCCTATCGTGGAAATGCCCCTGATTTAAATTGAACGCTGTTGAGAAAATTATTACAGGCGCGTTGACGTAATCACAGCTGCTACGCTTAGCGCGACTTGGTTTTATTGCTTTTAGGAACGAAGCGTTTTGATAGAATAACTTGGTTGGTCATCGACGTCTCTCCAGCGTAGCCAGCATGTCCACAGAGTGAATGATATGATGAGTGGGGCGAGGCGTCTGTCCGTCCGATGCGTGCTATGGTGTGATAGGAGTCGACGGACGCGTTGACGAACGAATTCGTGTACGGGCGGAGGGATGAATGGACGGACGCTTCACCCAACCAATCATACATTCCGTGCATATGCTGTAACTTTGTTTATTTATCTGTCTTGGGCCGAACAGCGGTTTTCCTGTCGTTGACAAGTCCCACTGAATGTTCCTCACATAAGAGAAGACTACTAGTTGTTGCGAGCACGGCTGGACGGCCGGCGTGTTAGCCTAACAAACTAAGAACGCTTCTACGAAGCTATAAAACCACGTCGCAGCGCCGCTGTGATCACATTAAGGCGTCTGCACGAATTCTCGAAACAGCGTTACAATAAAAAGCAGTCCTAGTTCAATGAGAGCAAGAAGAACCCATTCAATCGATTATAAAAAGTAATCCATGGACGTGGAACGCTGCAGTCGTGTGACCTCGCTTGCGGATCAGGCTGTCATTTTTCTTTCTTCTTCGCCGGTGCCCCCTCCCCCTCTCCTTTTATACAGCTTGCGAACTTCGAAGTATAGTTTCGAGCCCATGTGGTTCTCTTGCAGAGGCATCACAATTTGAACTGCTTTATTATGGGTGACGCGAAACTACAGCAAAACCAAAACCCTATCTAAAAATAAAATGCTCCAGCATTGACTTTGCCTCTCGTACACCTTGACCCAACTTTTCCAAACAAACACAAAGCTATATAGATGCCCAAAAGCATTTTTTTTTCGCCACATAGAAGCTTCGCCAACAGAGCGGCAGCCTTTTCAACCAAAAGAAAGAGCGCTATAGTGTGGAGACAAGAGCGGGCCGCGCCCACCTCTGAAAACACGTGCTCTCTGTGCGATTGGGACGGCCGGAGAGAATCCTGCCGCGCGCCAACAATCTCGGAGGCCATGGTTCTCGGGAAGACGCGATGTGCGTTCTGTTTCCCTCTCGTCGGGCACTGGTGTTTACATCCAACATGCCGCGAGTAGGCGACCTTAGACGAAGTTCGGCGTGAAATCAGTCGTGCTCTTCTGGGTGTCACACCGTCTTGACTTGTTCAGCTGTCACCCTTAAATATCAGAGCTATTAAAGCATGATGACCACAGCTTATTTGATTAATAATGATGGATGTTAGTCGTCAAGATCAAGATGAATGACTAAGCGGCAACGTGGATGCAAACAAGTTAAGCAGTGCTATGACTGTCAAACAACAAGAGACATTGCGAAAGCTCATTTACATCGCTGAACAGTAAACATTGAACTTCTTCTCTAAGGACACATTTTGCTCTCGTTTCAACCAATTTTTATGACAGAAGGAGCTCACTTCTCGCCGACCAGCAATGGGCCATCCAGCAGGCCCACGATGCGGCCGCCAGGTACTCCCTGTCGGTCCCTACGTGGGAGACGCCCGCTACGCGCTAAGCGCGTCCTGCAGGACTGAAATAAAGTTTTTTTTTTTTCATTTCATTCCAAGGATCAACCATGTTGTTGTTGTTTTTTTTTTACAGAATACGCTGTCGAGTTCCAAAATTGAAATATTATACGCACAAAAGTTGTCTCGCTCCTTTCTCTGTTTGCTGGTATTGTAACAAGAACGAAGTGATCAAGCCTTATTTTTAAAGACCATAGCCTGACTCCAGAATACCTCGACGAAATTATTCTGGTCTGTTGGCTTGTCTGTTTGTCACCCTAAACGGCTAAAATCCATCCACATCTGCAGTGACCACCAATATTAATGATCTGGTCTCGGCGTTCATACTTGTGGGTATTGTCGATTAAAAAAATAATGTGATTATCTGAGGCACAACCTCAACGCGTCAATGTCTGTGGCGTGCTTCTTCACACTATAAAAGGCATACATAAGTAATTTTGAGGAATTTAGCGTATATTACGAGGTGCTGACAACGCAACGCTAGCCACGAAAAGGCGGACGTTTTTTTTTTACGGCTTTCCTCAGATGATGCGGTGATGGCATCTGCCCGTCGCCTTGCATTCTACCAACTCTGGCCTCCGAGATTGCGCGCACAAGCCACGCGTTCGCTAAATCGGAGGATCATTCTTTAGTTTTCCAAGGTTACTGCCAGATGACACTCATCTCTCACTCAGCGCTACCAGAATCCCAATCATCAGTTTTCTCGTGCAGAGCATCAAATAAACGTTGTATTTCCATAATAAAAACCAAGCACAAAGATCGGCAGGAAAGAAAGAAGGCGACACATCGGCAGTCTGTCCTGTCTCCTCCTTTCTTTCCTGCCGTTTTTTGCGCTACTTTTTTATTATGTATGTGAACCAACTCACCCAAGCTTTAATCTTAGCAAGTTTTATTCTCACCCTCCAGACGCAAGACTATCATCTTTCGACGACATTTGCAGTGAGACGAGCAGATACGGGGCCAAATTTTTTATCGTGTAGGCTCCTTCAATTTACTGAGGAAAAGCATTCTCGAGGCAGCTTTTAATTGAAATATATTTAGTTTTATTATTTCTAATAATCCTTCTTTGAAGCGCTTTCCTAAAGGTCGCTGTCACCGGGATTCCTGTTCCGCTGAAGAAAATAAAGTCGAGTGAATTAGGGAGCTTTTATTGCAAATCATAAAATCAATATAATGATCACCCTATAACCTATTCCTTATTCAATAAATATACAATTCGTGTGTGACCACTTATATCTAATTGTTCGTTTCTTGGCAAATTACCCAGAGTGGGCGTGGGTCATACATAAAGGCCATCATCATCATCATCATCATCAACATTATCATCATCGGTATACACCTCACAGCAATACTTAGAGTAAGCACTCTACGATAGGCTTTAAGGGACAATGTTGCTCGCGCTCACCTTCCTGTCTTCGCAGGATGGTGGAGGTGTTCCCTCACACGGCAAATTTACTGGGGAAGCGTATTCTCCAAACACATGGTGCCTCCTGCATGATGCCTCCTGCATGATGCCTCCAGCATTGAAATTCGTTATAAGTCGCAAGTGAAACATGTTGCCACAGAAGTATATATAGTTTCAGCGTTGTTGGACGCTATGAAAAACATGAGCACACACACGCACAGTAAGCAACATCCCAAGCTTCTACATTTTTTTGTCACTGAACTTCTAGAGTATCCTTACAGAACTTCCTTTCTCTAGACACGTAATCAAAAAACGGCCAAGTTTAGCCTGTTTATTTTGGCTGATTGGCAACCTTGTACTCTCGCGAATCCATTCAACAATGGGCATACCTATCGAAATAAATTTAGATCTTTCGTTCACCCCAAGGAGCATTTTCACTGTTTACAACCACAGGCCCTCAATGACATCCGGTTTCATCTGCCAATGTGCCTCAATAGAACCGGTGGGCAAGAAGAGCTTTAGAATGAAGCCTGCTGATTTTCTACACTCTGTTCCCTTACTTGACAAAATTCAATTAAATAAATGTTTCTTTGGGCTTCATAGAAAATTTAAGAGATTCCCTTGAAATTTACGCACGTTTCTTTTATGTGAAAAATGAAAGACAGATTTTTTCCCTTAAAAAAAACTTAAAAAAAATGGCAGAATATCCACGGAGTGAATAATGGAGAGTGGAGCAAGCATCCGCCGTCCATTCGTTCTTGCTTCCGTCCCTTCATGCGTTCGTCTGTGTGACCGTCCGTGCGTCCATTCGCCCGTCTGTGCATGCGTCTGTTCATTTGTCCGCACGTCCATCTGTGCGTCCGTCCCTGTGTTCGTCCATGCATCCGCCCCTGCGTCCGTCCATGCGTCCATTCGTTGGTGCAGCCATCCGTGAGTCCATCCATGCATCTGTCTGTGTGTCCGTTCGTCCATCTATTCAACACTCCATGTACCACCATCTCGCATCTTTTCATCATATATTCCCAATATAGAAGCACCGCCATCCAGTGGACACTCCAAGGACTAAACGAGAGGTGACACACGCACACTTTACTGCGGCTTGCGCTTCATGTCTACTTCCAACCTTTAACCACCTCAATTTCATTGTATATACTAGTTCACTTTATTCATGGCACTGCGACCCAATGCTCGCTAAGCCACTGGGCATAATCAAGGAGGTTATGCCCAGCGAGTATAACGTAGCAACCCTTTCTTGTCAATGGCTGCTAAGGGGGGATGAGAGACAGGAAAATTCGGCTTTTAGTTAACGCGCACGCTGCGAATTTTTTATTGTTCAACAACGCACAGAAGAAATCTCTCACCGGCACCACCTTGGAGGTCAAAATGGACTGGTTACACACTACGACTACTACGACTACGAGGGACGAACGGGTGCCGCTATAAGAAGCTTCGCCCCTAAAACATGCTTTCAGTTTCGACGTTAGGAGCTGGTAAATGTGGTGACCGGTAGTTTTTGGGGGGGTACAACGCTTGTAATCTTGAAACCGTCTATAGTGCGTCTTTCATTCATTCCTCACAGATCAGTTGGTTCTTTCTTGAACTGTGATAGTTGGCTGAAGTATATGAAATATTTATATTTCCGGGCAATATTTCTTGGCCATGCAGCTAAGACTAGAAAGCCAAATCACGCGTATCTTCCTACTAATGAATGTAGTCCTACAATTGTGTCTTATTTTCAACTCGCGTTGTCAAAATAATGCTTTCGTTTTTTTTTTTTGTAGTTCTTTGACACAGGACTCCATTCCCACCAGTAAGATATTCTGATTTGTTTCAATTTATCCGTTGTCCCATCGCATTTTCCAACGCGTGAGGCAGCCGCGCTTTTTGCGTGTACCTCGAATGCTAAACGGCGTCTGCGTCAATAGGAAACGCTGATCTGCACAGCCATCACTTTTCCCATTCCCAGAGGTACAGAATGAATGACATACTGGACTATTTCACTTAGCGGTATACGTGTGGGAGACGCTCGTCGGATTTCGTGGTTGACGGTTGCCCCATCCGCGATGTCATATCTCTTCCACGACCGCTCCCTGACCAGAGCCCCGTCCACGGACTTCTCTAACCGTCTCCAAATCTTTGATTTTCTTCCCTATATATTTTGTTCTTGCCTTAACCGTTCTCTTTTGATAGCTGCTGAGGTGTCACACTTCGATGCAGACAGTTGCGCAGTTCACCTTTCTCTAGATTTCCTCCTCAAGAGTCACTACCTTCATGCCGCTTAGTACATGTCCAGAAGCTCAACCCACGTACATAGCTATGCCTTTATGGCCAAGAGAAGTTCGTGTTCAGAAAAAGCCTTAAACGATTTTGAGTTCTTCGTACTTTACTATGGGAGAGCACAGAGCCGTCCCAGTACACATGAGCGCATATCCACGAGTGTAGCTCAGGGTTATCGCACACTGATGCATCCTCGACGTGGAGCTTGCCAACATTTATGAACCAGTGGTAGGCATACTTCCCTTGTGCATGAAAAATTTCAGTTCCAGATAAAAGACACGTACCGCTGATGAAATCCTCACGAAGCCGCTTAACCAGATAAATTCGAAGCACTACTTAGACCTAATATGCTAACCTTCTTAACGAATATTACGATCGCCTCGTGGAACGGGTTGCACAGTGACATTCGAGCGCCTTGCCATCCTACCTGAGGCCAAAGAAGAAACAGTGCTCGTTCGTTTGCTATGGTGCTTTTTGCGTGTGACGCTGCTTTCCTCTTAGTATACGGGGACGGCTCGCTGCTTTCGTATTGTTGAGTACGAAGTACTGAATATTGTAAAGCCCTCTTTCCTAAACGCTTGATGCCCACGGGACGGCTTTCAGCTCTCCCATAGCGGATGCCGTTCGCTCTAAATCATTAACCACTTTTTCTGAACACACATGTTCTAAAGGCGGTGGGAAACGTAAACAAAAACGGTCACTCTGTGCCGGGTTCTTGCTCACTAGATATTTATAGCATTGGGCCGAAGAGCACTTCGCGCTCTCGATGATTAAGTATACATAGTACTCTACATCGTCAAACATTTCTTCTAAACACACAACTGAGACGGCAGGATGTCTCCCATAGTAGAGCACCACGTACTCTGAGTCGTTAAAACGTTCTTTCTAAACACACAAAACCCGTCCACGCATAGTGTGAGACCAGCACAGCTCAAAGCTCTTCTATAGTAGAGCGCACCGTACTCTACATCGTAGAACATGTGTTGTAAACACGATTGGGTTCTTACGCGAATCTGGCCTGCTCATTGTTTCTCCTCTGTAGGATACCAAGTGTTATAAATTATTAAACGCCTTTTCTAAACACACGGTTTTATAGTAGGGTTGAAATCGAAACCCTTGATCATTAACAGTGTGTTCTAAACACTGAACGCTGTTTTGGTGTTCTCGTAAACGTTTGTCTAAAACGAATATCATGATGTTATGTTAAATTTTAATGGGCTTCAACTGTCTGAGATATAATAAACTTTCTACAAACATCCAAGCAGACTGTTAACGAAGGCTATTACAAGGTACACTATCACCTCTGTTCATCAAGAAAGGCAGCCAGGCCTATACTAAACAGCAAGCAATATTTCTGAACAAGTTTATGACCAATGCAGCATACACACCACATGTACTTTGCAAATAGACCGGAGTGAGACAATAAATTTAGGACACATCTCGATGCCCAAACTGTCAGGAAGTGAGCAAAGCAGATTCACACTATCTCATTTCAATTCTCTCAGCTTTATCGCGAGAAAAACACACTCATTGTTTACACGTGACCACGTAGGAACCTAAGGCATTGTGCTGCAATCTCACGATGAAGCACAAAGCGCATTTGCAAACTGTCCTAGTGTAAGTGACCTGCTCGGACTGGTGTAGAAGACACTGACCATCTCGTACGAGAGTGACTCTGTTGAATTGCTAGTGAACACGAACACAAACCCGCGCATTCTCTGAAATCAGACGAACCGATGCTAGTTAAATATGCTTACGCTGTTCACCCAACCACCCTTGCCCCATACCTATTCTCAAACAGCAGCCTATAGAGCCGTCCTCTTCAATGAAATAAATGTTCATTTTTATTATTTATTTTGGCAATTACCCACACAATGAGTACGTTTTGTCTCTATAGGACTGCATATTGCCCTCCCACAGCAAAGTCCATACAGTTCTTCAACGCATTTGTCTTCTAATTTCATATATGGCTTGTCAGCTGGTAATTGGATACTAGCAGCAATACCTTACGGTGTCGGCTTGTCGGCGTGCAATGTCATCGTCACGTACCGTCATTAATGAGTCCCACTTTTCGCCACGGGTCAAAACCATTCGTGTTATGAGTTAAGGGAGCGCGTCGGTACTGTCTGAAGCATTATGTTTGGCTTAGCAGTGGCGTCAGAACCCACGACGAGGAAATCAACAGAGGCCCTTCAGTTTATCCAAAACTAGAAATACAAGTGTGTTTCAAAATAAAATGAAGAAATAAAATGTGGTTGTTGGCTCTTTTAAAGCGGATGAGTGGTTCAATAACTAAGACGCAGTGGGGACAACACTGGTGACAACGAAGGTTGGGACGCTGTTGTCATTGATAATGCGAGGCACACGGGACGGCTTTTTGCTCTCTCATAGTAGAGTACCAAGTACTCTAAATCATTAAACACTATTTCTAAACACATGAATAGGACAGCTTACCGCTCTTCATAATACAGTGCAGATAGTACTCTAAATCGTTAAGCCTTTTTTTCTAAACACAACGCACAGACCTACCTTACAATGCATGCTCCCGCCTCTGTGGTGTAGCATTGAAGGCTCTCGATTGGTGGCAGAGAAGGCTCGTGATTGAATCCTGACCAGCTGTCACGTTTTAATGGAGACAAAATGCCAAGACTCCTCTATATTCAGAGTTACGTGTACTTCAAAGAACCTGGGGTGGTATAAGTATCTGCATCGCATCACTGCACCATCCCTCACTATTATCTCATGCTTGGGGGACCTAAAAAACAAAGAAATTTTCTGCTATTTTGGCCATGCACTCTCAGCCAGCTGCTGGGTAACAAACAGCATAGAAGCGGCACACCCATTTACGTACTGAATAAAATCCTGCTTGTAGAGAGCCCAGCGAAAGAAAAATATCCGTGACGCTTCTTGAGCTGGGGCGCTAAGCGGTAGTCCTGCCTACAAACGTGTACAAACTTAGTATAGTCCTGCCTACAGGTGTGTATAAACTTACCCCCGTATTCACAAACGCTCCTCGACTCGACTTCCACCCTTCACTTGACAGAGTTGAGCACTGCGCCACCACTCGGCTGAAAATGACGCTGCGCTACTGAAGAATTGCAGCATATTGCTGATATGCAGTGACTTTCCGTGCCTAGAGACGGCGCTCCCATCGGCTTTGTCAAGTGAAGGTGAAGCGTTAAGTGAAGGGACGTTCTAGAATACGGGGGTTAGTATAACACCACCGCAAGGCGGTAGTGTTATGCTAAGCTTTTAGGCGTTTTGGGGGCTTTAAGCTTCCTTGGCGTTAGCTTTTGTAGTGCCTTTAGTTGCAGGCCGGTATAAAATAACTTGTTGTTGGGCTAGTTGGTAGAACATTTCAAAAAAAACTAATTTGAGCAAAAATTCAAGACACATTTACGTACACAAACATGTGTGTGCACACACGTGCATGTGTGGTGTCTCAGTGTGTGCTTGTGCGTCGATGTATCGTGTGTTAGCGCGCAAATCAGTATGTCACTCACAGGTTGGGTCTTCCGTATACAGCATCTACACAGTGGTAACCTCAGTCATCATTCCGATCCAAGGTTTTTAGCGGGACGGCTCAGTGCTCTCCCATAGTTGAGTACGGAGTAGTCTAAATCGTTAAACATTTTTTTCTAAACACAGCAGCAACTGTCCTGAATAGCTTATCAACTTCTTCATTGCTGTACTACCCCTTAATCTGGTATGTAGAGTTTGACTTTGTTATAACACACTTTTTTGGCGCTGAAAAAGTCTGGTTCTTATGAGAGCCTTGAGATACTTCAGAAACTGCAATGAGGTGACCATGTAGCGTAATCATGACCACGCGCAGCCGAGTACCTTAGCCACCAGACAACCGCGGCGGGAACACTCAAGAGAAGCGTGCCTTTTCTTAAAGTGTAACGGTAAATAAAGCACGGGCGAAGCGAGGCCTATCTATTCACTTCATCTAGGTGCGGGCAGTGCGACGGTTACTCAGTACTTCTGGATTTATTTTCGTTGTTTTATAATTAGGCTGTTTGAATACTGGACACATGATTCCACGGCAATAATTGTTTTTTAATCTGCAGCTACACTACGCACGTCATCCCCTTATTCTTGCAGCGACTGCTTCACCCTGCATTCGCTATACAGTTGAAACTATCACAAACTAGCATTCAGGAACGCTTCCGGGGCATGCATGTTCTTTCTCTGCTCTCCCGTGGCCCGCCGCGGCGGTCTATATAGTGGCTAAGGTATACTCGGCTGCTGACCCGCAGGTCGCGGGATTGAATCGCGGGATTGAATTTCCGATGGAAGCGGAAATGTAGGCCCGTGTGCTCTGATTTGGGTGCACGTTAAAGAACATGAGGTGGTCGGAATTTCCGGAGCCCTCCACTACGGCGTCTGTCATATACATGTGGTGGTTTTGGGACGTTAAACCCGACATATCGATCAATCAATCTCTGTGCTCCCGTCGTAGAGTGACCGATGCGATTGGCATCTAAAAATGTCAATACAAATGAGAGATCATTGATGGCACCGATATTTTTGTAACTAGACTACCCACACATATGTAAAGAGTGGTGATTTTTGGCGAAATATTAAGAAAAATGGCCACTTTTGGCGAATCGCGCTTGACAATCACTGGCAACGCTGACGATCCCGCGTTTTCCGTGGCTCCCATGGGGCCGTCGTTTCGTTCCGTTGCCTTGCGGCGACCGTTTTCGAATCGCTTAGCGGTGTCAGTCATGTGGGCGTGTTTCGTGCTGGCAACTTGACCGTTTTCTCGGCGCTTCGCGACGGCAAAAGAACTCTCCTTGAGCTGCGAATGCGTTCGTTCCGTGATCGACTCGGGCCCGGAGCGAACCTGCCGCCGCAACTATACCAAGCAAAGGTGAAGCACGTGGCGCGTGCTCGGCACATTCCTGAACACAGACGATAAGTGATGCTTTTGTTCTCTACTTGCTCCTCCCTATCGTCGCTGGGGCGCTTGCAGGCATCGTTCTGCACTTTGTGTCACGGGAAATGTACAATAAGAAACAGAAAGAACGAGAAGGACATTACGCGCACATATACAACAGCGTGAGGTGCGTGATATGCTTGTGAAAGCTACTGACTTCAATTGCTTCAATGCTTTGACCGGCCAGTTAAGTGACACGCATGCGCGCTTTGTTAAAGACATTTTGTGCGATATATATAGCTGCTTGTGATGAAGCGTATATTAAGCGACGTTCCTTGAAGAAACACTCAAGTTAGAGGCCTAGCTTATTGCGCCGTCATTTGGTCAATTAAACACTAAGCCGGTGTTTCTTTTCACATTAGTCTGTTCTTAAGCTTGACTTGTTTCTGTTTGCCTTCGGCGTTGACCTGTGCTCAATATTAACGTGCATAATCATGCGCCCCCATTTTCCATCGCTTAAGGCACATACAGAAGTGAACTACTGCGGACGTTCTCGTTCCGCCGCTGAAATATTTGGATAAGCCAGTATTTTATTATAAAAGCACCTTTCAAAAAAACGATGATCAAAACTGTGCATAACTCGTCACACCTTGTTGTTTTGCGTCGCCTGAAGACTTGGTGAAGAACATAAACTAGCTAACCCATCCTGTTTTTCTTCTGCCATTTTTCATTTCATTTTTGTTTTCAGAAAAAAGTTTGCAGTAAAAAAGTCGATGATTTTTCAGTAGAACATTCTATCTGGTGAAAGCCGAAACCTAATTGACTTCTTTATTGGAAATCCTTCTCAGTAAGACATTTGCGAAGCAGCAAGAGTTATTGGCCCTTCTGTAGATCGTATATGATGGGAACGCTCTCCAGTGCCTTACGGCACCCTTTATTCAAAATATCATACATCTCCGTGAACTTGGGCAAACGCTTGGACTATTTCCGTCCCACTGTTACTGTTTTGATTGCAAGAAAACGCTACAAACAACATTTATTTTATCAGCTGTTGAAATGCGACATCAATTACGCATTCAAAAAAAACGTACTCGTGCATACGCAGCAGATTACTCAAACACTAGCCTATAAATGTTCATGTTACAAAACAAGTTGAACGAATGATTTTTTTTTTGAAAACATGGGACAAAAGAAATAAACGTAAGGCAGTAAGACATGTAGGAAGTGATTAACATTGGTTGAAAACTGGTGGGTTTAAGTTTTATTATCGGTTGCGTAATTACATGATCAACTTGAACGTTAAGCACAGGTGCACAGGGCAGGAGGTGGGAGTATGCCACCAACATTTTGTCACTGTTTCGAATGTCTGCTACAGTTCTCATATCCCGGCATGGTACTTTAAGAAAGTTCGGTCAAGCCAACCTGTCACTTATGCGGCCATATTCTACCAGCTATAAGAAATCATCCCTTTTTAAACAGCTATTTTATTGAGGGAAGCAATAACAAAGATCTTGAAGTTCGTTCAGCGCCATCTCTTGATCGCAACTAAATGCGGCCAATCGCGAACGAGATGTGCAAAAGCATTAACTAATAATTCGGAGAGAAACCTCTCTGTCGCTAATTTGTGGACGTCATTCTCGATCTTGGCGCACGTTTCGGCATTCACTAGGGCAGCGATGTGATGTTCAATGAAAGTAAGAATAGCTAATCCCCATTATAAGATTAGTTAACGACTGACAATGAACAAAGACAACTCTGCGTAGCAAAAAAGCACGCATAAGCGGTAATTGTTGATGCAGATTATCGTCGAACTGCTAAAGTGGTGCTGCGGCCCCAACGTGCAGCTCGTGATGGTTGAGGCGCACATATAGCAAATAGTAGGGTAGTCCGGTTAAAAAATAATACGATTATAGCGTTAACGCCCCAAATCACATTAACGTTTCAAATCACGTTAACGTTACACGAACAGCTGAGAACGGGCCGCAGTCACTGTCACGCGTATACATCACGGCATGAATAACCCAAACTGCTCACAGCACACGCACATGGGAAAAACGTATGTGGGTTTCGAAAACCTGAAAATACCCTCGT
Organism: Rhipicephalus microplus; assembly: GCF_013339725.1. Lineage (NCBI taxonomy): Eukaryota > Metazoa > Arthropoda > Arachnida > Ixodida > Ixodidae > Rhipicephalus > Rhipicephalus microplus. The sequence continues at coordinate 215,419,947 of NC_051167.1, read as the reverse complement.
CACGCTGGTATCCGCGTATCTTCGTTGAGCGGAACAACCACAACACTAAAACTACACACCGACACATTTTGGTCGTTCTTTCGGCTTGGCGCATTAAGAACCGAAGGCGGCCCCGGAGGTACTTACCGCGGTTGTCTCGAGTTATGAAGCCGCGCAAACTATTCGCTGACCTAAGGTACGCTCAAGTTAATGCATATGGCACAAACACAAAAGTTGAACATTGCGCCTACTGTTTCAAGCCACATGGAAGATATATTACCCCGCAAACAGAACAAGCTTTCATGCGGTGGCTGTGTGGTGCAATGGATAAGGTATATGTTTTCAACACATGTGGTACCAAGTTTCATTCCGGTGCTGTGTGTAATTTGCGTGCTATTGTCTCCGATGTTGGTGATTGTGACATTTTTCATCCTCTAAATAGCCGTAGTGATGATTGATCCTATAGCAAACTGACAACAACACGACGTGACAGCGCTAAAAACATTTTTTTTTCTTCAACCACGTCAGAGCTGCCGACAGATAGGCCGCCTATACAGGGCCATCACACGTAACCGAAGGCCATACTTTGCCAGAAAAAAAATTTACTTGCAATCCAGGCTCAGCATCGTCACGTCTATTCTGAGGGCCACTTGGAATAGGGCCGCTTTCTCTGAGAGATGGCTGCGGAGTTGCGTAACAAACTGACTAAAAGTGGCCACAGCTGGACCGGATATCTTGCTTGCCGGCGTGTACTCTCACCAGGATTTGACTAAAACTGTGCGGAATACAAGACCCAGCATTATGATGAAAAACTCTATATCCTAATTGTGAATACTTGTAATGGCTACTGGACAAGAAGGGGTCGTTTGCGGTTTTTTCAAGCACCGTGCACATCGCTTTGTGTTCATATGGGCAATGTCGCATATTCCACTCGTAATAGAGCTCACAACACTAAACCGTACATGGTTAGTTGTTTACATATATATGAGGGTAGCACAGTAAAGGAAAACATGTAGTCTTTAAATACCGTCATTTCCGTGGCGGAAATGACGTTCCTCGATTTACGGTGAAGCCCATCTAAAAGACTTCTGTGTCGAAAATGAGGAGTTGGTCACCTTAATGAAACACGTCGCGAAGACAGTCCAGTAGAGAGTTGATCCATAACTACTTAAGGCAGCCGCTGATCTGTGTTGTTATGGTCAACGTCCGTCAGTGTATTGGACAATGCTAGAGTAAAGGTGGTAACCTTTGTTCGCCTTAACAATTGAACAGATACGTGCTATCAACTTCATTTCGGCGACGCAAGTCCGTACTCTGTGAAAAACTTTGTGTCTACTGCATAGCGCGTGATTTCAGGTACCGTGCTGTCGCGGATAACCTGGCTATTCTGGGCGCCGACGGCATCGCAGCGGGACTTCGACTGCCGGTCTTGTCTTGAGCAGAGCCATCCACTTCAATTGGGGTGTCTCCAATTCTCAATATTTTAGTTCATCAGGACTGAAATAAACTTCTCGTGTTATCTCAGGACACATTCATTACCTCATAATGTACAAATTATTGCATTGGTCCGACGAATTCAAATAATAGATGTCAGAAACCCAGCAGGAATTAAACCCCAGCATTCTGGAGTCTGTGGAATAATGACGTATCGTAAAACAGAGCCACGCTAGGTCTCTGAACTACTCTTCAAGTAGACCCTAATTTTCGTCAAACGTGAATTATGGTTACAGTGCTGGCTATCCAATTTTATAAACACTACACATGTACTCTTATTATACAGCCATCACGGCGGGTTAACGTCAGTTGTAATTAGGTGCTATGCGCTGAACTTTATCAATGTAGCAGTGTCCACTGCTTCCAGCCATGCGAGCACCAGCGCATTTTATCAGCTTATCGCTTCTGGTGTAGCTAATACTCATGTTCCCTTTGGTATCGTTGCGCAAGTGCAAACAACTGGTTATATACACATCCACAACTGATCAACGTATGTCTGTGGGTGCGACATTCGTACTTATATTTAGCATCAGTTTCCTAAAGTATCGCCCAATAAAAAAATTACAACATGGTCACCTTCTATCCGCATGCTTCTCATAACGTCGATTCCCAAGGTACGTGGGAACTAACCACTTTTTCGTTAGGCATTTGTGGTGTGGGGACGCGAAAACGCCCTCGTTTTTATGTGTGTAAATGAGGGCGTGCTAGGTTGCGCCAGACTTTACAAATGTCTTTGCTGCTTCGGTTGCGCACACTTGCACCACTTCCCCTTCTCGCACGCAATGCGATAAGAATTTGTCGTCGCTTAAAGTTAAGAAAGGGTGTCAGCCTGCTGCTTTGTGACCGTGAGGCTGCCACAAGGTATCACCAACTAGCCCAATCGCAAGTACTAACTATCTCCCGAAGACTGCTGAGACCGCTTGACCACAGCAAAACCACGTCGTGCGGGTTAATAACGTGCGAATCGTCATTAAAAATTTGTGGTACACAATAACGTACCTCCAACCAGCACGCCATTCCAATTCATGGAATGTCAGATGGTCGAAATTTCCGGAGCCCTCTACTACGGCGTCTCTCATAATCGTATGGTGATTTTGGGACGTTAAACCGCACACATCAATCAAAACAATTCATGGAATGCATCACGACTTTCGAAGACTATTGATCACCAGAAGCAGTCAGATAGAAGTGGCCAGACACCTATTCGAGTCAAGGAGCTACGTTGCACAGAACTACAGAGACAAAGGAGTAGAGGGGCGTTTCGGCTGCGCGAATGTAGAAGGGCGGCAGGGCGGTGGTCGTACGGTGAGAACTGCGCCGGGCTGTGGCGCGGGCGGAGGGCTCTACATACGTGCAGGGTGGTTCCTTGCATCTGCCCGGTCTGACTTAGTCAGCCTACGACATGGAGAAAGAGACGCGATCGAGAAAAAGAACGGGACGGATAGCCGGAAAATACTAGGGGAGAACGAAAATGGTGGGGAGGGAGTGAGGAAAGGGATGGCACGACTTGTCGAGCAAAACGACGGCAGCAGCCAGGTCAAAGGTGTATCGTCCGCCGCCGATGAGGCGCGCAAGCACGCATCGTTTTCGCGTTCATCGGGGCGTGAGGAGCGGCACGCTTTGGGCTTCCTCTTTCGGTACCGTGGGGTTATCTTCTTGCTCGTAACACGTCCTGCTGCCTATATATATTTTTTCGCCTCCCCCACCACCCGTATTCGCAGTGCGTCATCGAAGGGACCGTTGTGTTCCGCTACGCAATGTCTGCCGGCTGCTCGGTATATCAAATACACACCTGCTTTTTTTTCGTATACAGCAGGACATGACGTGGATACCCGAGCATTTACTCTGTGCCATAGCACATATTCGTACCGGTATAACGAATTTTTTTGTAGGCCTATCCTCGGCGCACAATCCGGTTTGCCTGAGAAGTCGAAGGTTGACACACTTTGATTAGGCGCTGGAACTCCTGTAGAGTAACTCTTCTAGCGAGCCCCCTCTTTCTGGTGCTTTTTTTTTGTACTTGTATTTCTAGCAAGTGTGGAATGCCGAGCGTCCGTAACAGGGGCGCGGAAAGCAGCCTCACATAAAATTTGGTGGTATTGTCAAGCGGTGTTAATCAGCGATTGAAGGAACCAAATAATAATAATAATAATAATAATAATAATAATAATAATAATAATAATAATAATAATAATAATAATAATAATAATAATAATAATAATAATAATAAAATAGGAAGAAGAAGATCATGATGGTGATGATGATGATGATGATGATGATGATGATGATTATGATGATGATGATGATGATGATGATGATGATGATGATGGTGGTGGTGGTGGTGGTGGTGGTGGTGGTGGTGGTGGTGGTGGTGGTGGTGGTGGTGGTGGTGGTGGTGGTGGTGGTGGGGTGGTGGTGGTGGTGGTGGTGGTGGTGGTGGTGGTGGTGGTAATGGTGGTGGTGGTGGTGATTGGAACCCGAGATTTCCGAGTCAGCACAGCCCAACACCGTAGCCACCGTTCCACGTAGACGGAACCGGAGGAATCAAACTACTCTTTAATTTATTCATGAGGTTAATTACAAAAACTTTGTCAACAGAGGTCGAATTAAAACTGCGCAAGGGCATACCCCTTGTTCATTCCAGATTGTGTAAATATGGAAGGGGCGCTTTGTGTATTAGCGTTTCTTATAGAGTGTGCGCTCAATCCTATGATGGATTGTCATCTGCGGGTCATCGCCGTCAGCAGGCGAACGGCCGCACGATGTCATAGCTGGACAGGGAAGGCAGAGTGTTGAAGAGGTCGAAAGGCTAAACGGCTGCGCGTACCACGGATCGGTGCCGTGACCCGGTTGTAGATTAGGTGTAAATAGGCCGCGTGCGGCCTACGGTGTATTGTAAGTAAACAGGTTTGATGGATATATTTATTGCACCACTTTGAACTAGACAAATAATGCAAGCCTATTTGGACGAGTGCATCCATTTCAGACTCGCATCAATATCTTGTTCACTTGATCGATCTCCCACAGGTATTCGATTTCTTACTGTTTTAGAACGTTCGAGCGCGAATTATGTTCGCATTGCAGTGAAAAATGCTGAAAAAAGTACATCGGGATGTGACAACACACATTAGCCGTATCACTACCGAAGGAGTTCGGCTTTCCATGGTAGAGCGCAAATGAGATACAGTACGGGAAACAAGGCAACAGAGCATATGAGGTAGTGAACAAAGAAATTCGGGATTTATGGCAGGCATGTAGTTCAACTACGATGAGAATATTCCCAGCTACGTGGCACGCAAGGCGCTGTATTAAAGGATCCTATATACAGCTCTATACGTTGCGCCGTGCCCCATCATGGCTGTCCGATTACTTTTTGTTTATTATTCTCCAACGAGGGTCAAGGGAGCCGGTGTGGACATTCATTGTCACGAGTCGCACCTCAGTTCTCAATCGAGGTCGGCAGCACGACCACGTAATAGAAGTACCGAGCCTATTGAGTTTCGACCCACGTGATCGGGCCGCACGTCTGTGGCTTACTTTTCCCATCTGTTCAGTCGTTATATTTCAAGCGACAGCGGAACGGCTTTGCTCTCTGCACTCAAGCATAGCGGAAGTTCCTTCACCTCGAGTCTGACCTAATGCCGTTACAATCGCCTGGAGTGATCTACGCCGGGACAAGCGCTTCCACAGCGCCAACATGAAGACGTCAACGCCTCAGCGCCGATAATTCCTTGGCCGTCAAACATCCCAACACCCGTAATTGGCCTTACACTTCGGCACCGCAGCTCCGAAGGGTCCGAGGTCTTTGGACCTGACAGCTTAGTGAGGGCTTTGGTTGACCCACTAACGTTGGCCGGTCTCCAAGGTAAAACCCGCGAACAAAGGATTACGCTTTTGTACGTCCCTCGCTGCCGCGTGCCAAAGGCATCGACACAAAAGGCTCTCGCTTTCGTCGCGTCATCGTCTCCTGTCGGTCCGCTCGACGCTCAAGCCGTTCTTCCGCGTTGATGGCCGCACGTAAAAACCGCGCTTGCCAAGTGCGTACGCCTCTTTTGAAAGCACAAACTTGCAGCGCATTTTCAGGCTACGCCATTGCATTTGTGCGCGGGCGTTCGTACCGGCTATTACGCCGACAGCTACGGTCCGGGACGTTGCAACGCATTCTTCGTCAGCGCGTCAAGATTGAGCCCGCTGTTGTTTGTTCCAGTACCGCTGGCGATTTTGTCTTCTTGTTGACATTGTTCGCGAACCACGTTCGTCTTCCGTACGCATTTCTTTGGGGCCTCTTCGACGTTTCGCTGACCCAGATATCGGCGAGTAACGAACGCATTGTGTGCGTTCCGAAGAAAGCAGCGCGTGTGTGTTCCCCTTTCAACGCACCTGTCGACATTCGCGATGCATTGCATCTAGGATGGGGGTGGGTCGGCCATTACTGAGCTAGACAGCGGCCTGGTTACCATTGTGAAGGCCCTTTAATGAGGCCCTGCCAAATAGAAGCGTGCTCTCGTGCACTTTCACAACTTAACGCTTTCCTTTTTATCATACTTCCTTCTAAGTCCACGAGCCTTTTAATGCAGCATTTGCTATTCATTTCCCGGAATAATTTACCTGGTACTTTGAATCAGCTCTATATGTGCAACAGAACCTCCTATGTAAAGAAGAAGAAGAATAAGGTGTTTGCTGAGAAGAATGAGGAGAAGTTGGCCTTGAAAGGGGGTTTCTGGCCTGCTACTCCTCACGGGGGTAAAGAGAAAAAGAAAAGAAAGAGGAGGGTATGATGAGGGATTATTGTGGTATAGCACAATGAGTCACTGCTCGTAATGTCTCGTTTGGTGTACACTCACAAACGTTTCTACATTAGGAGATTCTTTAAAGACGGGAATCTAAACCCCCCTATGTAAACATGTGTGGATAGGTGTAGGTCTGGGGTTGGGCGTGAGTAAAAATTGGAGAGGAGTGAGCAAAACAACTATGATACGACTCTCTAGTCATCGTCATCATCCTTTCCGGCCAATTTTATGCCCACTGCAAGACGAAGTCCTCTCCCACTGATCCCCAGTTTATTCTACCCTGGGCGAGTTGGGTCAATTTTAAGTTTTCATTGACGGGCCTGTTCATGTTCAAAGATCGTTAGCATCCACCGCTGTTTTACGCATCCGACCACCACCAAAGATAACTATTTGTAGCAGCTGGTGGAGTTTCAAAGCCTGAGTAGAGAGGTGAGATTCATTTGTAACTTGCTGGCCGGATATCCTCCACAGTAATGCCAATTCCAATCCCACTGAGAGAGTCGTAGACAAATATAGGAAGTAAGCACACAGAGAGAGAGAGAGAGAGAGAGAGAAACAGGGAGAGAGATTCGAATCTGTGGCCCACGCGCTCTATGGGCCTCAACATTTATTTCGCGGCTTTGCGCATGAAGTGAGACGCCTTGACGTTGACAGGAACGGCGTGGACTAAGATATCAGAGCGACTCGCTCAGCTCCATACAGCGGGGTACTGTATGACACATACTCCGACAGATTACAACTATTTAACCATAGCGGAAGGAAGCTGCTGTGCCTGTGCGTGAAATTAAATTTAACAATATCAGAGCATTATATTTGGAAAAGGTGTTCTTTCTTTCGAGGGATTCGTGTCCGAAGGAGCTGGGAAGTTAAGAGTTGCTTTTATTGTAAAAAACAAAAACTCAACTGCCAGGCAAAAGAGAAAAAGAATGAGTGGCATGAACAACTGCTATAGTTTAGGGCCAAAGTTATTAATTCTGTTGGAGAAAACATAGACATCAGTGCTAAAGCAAATACAGCGCCACGCTCTGATACTATTTATGCATTGTTGCAACCAGCGTTATAGGCAGCTTTACATATTCATTTAAACCCATTTATTGTTATGTTCAACACAATGCTAAACGATATTACCGTGTTTGGTCAGGAAAATATTCTATCCGCCAGTATAGTAATCCTAATATGTTCAATGTTAACCCTGAAAGACAGGACTCGGTAGTAATCTTCATCTTTCCACACAAGTATCAACGCCTAATGATGCAATTTCTGCAAGGTTGCTCATCTTCATGCGCGCAAACAATTATATTGAAATTTTTGTGAGACTCTTCAAAACGCAATCGGGCAATACCCAAAACTGATATACGCAACTCTGCAACATGATACAGGCGAACAAAAACACAGTCTATTAAAAAGGGCCAACATCTCCAGGGGGCACAGCGAGCCCAGTTGTGTACGCTTAGCGAGATACAGAACTCTGCAGATTGGACACGCTTGCCATCAAGACCTCTTCGCAATGAAATGTGATTGCATGTCGCACTTGCTCACCGTACGCCTAATGAGGGCCCCATCAGGGGCGCTACAAAGTATTCGACAACCCTTTCTGCTGAGCCTGGGAAGATTCAAGATAGGCATGAGCCGTAACCAAACTCTAACTGAACCAGCGCCACGAAAACCGAAACAAGAAAGCGGACTCTCATAGCCAACCATTGCCACGCCTAGCTCTTCCTGCAGCATGAGCTCGTCGTAGAGGCCTGCGCGTACGAACAAAGCAAAGCGTAAAGGAAAATGCAAGAATGTAATCTGCTGAGACATCGAAGTTATGGGCCTCGCGATGGTCGAGTACGGAGATACATGCGTTAACCACTCCTCCGACGGAGTTCGGCAAGCGCAGTCAGGGGCCTCCACGGCCGGGACACACCCAGGAGCAGTGAATTACAAAACAGTCGGCACCGCGCGCTCCGTTTCACAGTGTGCACCGTGCGAATGCGCGTAGCCTCAGACTCGATGTCCATTGGAGCGAACTTAACTCTTCGACCTAGTGGTGCGTTGAGGAGAGGCGTAAAAAGGCGAGCGCGCGTCGCTGGTCCGCCGATACCGCCGAGCCGTACTTGTCGCCGTTTCCTTTACGCCTGACCGAAACGTTGCGCGGTGCCAGCGTCCTTGGAAGGTAGACAAGATCGGCGTGTGCTGCCGCGTGTAGTACTTGCAAACAGCGCGATACCCCAAGATGGTGCCGACATTGTCGGTTGCGTCAAGGTCGTCTTCCTCATTGTGCTATGCCTTTGAACGTTCGGGAAAGAACGAGGTCGTCCTTGGCTGTGTTGATATTGTGTATAGTAATGCGTGCGACTCGATGGCTTTGCCGGACCAGTCCGGCTTCGCCGTGTTGGGCTTGCTGGCGTGTGATTAGATTAATCTGCTCCTTTTTTGTGTGATTTTCGTTTGTTGGAAAGTAAGGCATATCATGATCCCATCAAACTCGTTTGTGGCACGTTCTTGTCCTTTTTTTCATAAGTGGGTCTGGCGGTAGGAGTCCCCCCTTGCACAGTTTCCTACCATATCCCACGATCGTTGGACGCGGGATATGGTACGAACTGATATTCTCGAAAACTAAAAAGATCTCCCGTCAGTCCGCAAGCACACAAAATGATCTAAACTGGAAGCACCTTCTAATACGCTGTTTACATTATCTGCTCTTTTTTGTCTAATTTCTTTTGACCATCTGTCCAAACAACTTCCTAAAGCCTTGAGCAGCCTGAAGTTTTGGATAGGTGCCCACATCTATGTATCTTGTGCGCTTCCACATCGTCGGCAGATGTTTTTTTTTTTCTGTTCGTAAAATTAGAGGCTACCGTTTCCGGCACTCAGTGCTCGCTTGATGCCGTTAAAAAGTTACAAAAGCGTACGTTTGAGTTATTAGAGAAGAGTCACAAGTTCATAACGCCCCTGATGCGCAATTGTGGAATTCCTGAAGTTAAAAGTACAAATTGCCGAAATCGTATCTTGCAGTGAGCAGATAGTAGAGTAGGGAACACATGTCAGCTTTGCTATACATTTAACACCGACGTGACAGTTTAGCACAGTAACGCGACGCTACCCAGCAGGAGAGCTTCGGGTCTGTAATCGGCTACGAAGCAGCATTTCTACGTGAGTGCAAGAACGTCATGAGACTGCATTGTTAGGGCATACGCATTGCATCGTCCGAGGTGGCAGAGCTGGCACAAGAGGCCACGGCCTGTCACACGATCGTCTGTTACTTCGTTATATTTTCCCAGAGCCCCTGCATAAGTCATCTTTGTATTGACAAAGACACCCCAACACAAAGTACCAGGCGCTTTTTGTCCGAGCTGTTGGGAACGCGTTGAATATACTGTTCTTTGTCGCATCTGTGAGTAAAACTGTGGTCATCATTAGCCAACTCACTCTCGTATGTAACCTTGAACATTACTCTCGATCGTCAGAACTTATACTAAGACATTCGCATCACATCTTTGGGTACGTTGCTCGCAGAAGCCCGCAAAGCGAAACGCTGCATTCATTCACGCACTAGATGATAAATGTTTTGAGCATTTTCAAGCAATTTTTTTCTCCAAGTATTTATTGTCGGACATTGAGCCCAAAAAATGACACTGATAAAGCAAGCGCATCAGCAGGGAAAACACAGTCCTGTTTGATCTGATGAACAATGCACTGAGGACACAATATAGACTGGTTGCAATAACGGCTTTCGCGTTTCGTACATCACATCTGTCGAATGTTTACATTCAAGTACATCACCTATAGCACCGAGTGTGTTTAATGCACTTTAGCTTCTCTGCCCTTAAGGAAACTATGCTGCTACTTTTCCTGTAATAACTGGTACAGTGCCCAAGCTTCTATTTTCAATCCACAAAGCTAGATAAAAATTAATAAATAAGTTGTCCATCTTGAGCGTTACACCTACGTGGCGACTCGGGAGGACAGGTTAAGTGGAAACCCCAATGTGGTAGAATGGGTGGGGCTTTGCAGGTGTTACCCGGGAAAACCCTTCCTTAATTACTTTGCCGATTTCACTGTCGCCGGTTCATGTCGTCGGGCACTGCCTTCATATAGAAACCAACTAATACGAATTTTATAAACACTGAAAAGGTTCGTTCAGTACTGAAGTCATGAATTCGCGCCATTAAACGCATGCTACGGACTGAGAAGTGCAGTGTCAGTAATTCGGAATGAATCCGATTATCATACTGGTCCCTGTTGCTTTGGCGAAAAAAAATCATGACACCAACTTCTCCATGTTGGCTGTTTCTATTTAGGATTAGGCAAACGGGGGTGCATGAAATCTCCATGATTCCTTCGAGCGAAAAATGAAACTGTCCCGTAAGTTCACACTTGACCTAACATGATGTGTGCCGTCACACCAGCACCTCCTTTATTTGTCACACACGCTACATTCGCTCGTATCGTACGAAAAAAAGAATCCCCATACCTCGTCTTCGCAGAAGTGCACTCATTACAACCTGATTCACGCATGGTACATTGCATATGTAACGTGCTTTAGGTATGCATATGCAACTTCAACTCCACGAAAATTTCTTGGTTTCACAAAATCCACCAAATATAACCAGCGTTATTTACGCATAATTCAAGCCGACACTTTGCGATCTTTCGAACCGAAATCAGGACTGCGATCACAGCTGCCACCTCCTCGCCTTATGCAGTAACAGCACCGAATCCGCACAACCAGCACCAAAACAAACCCGATATGGGCGAAGCGAACACCTTTCCTCTTCCCCGTCCTCTCTCTCCACAAGGGTCGTCCCCTCACCCTCAGCCCGGAGATCGCCGCGCCACAAGCACTCGACAAAGTATAATACTCCTGCGCGAGCACACTCACACACACGGTACGGCCCAAGGAGTGGCTCGGGGCAGGACGAGCCATCACGGCTCCAATTTTTCTTGCACCTCTTTATTGCCTTCTTTTTTTATTACCTCCTCTCTCGATCTCTCTTCCTCTACGTCTCAGTGCATCCAGTACACAGCGCCAACCCAGCATGACTATATTTTTTTCCCTGTCGCTAGTCAGCGCCTTTGATGTTGCGCTTTTTATCGTTTTTAATTGCGACGGAGACGCTCCTTTCATTAGGTTCGCGAAGCCAGCAAGCAAAGAAACACAGCTGAGGGTACAGTGAGGCCAGGTATCGTCGATGCATGAAAGAGACAGCCGCTAAATAAAAGAAAGAGGGGGATTCGACGCAGGCAGGAGAGAACGGCCGCATATAAGCGGTGCGGACGTACCCGGGGAATCGGAACGGTGGGAGCGGCTTCTCGGGTCCCAGATCAGACGAAACCTATCCGAGTAATACCAGACCCGACGATACCATACCTAAAAGCCGCCGTATGGTAAACGGTGGTTGTTGCCAGTGGGGCGGGGAGAGTACGTTTGTGTGAGAGCGTGTGGCGCTAGCCGTCTCGCAAGGAGGATATGGCCGGGAGATGGCGAGAGAAGTGCACGTGGGAGGCAATGCACGGAGCCCTAAAGGGGTGTGGCAGAGAGGCCGTAGATAACGTTGTTGCAGTTGCGGGCCCGGTACGCTTGCCTACAGGGCCTGCTGGCTGAGCGAGAGAAGAAGGGATCGAGTAGGAACGCTGAGGGCTATGCGGAGGTGATAACGCTACGGATAAAGCGAATAAGGAAGACAAGAAAAACAAACAAAAGGAGATAAGCTAAACAAAGGTACCTCCCGATCAGGAGGGTAGTTATGGCGCTCCGCGCACGGTATGCAACACCGCGAACGATTGTAGCTGGCCGGAAAAGTGAGGTGCAGCTGCCGCGGCCATGTCCGTATCTGTTATAGTATAGTTTGGATGATGTGGCTCGAGGGAAGTGAACTCTTATGGCCGTGGGCAGGTTCGGTTCCTTGGCTGGCACAGAAACATACGGCACAACGAGTTGCCGGTGTACTATATACACATACCTCGGTATTAGAGCTAACTCGTCGGATGTCTGGCCGGCTTCGCTAGTTGGGGCCGGCTGGTTATGGCCAAGGCGCGCCGATGATGTCGATAAAGAGAAGCCTTCTCTTACATGACCCGCCCTCCGGTGCGCAGTACGCCGCGACGGAAACTCCTCCCCCCCCCCCCACCTATCTTCTTCCTGGCGTAACGTCCTCAAGAGGTCTATATAGCTCCAGCGTAGACTCATGGTATATCCTTCTGGCAGAGTTGCGGCAACGCACATGTGAGAAGAGAGGGAGGAAAGGAGGAACGTCTACACTTAATCGAGGCATTGGTCGCCCACTTGGAATGTTCGCGTTCCGGAACGTCGGGTTTGGCGAGGCACCGCGGAATTCTGAAATATAAAAATATGCGAGCGCTGTGCCGTAACCAACGAAGTCTAAAGATCGTTTGCCGTAACTGCGTGAGACTGGACACTGAACTCGCTCCTAGTACCGGATGTGAGGTGAAATGTTGAAGTGGCGGAAGATAAAATCAAGGGAAGCCCCCCCCCCCTCAATATATATATATATATATATATATATAGATAGATAGATAGATAGATAGATAGATAGATAGATAGATAGATAGATAGATAGATAGATAGATAGATAGATAGATAGATAGATAGATATATATAGATATATATATATATATATATAAACATCAACCATGTCTTTCATGAATCCATACAAGGTGCATCGTGCAGCATAGCCGTGATGGAGTCCTCTGGTACTCTTTCTTTTCGTTTTTGTTTGGCAGCATTGGTTGCGCTGTCATATTCTTTTAAAATTTACCGTATTACTTCACCTGCTAATAATACCACAAAATAGACAAACCATCATCGCTACGCCCTGTGTAGAAAGCGTGTCGTCACCACACACAGAACAGTTCAGCAAAAGCGACAGATGACCGGAACGGTCATTTGCGCTAATCTTTTTTCCGTATTGATTTAACACTACTAGAATCGCAGTGTTCAATATGCAGTTCAGAAGGATGTTTTCTACGCAGAAGTGACTGACGACCTCTTAGTGAGTGAATGTGCACGCCACACATCTCTTTGGTTGCGCTAATCTTGTTTGCTGCACGTGTTGCGACACGTGTCAGATTGTCGTTGTTGTCTCTGGAAGAAGAAAACAAACAAATGAACTGCGTTTGGTATTCTAAGTTTTTCAGCAACAAATTAGGACAGACCACCGACATTACTAATAATACGCTATGTTTTAACGTTTTGAATGAATGAATGAATGAATGAATGAATGAATGAATGAATGAATGAATGAACTATAAAGTATAGTTTCTTTCTTTTTAGCACGAAAGTGTTTTATTCCGGAGTCCAAGACATCAGTGACGCGTTTCGGTCGTCGAAGCAACGTCGAAAAAATAGCACTGTCAGAAATCAAAGAAAAAAGTTGCGGGAATTGAACCCATGATCTCTCAGTCTGCAGCAACAGATGCCAGGCACGCTCCTCACTACACTGTGGCCACACGTCAGAAACGGCGCAGTCATGTTACAGTGCTCTTGGTGAAGTAAAGCGATGCATCGGGACCTTGACATCTACGATTAACTCCTTGAAATCATTGTGCCCTTTCCATGAAGCGCGTCTCGAATTGGAGAAGTGCCATTTTGTCGACGCCATGACACACCGCTATGTGGCGACCTTAGCTCAAACGTCTACAAACGTCGGCTTCGCTCGTCATCTATTCATTCCAAAAAAGCTCTGAGACGCAAACCTATTTCGTCTAGGTGTCAGTCCACGTTCTCGCGACTCACGCTCTCCCAATGAAAAAATCGCAGTTGCCAACAGGGAAGACCCGATAAACGTTGCGTTTCCCTCTAGTTAAGCGGCTAGTGGCGTTCAATACTCTAACATGCCGCGAGTAGGCACCCTTAGCGCAAGTTCGGATATGGGATGGACATCGTTTGAGGGCACGGAAGCTAGCAGCAAGATAAAATTTGAGAAGCGATTGAGAGAAATGGGGGACGGGCGTACGGCTAGGAAGGTTTTCAGCTACTTCTACATGAAGAATGTCAATACAAAATGGAAGAATCGAACCAGAAAATTGACGGGTAAATACTCGGAAAACAGCAGAGGGTCAAACCAAAAAAGAACTATCGGTTAGGAGGAAGGTGAAGGAAACGGAGACTGATATGTGGAGAATCGGCATGATTAAGAAATCCGCACTAGAGATCTATCAAACTTTCAAGCAGGAAATTGCCAAGGAAAAGATCTGTGATAATACTTGGGGTAATTCTCTACTGTTTGAGGCCAGGATGGGAGTGTTGCGAACTAAGACATATCGGGCCAAATACGAAGGGGTAGACACAGTATGCAGTGCGTGTGGAGAGGAAGAAGAAACCGCCGAACACTTCATAATGTTCTGTAAAGGGCTTCACCCTATAGTTCAGGATGATGGCGCAGAGTTTTTCAAAGCACTGGGGTTTAGGGACAGGGAGGGCAAAATAGACTTTAAGCGGGTAGAATTAACTAGAAGGAGGTTATCTGATTGGTGGCTAAAGTCAAGGCATGAGTGAAAACTAAACTCTTCACTGCAAAGTACCAGTCCTATACTTCACTATTTAAAGGGACAAAAAAGATAAATCTAGTTGTTGGTTCACTAAGTATTACGGCTAGGTGGCGTTAGCCGCCGCCCGATCTAAACGGTAGAGCCACATCAATCCATCCTTCCATCGGTGTCCGTTCAGTAACGCTCTCAGGGCAGTCACACCTCTTTCTCTGATTCCGCTCCCACCGCACAAATACCACAAGTATCTATGACCCCATGAGTTTAATAATTGATCTTGGACGTTATTCGTCGGAATGTTGATGCATCACTTGACATGGGTACATTCATTTTTAACGGGGCTAGAACTGTCAAACGCCCATAGACAATGTGCAAGCTTTTTACATCAATGTTCAAAAAACATTACATCATTTCTGCGAGGACGCATTGCGAAATCCTGATTTTTTTTTATATGTTGATCGCGTAAAACACAGGTGAAAAAGCCTCAAGCAAACTAAACGTTGGAATAGAGTAGGGTGGCGTTTATTTATTTTCGTTTGTTTGTTTGAATCGAGCTGAAAGCAGTCCACTGCTAGAAAAATATATCGACGCTTTGTTGATCACAGGATGAAGGAGTTTTTCAGCCGACCTGTTATTGTCGACGTTTTCTGTGTCCCGTAGGTAGAAGATTATTATATTGATGAACCAATAAGCGCTCAACCACGGTCAAACGATCATTACAGATTAACAAGTGAATCGGTTTTGTCAACCAATTTCAGAAAAATAAGTAACGCCAAAGTCAAACTTACCCTACTTTACCCTGCAAAACTTTTTTTTATTACTCCGCTTTACCCATACACAGCCTCTTTTATCACCCAACGTTTTAACCTACACCTTAATATGGCACCGCGTAACAGTGATTAATGTAACGTACAATCTATGACGTGCATACGTATGGTATAATGCTGGAGTCGGTGGCTACTTGAGAGGTAGAAAATTAATTTAAAGATAGGTAAAGCAGTGCGAAAGACAACAGCTGGAGGGGAAACGCGTTCCGGTATGTTTGTATAGGAATATCGCTTACTACACAGTTGAAAAAAAAAAGATAAGAGACTCGTCAGCAAGTATATGACTGGCAGTGTAACCGACACAGTAACAAGGAGCCTTAAGCGAACAAACTCTGGGGAATGCATCTATCTATGATGGCCGGAAGGCGCACGCCGTTTTCTCTCGATTGTATTAACCGACTGGAAAGATTTCTGCACCTGGGATCTTGTGTGTGTGTGTGTTGGGAGAGTGATATATACGGGATTTTAAAACTTGCAAAAAGTGTCAGAGGTCGTTTTCTTACGGTGTAGCTTTCCGCAGTAGCAGAGCTTGAGAACCCGGTTCGAAACTTCCGGTCACTTCCTGAGCCCATGCTTGCAGCCGGGAGAACAGCCGTGCCCTTGTTTACTCACGTGTCGGGAGTTCACTCGCACGATGACTCCGAGTAAGCGATGACGGCTGCAGTGAGAAGAGAAAGAAGGGCCGAGGCGCAGGCAGTGTAGGAGCCCGCCCATGGATTCCAGGAACAGGACCCCCTCACTCTGCACAAGGGATGTACTGCATGTTACTCCGTACCATGGACCGCGTGCAGCACTGCGGAAGCTACACCGGATCACTCCACCAGCGAGCCAAGCGAGGAAACAGGGCATAGCTGGCCCAGCTCGTAGTGTAACTACAGCTCTGGCTAACTTGAGCTTCCGGATGAACGCGTACATCTTTCAGTATAGCTTTTAATGAAGGCCCGACTCTAGGCCGAAACGTCGAAATAAACCCACTCACGGTATATATATATATATATATATATATATATATATATATATATCCGCCTACGCGTAGTTGCTGTGCTGCCTTTCATGATCACCCCCTTAACTCGCAGTACACCAAAATTAGTACAACAGGGTAAGATGGTTTGTCGAATACAACTCGCTCGTCATGACATGAATAATGTCACAACCTCGGCGCGCACGTCGTCAAACACTTTCCTAAAAACAGTGGCACATACCCGGGGACGAGTATGTGCCACAGATCTGGGGTGTGTGCCAAAGGTGATAGAAACTTTATATCAACCCAGGAACGGCAAGAACACAGAGGTGGTAGGTTTAACGTGTGCGCGTTAACAAAAAGTTCACATCGGCAGTGCTGACTGGACGAATGCAAACAATAAAAGGCAGAGCGCCGCCAGGAATTGAAGCCCAGCACTCTTCAAGGCAATGAAGTATTCTACCACAAAGCCACGCCAGGCCTCATTTAAACTTTTCAAGGAGGCCCTAATGTTCGTCTGATCTCAATTGTATAGTTGAAGTACTAGCTATCCAGTTTTATACACATTATATATGTACTCCTAGGGTACAGCCCTCATGTCGTGTGACTCGCTTGCTGGATTCCGTGCCGACCGGTTGTGCCCTCGCGATCTCCGGCGTCAACGTAGCTCTGGCCGACTGGGCTCGCCCAACGTCACCTCCTGACGCCGACGACCTTCGACGACAGTGTAGCTCTGACAGACTGGACTTGCTCTACGCCATCTGCTGACGCCGACAAGAGTTCTCGCAAGTGGTGCTTCGTGCTCGGACTCCTGTGACTGTGTTTCCATCTTTCCTATCTCTTCTATCCCCTCAGTTTGTTGTCGCTCCTTCTGGCTTACCACCTCACGTCTCTTCCTCTTTTCTACACCTTTACTCCTACCCCTTTTATCCCTCCTCACCCCCATCCCTTGTGAGCTACTGCTGAGGTGTCGCTCACTGAAGCAGACAGTTACGGGGCTCACTTTTCTCTTCCTTTCTATCTTAAGAATCACCTTCTCGTGTCATGTTATCGTACAATGTTGTTAGGCGCCATCCGCGCAAGTTTATTTGTGTAGCAGTGATGAGGGCTACAATCCTGGCGCACACCAGCGCAAACACCAGCGCTTCATATCAGCTTACCGCTTCTGGGATTGCTAATATCCATGTTGCTGCTGGCATCGATGTGCTATTGTAAACAACTGCTGATATAAGACATACGCAGCTCTTTAACGTATGTACGTGCGAGGATTTGGACATATATTTAACGCCACTTTATAATGTGGTACTCAATAAGAAAAATAAAAAAATCATTCAACTTCTATGCGCACGCTTCGTATAACATAGATTCCCAAGGTACGTCGGATCTGCTGAGTATTTTTGCGCTAACACGCACCGCCCATACTTCATTTTTATTTGTTACTTATCAAATACCTTCTCTAATTGCAATTAGGCGTCGTTACCATTTCCTTCATATTTTGTCAATGCGAACGATTGATTAACGCACAAGGAGTCCTCGCACTGTCTTTCTTTATGACAATTTCGAAGGCGATCATCAATTCAGTAAGTCTACGTGCTGTAATTGTTGTTTCACGCTTTTTTTATCTTTATGCGATGCCGAGGAGAAGCCATCATACATGCACTGTTACGGAACTGCCATTCGTTGCAGCTTCTATTTGAGCATTGAAAAGCACGTCGGGAATTCAATAACAACTGCATTGTATTACTTCAAAAGTTTTTCAGTAAATACTCTCATCTCCACGATGAATATGTTTTGCGGCAATTGGTGAAAGCAACTTACGAACTAAAGGCTAAATTGATGGCTGCAGTATATTTGCACAGATGTAGCCGATGAGCCAGAATTTATGGGTTCGATTCCAATCACGACGGTCGCGTTTCGATGGAGATGAAATGGTAGAGGCCTGTACACGATTATACGTCAGTGCACTTTATGAAAACCAGATGGCAGGGGCGTAGGCAGAAATTTTTGACGGAGGGAGAGGGAGGACATCGTCTAAAAATGATAGTCTTTCTCTCTGTATGCCAGGGCGAAAAACAATTCGTTGTGGAGGGGGCGGGGGGCACGGGCCGTGTGCCAGCTCCTGGCTATGGCACTGCCAGATGGTCGAAAGTTCCGGAGCCTTTCATTACAATCATATTAGGCTTTTGCCACGTAAAACGCAAGCCATTATAATTGTATCCCTGAAGATTAGGCGATACCTCAAGTGCATGGGCACGAGAATATTCCCATGTTTTCTTGTCAACTTATGCCTGTCAAACTGTACACAGCCTCCTTCACACTGCACGCGGCTGGGGAGAGGACGTGCCTGGTGCCCTTCAAGACGTGCCGGCGGTGGCGTCGATGCTCCTCGAGAAATCGGACACCGTCGACCGCTTGCACCGGATATATCTTTCGGCACCTCGGGGGTGCGAATGGGAGGCACGGCGCAGCGTCGGGGAAGCGTAGGCAAACCGAGGTTAGTGATACGGAGATGGCGGCGAACGATGGTGCGAGACATTCCGGTCCGTGTCGTAGACTAAACACTCCGGGCCCGGCTGAGTATACGCGGCACAGCTTCTCTCGTTGAAGCGATGAGAGGCTTCGTTTTCCGTTCCTTCGTTCTCGCTGGTGCACCGCCGGTCTGTCTGCCAACGCGCACGCGAAGTTTAGTCGTGTCCCCAGATGGCCTCTAGAGTGAGGGACCATTACTCATATTCTGTCGACATGCCTTAAGGAACTGCGAGCTGAAGTGGTTCTGGTGGCAAGTGAACCTATGTATAAAGAAATGACAGGCTGGAAGCTGTCCCATACTTTTTATTCATGAAATATCATAGCAGATTTTTGGTATTTTGCGCATTTCATTGATTGATTGATTTGCATGGTAAACCGGCCGCTTTTCGCACGATGTTGTATGAGAGGCTTTCAGAAGAGCAACAAATACATTGTGTCTTGGATTGCACGCGGTTGCGTAGGTTTAACCATCAAAAACCTGCTGCGTTTTCAGAAGGCACTGTCCTCATAACGCACCGTTTTATGAACTTAGTTATGGAAATGCTCTTGGTTTTTTGTTGTTGTTGTGGTTGTATACCATTATCACCTCGCCTTCTTCGCAAGGTTACACAAACGCGCCCATCTTGCTTGAAAGCCCCGACTTCGCTTATCGATTTTCTCGCTCTGTTCATGGAAATGATCCCCAGTTTTTTGAAGCACCTTACAGTGCGACTCAAGCAAAAAGATGAATATGGTGACTGATGGGGATTTGAGAGACCAACAGCAGCAATAACAAGTAGTCAACATCCGCTGCCCACTTTTTTGGGCAACGGAGTGATGCTTCCCTCCTGCAAGAGCAATGAGACAGGCTACAGATGTAGAGCACAAATGCTGCTCATAAGTGTTTTTCCATTCTGGAAACATCATTAAACTATGCTATTAATCGACGCATCAGACTCGACAGGATACTAATGCAAAGCGCGAATATGGCTCCTAACCTTCTCATCCACAAGCATGGATCAACAATAAAAAGCTGACTCAGACTCACTCAAGATATAAATGTTGCGTTTAGGGCTCAGATTCATACTCACGAATATTTCATCATCCGGACGCACTTGAACTCAGACTCACTACAGAACTTCTCAACTGGATCCATCATCATCACCATCAGCCTAACTACGCCTACTGCAGGACAAAGGCATCACCCATGTTCTGCCAGTCAATTCAGTCCTGTGCTTGCTGTTGCCACCCGCAAACTTCCCTACCTCATCTGCCCACCCAACTTTCTGTCTCCCCTTCACCCGCTTGCCTTCTCTTGAAACTCAATCTGTGAATCTTAATCACGAGCGGTTATCTTGACTTCGCGCAATGTGCCCTGCCCATGGCTATTTCTTATCCTTGCTTTCGACTATGATGTCCTTAACAGCCATTTGTTCCCTAGCACACTCTGCACTCTTCTGGTCTCTTAGGTTAACAGCTATTATTTTTCTTATCATCGCTCGCTGCGCCGTCCTCAATTTAAGCTGAACCCTCTTTGTAAGCTTCCAAGTTTCTGCTCTGTGAGTAAGTAACGGCAAGATGCAGCTGTTATATACTTTGCTCTTGAGGGATAGTGGCAGTCTACCCGTCATAATTTGATATTCCTTGCCGAATGTGCTCCACCCCTTTTTATTCTTCTAGTTACTTCAACCGCTTGGTTCGGCTCCGCGGTTACTACCTATCCTAAGCAGTAGTAGTCAAAAACAGCTTCAAGTGCACTGCTACCTATCTCGAAGCGCTGTCCTCTTCCGGGGTTGTTGTTCATTACTGTCATTCTCTGCAGATAATTTTCAGACCTCACTTTCTGCTTTCCTTGTCTAGTTGAGTAATCATGCACTCTAATTCGTCCCCTGAGTTTTACTCAGCAATTTAATGCCTTCGTTGAAGTGCAGGTTAGTAGGCTACTCTCCATTAACTCGTATTCCCAAACTTTCTCATTTGAGGTGTCTGAAAATCTCCTGTAAGCACACAATAAATAGCATTGGGGAGATTGTATCTCCTTGTGTTACAACCTTCTATACAAGTATTCTGTCACTTTTTTCATGGAGCACTATGGTGGCAGTTGACCTACTGTGTATTTCTTCCAGGATGTTTATATATCCTTCGTCGATGCCGTGATTCTGAAGTGTCTGCATGACTGTTGAAATCTCTATTGAATCAAATGCCTTCTCGTGTTGTATGAAGGTTGTGCATTGTAGTTGGGTGTATTCTGATTATTTCTCCATGAACTGATTGAGGTCAATTTTTAGTAGCCTTTACATAACGCTGCTTAATCATTAGGTTAGTTGAATTCTATTGCTGTCCTAATTCTTCTAGCAATTACCTTTGCAGATAGCCTGTCTACGACGGGGAGCAAGCTTATCAGCCTGTAATTCAACCGGACTCATACGGACTAAAACTCATCAAAATATTACTCCCCCGGACTCACTCAGTCACCGACTCATGACTCGATTTGAGACTAAGTAGAACCCTGAGTGAAGTTGCCCACCTGTGTTCTGAAGACATGGATACAACTATCCTATTCGCCACCACATCAGAGTGAAAGGAAATTACCTTCCCTCGCGCAAAAAAAAAACAGACTACTGAAAAAACGCACTATAAAAGACTGTAAGACAGCGGTGAGAAGAATATTGGAGCTTTCATTACTCCATCCTACTAAACGTATGTAGCGGAAGTGCAAGATCTAATTAACACATGATTGTGGTACTGTTGCACGAGCCACGGATAATCTATAGCCCTGACTAAACATTGACTAAATGGCTAAAGAGGTAAACAAGAAGCATATATTGATGCCCATATCAATCACGAAATTAAGGCCGCACTAAGGCACAGTTCAAGGTGGTGCAAGGCTTCGCAAGAGCAGCAACCAGATCGAACACCTCCAGGGTTGGACGCAGAAAAGTTTACTATGGCTCGGCTTCCTTGCACACACACAGGCTGATCCTTCTTCCTTCGTCTTTAAGTGAGATGGATAACTGGTTTACCGCCTTGCCTCATTTACACGGTAGGCACGGAGACGACGTGTACGAGCATAGCTCGGAAGTTACATTACACTATAGTCGTGGCTGCGCATGTGTGTGGCTGAGTAAAACATATTGAAGTTGTGCCGCGGGCAAACAAAAAAGTCGTTTCGCTGAGTGCTGTGATCGGTTGAAAGGTTGAGAAAGGGGGCCAAAATGGGCATATCAGGACAAAATTACTCTCGGCGAAGCCAAACGTTAACCGTTTAAATGGCGCTGGGGGCGAGATTCATGGCATTAAGGCAGTATACTTATCTTGGATTTTCTCAAAGCTAACTGTACTTGTTCTTAGAAGTGTGGCAGCTTGGGCTAGTTGGTATGGCATGATGATAGTTATAGCGCGAGAACAAAACGACGACACAGAGACAAGAAGGACTCGAAAGACACGAGCGCTAACTTCCAACTTAGTTCATTGCGCAGAGCACGAAAATATATAGAGGAGACAGTGACCATGTGATAAAAACCATATGGCACAAGAGCAGAACATGAGTAAGAAAAACAAAAACAAACAACACAAAAACAAAGGCACTGAAAAACAGCAAAGAAAAACCTAGAAGAAAACGAAACAAAAAGGTAAAGATAAAATAACTACCTGCCCGCACCGAAACCTTCGAGGAACCTGCGTTCCTTCTCGGACAAGGTTTTGCTGTATCTTACATCTACATTCGTTCAATGGAATGATTGAATTTATCTGCAGAAAAAGGGTGTTTCAATTGGTTCATGCATAGCACCTCTACTCAGTGATCTTTTATTGGCAAAAATGGGCAAAAAACTGCAGGAAAAGTTAGAAGGCTCGCATGTCGTCAAAATATTTAGATACGTGGATGATTTCTTGGTTCTTCTAAATTGTAATTCTTCTATGTTTCACTCGTTGGCCACTCAAACTATAGGTGTGTTCGAAAATTGTTTGACGCCTCTTGTGTTGACACATGAAATGCCCGATAATGACAAATTACGCTTTTTGGATTTAAATCTGGTTTTTAGCTCACAGCACATCTGTTGGTGTTATGAACCATGTGCGCAGAAACCTCTACTTCTCTTTTCTTCTGCTCACAGTAAGATAGTTAAGCGAGGCATAGCGCGAACCTGCCTTGAAAATGCTTTAAATAGGTCGTGCGCCCACAATATCTCTGCGAGCTTCAAAGCTCAAGTTTTCCGCCTTAAGGCTTCAGGTTTCCCCGAGGCGTTTATCGCGTCTGTTGCTGAGACGATCCTGCGGACTAATAAGGCAGAGCAGAGGACGCGACAGAATCTGAGCAACACGGATACAGAACGTGAAAGGATAGCCGTGATTCCATACATACACCAGATATCACAAAGGCTCAAAAAAATCGGAAAACGTGTTTGAGTTCGTGTCCTGTTCTCGGCACCGTTCAAATTAATCAGCCTCACCAAATCTACCAACCCCCTGAAAACGAAATCATCAACAGAATGCAGAGTTCAACATCGAAACAGGTATGCAGCCTGCTCCCGGGAAGTCGTCTATAGAACCCCCCTTTCATGTGGTGCTTGTTATGTCGGAACGACTGGAAGGTGTCTGAACGATCGGCTGAGAGAGCACGCGAACAATGTTAGAAACGGGAAAGATGGTTTTCTTGCCCAGCACTGCACTGCGTGCAATTGTGTTCCCCTCTTCGAGGACACAGCGACGCTGTACAAACACAGAGATGTAAGCACCCGGGTCATTGTCGAGGCTGCGCAGATGGCACGCGAAAAGGTGCCTTGTATTAGCAAGCCCTCCGTGGCTTTGTCCGAGAAGGAACGCAGGTTCCTCGAAGGTTTCGGTGCGGGCAGGTAGTTATTTTATCTTTACCTTTCTGTCTCGTTTTCTTCTAGGTTTTTCTTTGCTGTTTTTCAGTGCCTTTGTTTTTGTGTTGTTTGTTTTTGTTTTTCTTACTCATGTTTTGCTCTTGTGCCATAAGGTTTTTATCACATGGTCACTGTCTCCTCTATATATTTTCGTGCTCTGCGCAATAAACTCAGTTGGAAGTTAGCGCTCGTGTCTTTCGTGTCCTTCTTGTCTCTTTGTCGTCGTTTTGTTCTCGCGCTATAACTATCGTCATGTACTTGTGCCCTGAGCAAAATGTAGCGGTCCCCTGTCACCATGACTAATCGCCAGAGCCAGTAAATGTTCTGTGTTGCGTCGCATGTGTCAGCGAGTTCAAGCCTCCGTACTAATTTTCTGCGATAGTGGCTTAGCACGTACGCTGTCGCACTGCAAAGCTCGATGGTACGGGTTCCACTCCCTGTCGTGATGGCTGCACTTGGATGTTGTCGAAATGAAAAAGAAAACACCCGTTTGCTTGGATTTGAAATCGAATAACGTCATGTGATTTATTATTTCACATATCTTGGATTTGACCTGAAAGGTTCCTATACTTGTTTTTTTCTGTCCCAAAGTCATGTATTCATGCACATTCTATGCGTAGGCTGACACGCCCGTGCCGTTAAGTGAAAGAATTGCAGCTACTATGCTCGAACAATGAAATTGCTAGTTGCACATCACACACGCCACACGTCAAACAACAATTTTCATCAGAAACACGTGTGGCTGACTAAATTACTCAAATATAAGCATACTCCATGTTTTGAACTTCACGGGTCATAATTGTATCAGCAATCAGAGATGACACTGAAATCTGAGTAGGAACTCTATAGCCGGCAGACGTGTTGCGGCATTATTCAAACTGCTTCCGTGACTCCGCCGTCGGAGGAACTCGCAGCGTCCCCGAATCCCACTTTCCCACATACGCAGAAGCACATTGTTTTCAATCCACACCAGAATGGCCGCAGCAGCAGCAGCACCTTCAGACAGCCAACGCTGCCACGAATGGGCCAAAACACGTCCGTCAGAGCCAACGCATCGCGCTATTTCTCGATTTCCCGAGCGGTCCAGTCTCCAGTAACGTTGCACCGGAATTCCTGCTCGGCATCGGAACGCTCCTGAGGCTCTGTACCTTCAGCACCCTTCTTTCCCCTCAGAGCGATCGCCGTAGTGTCGGCCATCGCGAGTCTCTTCCCTCTCAGCAAGAAATATTGCCTCGAACGCGCTTCGAGCCATGAGCACCAGGCCGCTCGCGGCAGCGGTCAGAAACAGTCTCAAAAAATCCGTAACAATAAGGGTGTGTGTGTGAGGAGAAAGCCAAAACCACAGTTCCTACAAAACAAACATAAATTGGCAAGCAAGCAAGGAAAAATGTAACCGAAATAAACACACCCTCTCTGTCTCCTTCCCCTGTGGATCACCTTCTTCCCTGCTTCGAACTCGCATCAACAACCCGACAAGGGACTGTAAGCCACGAGGGCGCATCAGCTATAGGCGGATGGGTGGTTCGTGTACAGGAGGCAGAGTAGTGTGCTTGTGTTTTTCGCCGCTTACATGAGTATAGCGCACGCCGCGAGACATCGTCGTGCCGCGGAGGACGTTCGAAGAAGGGGGAATCCATCGGCGGAGACGAGGCTCTCCTTAGGACTTGGTTCACTCGCCCGCCGCCGATGGAAAATAGGAGTGGCCCGGCCCTGGCCAGGACAGGCCCGCGGCGGCCATGCGAAGACGGCTTCTAACGAAATGCATTTTTTTTACTTTTATGGTCTCACCGTTTTCATCTAGAGTGCCGCTGTGGCCCCAGGATTCATGATGGATCTGTACATACGCGTCTGCCCCATGTGGGCAGCCCTACGCGCCACGGAAGGGCAGAGCAGCTTTTCAGTGTGTCCGCGCATGACGTCCCCAACCCCATCTTTCTTCGCAGTGAATCAATGCGGACATCGTACGTTTTTTATATATACCTAAACCTTTTGCGACGTTGTTCGTGCTCTTATTTTACGTGTTTGACGATTCCATCCCGACATATTCTTTTTAAAGGCGATGGTCATGGCAGAAAACGAACCTTCTATGTGAAAATGACAAGTAACGCATTCTGCTGTCGATGATCTAATCCGAGGAGACATGCATTTTTGTTAGGTCTCTTATAGGTCCATGTTGAAGAACAAACTTTACAATTATCTGATGTCTTTATCGACTTTGTGACTGTACTTTATTTCTTTATTCATCAATTACCCCTGCGTGGTGCTACAATGTGGAATAAAATAAATCTTCGGTCAAACTCTGCATTTGCCTTTCAGTCATAGTGTTGCCTAAGTTCATTATATGTGCTTATATTCGAACGGTATACTCCAGCGTTTCGCAGTTAAGATCACTAATGTTCAGAAAAAAATTATTTACAGTACATACAAAACACAAAGGTTTTATAACATTCCAGTAACGAGGCACTTGCATTTCGGCACATCTATGTAATGTGGTTTTTAAAAAGTGTGTAACGATTAAGAGTACTTGGTACTCTACTATGGGAGAGCTGAAAGCCGTCCCTTGGGCTAGCGTACCTTGCTGACACTCTACACTACTTTGCGTTTAGAGAAATTTATTTTCACGGACAGGGAACATCAATTACAATCCAACAGAACAGTACTGAAGTTTCTTTAGGTAAGTTTCTTTGCGAACTCAATCGTTGTTTTAGTACATTGTATATAAGGGCTTTACCTCATCCTATTGGGACGGGGTATAAAGAGGTTCATATTCCAACTCAGTGATCATTGCACTACATATCTCCCCATCCTTCCTTTTGTACGTTACCAAAGCAATCCTGGCAGCTTCGTTTTATATTCAGTCAAGAAACGTTACGGGCAGAAAAACGATAACCAAGGCAAAAGTTTGTTAAAATGCAGTTTTGCAAACACTCTCCCACTTTGTTCATGAAAGCATGCGAAGAGTACGGGAATGTTAATTAGGAGAGGTAAAATAGGTTGGTTTCTAAATACACAATAAAGTTTCTTGCAATAAAAAAATAAAGTTTTTTCCTATCCAGTTCCGAATACAGCCCTTGATCGAGTCGTTGAGGTCGAGCTCTCCGATTCTTGATAAAGAGCCACTTAGACCTGCTGATTCACTCCCCTGGCTTTGGCTAGCAGCATTGACCATGGCTAGGGGCACAACTCTTCCAATGGAGCACTCGAGTCCTCGCACGCGTAGCGGAGTAAGGTTGTGGAGCCTTGGCTCGGTTGAGAAGTCGAGCTTATGCGAGCTGCAATCGTACTTAATGAAAAGGCAGAGAGGTGCTCCTTTGGAGTAACATACTCTATCCTGGAATTAGAATGTACGGTTCAGAGCAAAGCTAATAAGACTTTACAGGCCGAAATACATGCGCGACCCCTGAAGCAAGTCTCGCTTTGCTCTTCCTAGTTTTCTTCTAACAAACAGAAAATTCCTTGTAACTTACTTCTTTTAATTTTTTGAAGTGTCCTTGCCTATGAAGTCCTACACATTCCTTTTCTAATCTCCCGTGTTTAGCTACTTCATCCTCTAAGTACCACTGAAGGCACCACACTTGCAAACAATATAGCATCCTTATATTGCATTAATCCGTTTCTTCTTTTTTGGGCCGCAAGCTCATGTCCACACGCTTCCTCATGCGAAAGATGCAACCTCTGATAGCCGAATACTGATACAATCCCACCTACCACAAACGAGAGCAGCAACAACTGGAAGAGTAACCGGAAGGATCAAGTTGGAAGGAAAGAAGCTGATTAAACGCCACCGATTTGTCTTGCACTTCCAGCTTCATTTCATTTGAGCCCGCTGGAAATATTCTCCCCAAGCAGGACTTATGCAACGTTACTACACCTCACGTGGCTCAGCCTGACTTACACAGGTGTTCTGGCACTGCAACTGGGCTTCTTGAAAATAGTTTCAGCCTTCTCTGTACACTATCTAAGCCGAAATAACTAAACGCAAAGTTAGAGCTTAAATTATTTTGCTCATATGTAGCAGTACTCCCTTGAATGGGTCATAATCGTTCATCGCGCATTTCGCTTCGCAGTGACGAATCATGCATGACGTTCTCGTTCCACTGATAACGTCTCGTTTCACTGTCCATAGCTCGCTCTCGTTTACAAGTTAGTGCATAAAACTATGCGGTGTTGTAAGGGGCACCTACCTTGATAAAATTGTCACTGATGATGTCCTTGCCGATGTTTTGGACGCACGGAATTCGTCCAAATTCAAACAGTCCATCATGAAAAAGCACTAAGGTAACCGTTTGTAGCTCCTCAAAAAGAAACGTGAGAAGATGTTATCGTTCCACTGATAACGTCTCGTTTCACTGTTCGTAGTTGGCTCTCGTTTTCCGACTAATGCATAAAACTACGCGGTGGTATAAGGGGCACCTACCTTGAATAAAATAAAGGCACTGATGATGTCTTTGCCTTTGTTTTGGGCACACAGAATGCGTCCAAATTTGAACGCTCCGTCATGAAAAAGCACTAAGGTGGTTTCTCAAAAAAAAAAAGTGAAGGGTACCGAAAGACACATGCCTCCAGATTATTTGTACGAGTATGGTATGGGGCTCACAACCTATTTATGACCGCCCGATTTTTTTTTTTGCTGATCACGCTAACTGCCTTTTATGTACTAATTGTTATGAAAAGCTGAGAAAAGCGTTTGGAAGTGCCCATCATTCATTTTAATACACATCAAAACATGCGCAGGTAAGCGCGTCCATATGGAGCATTACTTTCTGTCGAGTATTGACAGAACATGTCTATGAACTTATTTGCGATTTGTCGCACTCATATATATTGCCAGCAGTACTCCTTCCACAAGAAACATTCTCTTTGATGATCTGCTATGGAAAAAAATGGTTACAGCCTGTTTTGAGATCTGCAGAGTCCCATGATCCCCACTAAAGAAATCTAAGGCAGTGAATACTACTTATCGTCTTCTCACTCTTTCCTACTCATAAATGCAGAATATTTCAACGCAATTTTTTTCGCAAGCCCGCCGCATGTCACCAGGAAAACAACAAACCACTGTACCAGAGGAAAGCTTTCATTTAGCTATCACACTCACACTTTTAAACTATACTTCACCAAAGTAAAGACTTAGTTGGGCCGTCATATACTCGCGCTTTTCTTGTTCTGGAGACCACACGTGTACGCCGCCATTACCTGCAGAATTCTAGTTAGCATAATATGCAAAAGAAGCCACTCTCTATCACTGATTAGAATCACCGTCTTCGTTTGTAGGCTTTTCAACTGCAACCAGCCGAATAGCCTCCAGTAAGCCCAAGTAAACCGTCTCGACTCAAGAAAAGTAATCGCTATACGTATACACTAACTTCTGTTGGTGTCTCGCACAGGCGCTCAGGAAGTGCGGTTAGCCGAAGACGTCCCTTATTGTGCAGCCGGCTGTCTCGGGCTGTTTTTTTTTTTTTTTAAATATGCGTGCATTCGCTTTCAGTGCATTCAACCGGTTTGTTACTTGTTCACGTATGTGTGGCGAGCTCTGATGTAAGAATGCAAAGTGCCTGTTTCTTTTTGCTGCCATTTGCATCGTTTTTGGCGTAAGTTACATAGACTGTATTGATAAAGGTCACCCCATTTTAGCGAGATTTTCATTGTTAGGAAGTCACTGAACTGTACAAGACAGGTAGAAGGTTTTGCGGGGATTCGCAGTATTCCTAACGGCCTTAAAGTACGGATCCTTTCAGCGAATGGCCGTAGACCGAGTGGCAAGTCGAAATCGCTCGTATGTTTAAACCAACTACCAGCTAAGCGCGGGTCTATTATCTAGCGCGAAGAACAAGTTGTCCATCCGTCTGGCTAACTAATAACGTGGAACAGATAGCGTGCTCGGAAGTGAGAATCAATTTGAAAATTTTCCATCAGGGCGAAAATCACTCGAAGTGGTACGATCTTGAGAAACATCTGAGTCCGTAGTATCGTGCCTACTGTTTTTGCCACTAAGATGGCGAGATGGCGATGATAGATTGTTGGTGGTAGCGTCTTTTTTTTATTTTCTCCATGTACAACTATTTTCTGTCATCGTGCCTTCTATGTTTAATAGTTTATTAAAACCCAGCCGTAGCTAGATTGCGCCCCTGTTACCCGCTATTTTTGTTCGCTAGTCATGTAAGGTACTATCCTTAATAGAAGAAAAAAAGTCTCATCTATACAGCTGCTCTGTCAGTTTTGCATGTTCTGTAATGGTTTTCTCCGGCCTCACGCGCCTCTGTATACTGAACAACGCTTTTCAACCACCCCTTGTGAAGCAAGCAATCCCTCGGGACGAAAGTGTGCTGAGACGGCGCTCGAGGAACGTGCGCCGCGCAACAGCCTTATTAGCTTCTCTTTTCTTTGGCACCGGGTCCGAGCGATGCATCATCCGCCGGACACTTCAAGTGGGCCCGCTAAGGTGCGCTCAGCACGTGTTTACTATGCTTTACGCAGCATGCAGTAATCAGGCGGCCGCAAAAGGCGTAAACGAGTCGGGAAAAGGCATCGAGACAATTTTTCTCTTTTTTTGTTCGATCCTCTTCTCCTCGCATTTCAGTTTTGGTTCATTTCTTGCGCCTATAGTACGTATACATTCGAACCATCCCGCCGCGGTCTTATAACCGCACCGGCCAACCACCGGTAGCATCGGCAGCCGCAGCGGCATCGAGTGGTGTATATCAGAAGCCGAGGACGTTCCGGACGTTTTGCTTTCGGTGTTTGGGTCGTTCGTTGGCGAGTTGTTTTTTTTTTTACCGCGTGCTTGCAACGGCCTAAAAAGCAGCGTCGGCAAGGGTCTCTCCGTTTTTGATTCCGGCGAGATTAGAGCTATGTGAGAGAGGGAAAAAAAACAAGTGAACGGGACAAGGTGACACTTCGCTGAGCGAAAAAAACAAAATAGTGAAGGCAATATTAAAACACGGGCGGACGATCTGCGTAGTACTGTGGAGTTGCAGAGATATGCAGACGGAAGCGCGCCCATGTAGGCGCGAGCATCTTTGCCTCTATTTCATCCTTTATCTTGCTTCTTTCTGCTTCGGGAGTGCCGGCGTAGCGGGACGGCTGGGCACACGATGCGAGTTGTACGTGAATACCCGGGTTTTCCGATGCACATTTCCTAATGGGAGCGTGTACCGGACGACAGGATAATGAAGCGGCCGTAGCAAGTATAGTGAAGCGTGAGCGGACAAGAAGGGACAACTGCGAAACAGCGTGGAGACGCCTTAATTACACTCTGTTCGCTCGACAGATCTACGCGGATGCCCGTGGCACACGGTGGCTTCAGAAAAACCTTCTCTCGTTACTTCAACAGGGGGCCATACGTGTGGAAAAAAAAGGTTGGATTGTTTGTGAGCTAACTAGAGCCAATTGTGCATCCTCTTCTTCTTACGTCTTGATGCCAAGTCGGAAATCACCATTTGCAGAAAGCAGATTACACATCGCCGAGATGGAATAGTACATACGCTATGCCACGACATTATGCGTCAGCAGGGAATGCCCGCGAACCACAGGAAAAGGGTCTTTATAGGGTGTGGTATAAACGAAGTATTTCTTGGAAATATTGTAAAGTATAACGAATGAAGGCGGAAGTAAGCGGCTAGTGCAAATGAGGTTTCATTCGGGCGTTCATGTGGCAATCAACAGGACATGGAAAGGCACCGGCCTTAATACATGCGTGCACTCACGCATTACTAAAGAAACGCTCTATATAGAGCCTAGCTATTTCTCTTTGTGTTGAGTAAGCAATAAACCGGGGCTGAAGAGTCTCTGCAGCATCATTTCAGAGGTGGTCGTCTCGAGCTCTTATTTCAGTAGATGTCCCAACTACTCCAAAGCGCTAAAACTGTTACACTTACAGTACAAGAGCTATTGTGATTCGCGGAACATCCTGCCAAAATTACTAGCAGTAGGTCTGATGCTGCTAGTTTAGGCGAAGTTTGAAAGCATATGGGTTCAGACAGAATGCCAATTATGGCTTAGTGCTTCCACAGGTTGGCCTTAGGCCCATTCATCTGTCATGAGATGGTACTGTGCTTCACAAATTGGTCATCTAGAGCACAGCGAGCTATAAATTGAGCGACTTCATATAAACGTGCATTCAAGTGTATTATTAGGGTCCTGCTCGTTAAAGAAAAGACCAATCTTGCGCCGAAAACGAATCCGATTGATAGTGTTTAATCTGAAAGAGACATGTCCTAGCAGCCGTCATAAACTCTTCGAGGAGGCCTGCTGCGAGAACAAAGCACGAGAACAGGAGACAGTCGAAATGCAGAAGGCGTTCTTTGTGATCTGAAAAATACGCTATGAGTAGATGCAGTGCGATCCAACAAGCACTTCATGACATGGAAACAAGACCATCACACACTTGTTATCCCACGATCATTTACTTTAGGTATAGAAGAAAAAAAACGGTTGGAATTGTGTTGTGTAGGGACGTAGAATAAGGGTGAAATGAACTTTGCACAAGTGAACTAATATAAATAATAAAACTTGCAATTCGGTGAGATGGTGCATAGCTAACGGGGAAATTTTTGAGTGGAAAAGATGTCTACCAAGGACGACGACGAAGTGTATTTCTGCCGAACGCTGCCTATTTCGTTTGGTGTTTTTTGTGTGAATTTACGTTCTATCCGAGGATCATCGCTCTCCTGCGGGCAGCGATGGATCCAGGCCCCACCGTACGCAATCCGGACTTGGCGTCACCTTCGACGTCAACCTCAAGGAAGCGCAACAGCCGGGAGGACGACAGCACCAGTGACAGCACTGAACTGTACACGGCGAGTAGTGAAGACAGCGACGATGATTTCATCCCTGCAGTGAAGCGTAAAGCTAAAAGAAAAATGGTCGGCGCGTCTTCGCCAGCTAGCGTTTCTACCGTGAAGGCGGCGTGCAGCTCTCAACGCCATACCAAACTTTTTGTTCCTGTCGACTCTTCGATCAACTTGAAGAACATGAACAGGCAAGTGATATCAGCGCGTCTCGAAGCTATCGTGCCTAATGAGATAAAGGATATTAGACTCAACCCACGGAAGAATATCCTGGCCATAGGCGTTGAACACCGGCTGCGCTACATACCCTGCGAACTGTCACAGAGCTTGGAGGCATCTATCTCAGAACTTACATTCCGCAGGATAGTGACACGACGACAGACGTCATTTATGACGTTGACGTTTCCATACCGAACGCAGACCTTCCTGTTCTGATAAAGCCAGCTACTGGGGCAACGGACATATTGCAAGTATGCCGGCTTGGCAAATCCCGTTGCATCAAGGTGACCTTCAGAGGTGATTGCATCCCATCACATGTAAAGGTTGGTCATTTTCGTCACGTTGTCCGACCATACATTCCAAGACCACTGCAGTGCCACAACTGTCTAAAACTGGGTCATGTTAGTGCTGTGTGCAACAACAAGCAAGCATGCCCACGTTGTGCCGGACCCCACAAAGCAGAGGCTTGCCAAGCAACTCTCCTAAAATGCAGCAACTGCAACGGGAACCATGAGACCTCGTCCAAAGACTGCCCAGTACTGAATAAAGAGAGGAACATTCTGAGACAAATGGTTAAAGACGGATCCTCACGAAAGGAAGCGGTAATGGTTGTTCAACGACGGCGTTCCCGTCGACGGCGGTGCTCGAAGAAAAGAAAAAGCAGTCCTGTGCCGAAGGTGCCTTCACTTACGCCGCCACCGCCACCACCACCGCCGCCACGACCACAGAGACCTCCCCCGCCCCCGCCACCAGGTGGGGTACGTCCAGAGGTGCCGGAAGACACTGTGGCACTACAGAGAAGATCCGGCTCTGACTGGCCCACTTTACCGCGGGTACACGTGTCTACGGAACCACAATATCGACAGTCAACAACGAATATGCCCCCAGCAGGCAGTCTGTCCGCCCAAGAGGTACAAGTCTTTTCTGTATTGAGGTCGTTCGTGAGTGTTATTCGCACTCTATTGGATAGTCTACAGATCCCTGCCGCTAAATGCGCGCTGCAGATCTTGGACACACTAGAACCAGTTCTTGCCGGACTTCAGTTACAAGATGGCGCACCATAGACCGCATCAGCCTTTCCGAGAAAAAGTCAAGCGTGCTTCCATAATTCAGTGGAACGCAAGAGGTCTACAGTCAAGAATGCCTGAGTTCAGACAATCCATTTTTGAAAATAAGTTTCCCATTATCATCATTTGTGAACCGCATTTTTCAAAAATACCTCGTCTGTCGGGCTATGAATCGTTCGTTTCTTCATCGTGCATTGAGCGAAGTCAAGTTGCTGTGTACATCCGTAAAGAACTCACTTACGTTCTCCAAAGAGTAGAGTCTCACAATGGAAATCACTACGTGTGCGTATATGTTAAAAAGAAGAAGTTGTCGTTCACGCTGATAGGCGCATATATAGCACTGTCAGGTCGACTAGATCAACAGATATTGAATGGTATATTTGCAACGACTCCAGCACCTTGGATATTGATAGGCGACTTCAACGCCCATCATCCATTGTGGGGAAGCATCAGGACGAATCGAAAAGGCACGGACCTAGTTGATCTTGCATCAGAGCACGGGCTTCAGGTGCTGAACGACGGCAGCCCTACTTATCTCCGAGGAGTAACTTACAGCAGTTGCCTGGACTTGACATTAGTGTCGCATAGCATTGTCACGAAAGTCCAATGGTTCACAGATATTGAAACACATGGCAGCGACCATATCCCCACGTATACGTGACAGTCAGAGGTTTGGACGATTCTTCTTCCCCTGGACATGCAAGACTTATTGACTCGGAAGAGTTTCAGATATCAGTGGAGAGCAAGTGCATGCACGAACCACCGGAATCCATTGAAGAAGTGATTAGTTGTGCAACGGAGACTTCCACGAAGATATGTTCGAAATAATCGAGACGCACAGCACTCGACCAAGAATTGGAACAACTTCGAGCGGTCCGCCGACGTGCCGAAAGACGATACAGACGCACGAAATCTATCTCTGACCTCAGAGAATCCAGACGCATTCAGAAAAAAATCCAGCGCCGAATGCACAAACTTCATGAACAACGGTGGAAGAATTTTTGTGACTCACTAGACCCTCGAAAGCCTTTGTCTCCCGTATGGAGGACTCTTCGAGGTTTTCACTCGCATTCGCAACAGCGTCACCCCTTCGCCGCTCTGGCGCTACATCAACGTCGCTCACAGCTTGATGTTTCTGGGGAATTTTGTGCGAAGATGGCCGGCGACATCTCTATACCGATCGATCTAATGCCACAGGATGTTCCATTCGCACGAGATCAGCAAATGGAGGTTGCATTCACCATGGAAGAACTTCATGCGGCATTGAACACATGCAGACGCTCATCGTCCCCAGGTCCGGATGGAGTGACCTATACTGCCCTACGTCACCTAGGCCCGAAGGCACAGCGCTGTCTCCTGGACATTTTCAATAAGTCTTGGCATGATGGAATGGTGCCTGATGAGTGGAAGTGTAGTCGCCTGGTGCCTTTGCTGAAGTCCGAAAAGTCTCCATTCGATTTGGCATCATACCGGCCTATAGCACTAGCAAGCTGCGTTGGCAAGGTCATGGAGAGGATGCTGCTTACACGCATGGAATGGTACCTGGAACATTATAACATCTATCCTGATGCTATGGCTGGTTTTCGACGGGGTCGGTCCTCAGTTCATAGCGTTATTGACTTAGTGACCTCTGTTCAGCATTAGAAAGCTCAGAAGCGGCTGTCGGTAGCTCTGTTCTTAGACGTGAAGGGTGCCTATGACAACGTGACCCACGAGGCTGTTCTCAATGCTCTTGAAGCAGCTGAACTTGGAGGTCGTGTCTTTCGATGGGTGAGAAGCTACCTCACAAAAAGATCCATGTTCGTTTTAACTGAAGATGGGCCTACGAATAAGTATTTCACAAGTCGTGGGTTGCCACAAGGCGGTGTTTTGAGTCCAACACTTTTCAACCTGGTTCTCGTGGGGCTCACCGAAATGCTGCCACAGACGGCTTATACATCTCTATACGCTGACGATATCTGCATTTGGGCGTCCGGCGTGACACGACCTCAAGTGCGCGCAAGAATACAGAAAGCGGCAACAATGACATCGACATACCTTCGCCAGCAAGGTTTGACTATCGCCACAGAAAAATGCGCAGCGGTGGCGTTTACACGCAAACCGATGTCTTTCTACTCATTGTGCATCGATGGCAGATCAATCCCATATAAGAGAACTCATAGATTATTAGGCGTCATCGTAGATCGTGACCTAACCTGGAGCCCGCATGTCACATACCTGAAGAAAAAGCTCATTGGCATTGAGAATGTATTCAAGTTCGTCGCCGGAAAATCATGGGGCCCATCCGTGCACTCCATGTTGCAGCTTAACACAGCCCTCTTTCTCGGAACTCTCCGGTACAGCCTTCCTGTCCTGTCCAACACGTGCAAGACTAACATCCGTGTGCTGCAAAGCGTACAAGCCCAAGCACTTCGGACATGCCTTGGCCTTCCAAGATGCTCATCGACAGTGTCAACTATTGTTATTGCACAAGAACAACCGGTCACAACGCACATCATTGTCGAGACGCTGAGAGCGCACATTCGGCATTTATCACGGCTACCGTCACATCATTTAGCGTGTTTACAGCTCGGAGGCCCCATTCTTCGTACTGCGGTATCGTGACAAAACATCAGGACATACTACCGCCTGGCTTCAAACTTGCGATGCATCCAGCAACTGCGCCATGGAGTCTTCGTCAACCTGACGTGCGCTTATCAGTTCCTGGAATCTTTAAGAAGGCACGCATGTCAACGCTAGCCCTGAAACAATTGACTTTGCGTCTGTTGGACGAAAGGTACTTCGACCGCATACATGTTTACACCGATGGCTCCACTAATTCCAACAGCTCCACAGGAGCAGTGGTTGTTCCATCTGAAAATGTGTTGCTTCAGAACAAGTTTTCTCACACCACGACGTCGACAGCAGCAGAGCTCGCAGCACTTCAAGGTGTAGTAAAGTACATTCTTCGCCAGCAACCTAACCAATGGGCCATCTTTTGCGACTCCAGGTCAGCCTTACAGTCACTACGGTTTGTTATGCAGCACGGGCTACATGAACAATCAGTATATCAGATAAGGCACGACTACCACGAAGCGCTCGCAGAAGGTCACGATATTGTATTTCAGTGGTTGCCGAGTCATTGCGGAATCGTCGGCAATGACCGCGCGGATGAAGCTGCTCGATCGGCTCATGACCAAGACTAGCGCACGCCCATACCACTCTTGAGAACGGACGCTGCAAGGCTACTACAATCACTTGCTCACCGTATATCTCTCCTACAATGGAATACGCAGGGTTTCTCCAACACGCACCTGTACTCGATCGACCCAAACTTGCAACTTCGTTTGCCATCCGGGTTCCCACGATGCGCTGAAACTTTACTGTGTCGCATGAGGTTGGGCGTGGCATTTACGAATTCGTACTCTCGTCTCCTTGGAATGGCGAGCACTTCGACATGCAACATCTGCGCCTGCGAGGAAACGCTTGAGCACATTCTATGTGATTGCCCAGCATACCAGACCGAACGACGTATTATGGAAGCCAAGCTCTGTCAGCTGGATTCACGGCCGCTTACAGAAGAGAAGATCCTGGGACCTTGGCCGACAGCTTCACATACGCGCAAAGCCACGAAAGCCCTCTTGTACTTTTTAAGGACCACCAAACTTCACGACCGCTTGTGAAAGAACTGTGCGAGGCCGTGCTGTGTAGTCTCGAGCTGACTATTTATGCTTCTCTTTCTTATACTCCTCTTCTTTTCTTTCTCTTTCCGTTCTATTATTCCCCTTTTCCCCCACCCCAAGTGTAGGGTAGCCAACCGAGCCAAGCTTGGTTAACCTCCCTGCCTTTCCTCTCTATTTATCTCTCTCTCTCTCTTGAGTGGAAAAACAACACGCTCACGAGAGTGACATAGACAGGACAAGTGCCCATCTTGTCCAACTGGTTATCGTGAACGTCTTGTTTTTCTACTCAAAGTATTTCCATTACCTGCGTTTGACCATAGCGTATTTGTTCTATGTACCCCAATGACAACGGTTTTGATTTATATGCGTCCTCCTCTCAGTGTTTGCTCAGTCTGGCTTTTACCGCAGTCTCCGACAATTCACTCCACCCTCACCCAGTTAGCGCCAAAGACATCGCACCCGTCCCTCTCTCTCTCTCTCTTCCTCTCTCTTTCTCTTTCTCTCCCTGTCACTGGAAAATCCAGCCACCATTCTTATTACACCATGGCAGTAACTTAGTTATCACCCAATATATCTAATGTCCCATTCGCAAGAGTATGTAGTAGCGTAGTACAGACGGGCTGTTTTGAAGATTAGTGGTTCGCACGTAGTGGTATATCGACTTGGTATGTACAGCTTCTTGCACTGATTTCTGCAATGCTGCCGAACTGAGATTTAGAGGGCTCAATCAAATACTGTTTCAAGTTACCCTGCTCCAAACAAGCGCATCTACGACCCACTAAGAAAGCTGCACCCGCGTGTAGTTTTTATACTGGCTGCCGATTTGTGTGTCGACAGTTTGCGGTGTTGGAAATCGAGGCAAGAGCGAACGAAGTTCTGCACGTATACAGCGGCACTTCCCTTGCCAGAAGTGAGGTTGTTGAATGCGGTGGTAAGTTTTGGATACTCCGGAGTGCACTCGTTGAGGATCGCAGTGGAAAGACTCCCGCATTTCCGACCGCAGACTGCGGGGTATCACGAGTAGCCGCTGCTGGCCGCCGCCCTTGTAATTGCGTCGGTGCAGGAGGCCGTCCCGTACGACGAAATGGTGAGCTTGGTGACTCAAGGCGCGAGAGGGTGGTGTTGCGGACGGGTCAGAGAGCAAGTCGATAGATGGGGGCGATTCAATTATCCTTGCGCTGTTCGGTAGCGGTGATGTCAACATCGATAACATAAACCAGCAATGAGAAATACTAAGCAGGAGGAATTGTCGTCAGGCAGATGAAAGCGTCAGGGCGTCGGCGAGCATGCTGGTGTTCGTTACGGTACATCACGCAGATTTTATAGTCTTGCTGGTGAAAAGCCCAGAGGGCGAGATTGCCTGAGGGATCTTTCAATGACAGCAGCCATCATTGTGCATGATGGTCGGTGACATCACATGGGCGATCATACAGTGGCATCAACACGCCAAACCACACGTTTCAACCCCAAGAACAACACGTGTTCTAATAGAAGCAAGTGCAGTCCTCGCAACGCAATGCCTCGCTGAACATAAACGGAATGCGTCTTATCATTCACCATGCGGTGACGAGCCGGGTTCATTATGGGAACATTTAGCGCAGCGCTTACGGCGAAGGGTGGATCCGGGCTCTATCAAAGGCGTCAGCTTACCAGCAATGATGATGAACGATTGCAGTAATAACGCGCCTCTAGACCTTGTAAAGGAACGCACCCGTTCTTTAGTTACGTCATACCTCATCCCTGTACTGTACGCACAGCGTTAAGAGGTGAGAAAGAATGCTTGGCTTCGCAGCAGCCTCTTCTATTTCACTTGATCGGCCTGCAGAACATTCCTCCACAGCTATAACCAAGCTTACATTCCAACCGAGTAGAACGAGAAGTAAAAATATACATATAATGTTATCGCAGAGATGCTAAGTGCACCATATAAGACCATCCGAAGTGATGTTTAAGGCTTTGCTCGACTTTAGGATTGTTGGATTTTGAAGAGCATGATAAAACGAGCCAAGGGCTGATACGGCGATAACAATCTTAACGCACAACAATGCATAAGCAATGAGCACAACGAAAGAGAACGCTGATCATTTACTCCTAGTAATAACTTCTGACAAGGTAGGTGCAGCGACTGCAAAGCAGCAGTGAAATTCACAAGAGAGCGGACGATTGTGAATCTTTCAAGTGAAAATTGATCGATTTAAAAACAAATTTGTAAATCATCATCAATATAAATGTTTTAAACAAGAATGATCCTCCCCCAGGAACAACGTACAATGAAGCATCGAATCGTTTTCAGGCTTTTTATTATTCATGGATTTCAGCTGAACGCCGACGTAGCTCTTTTATTCAAAATGTTGTATAGCGCTATAGACCTATTACATGTGTGTAAACGGCGTGTTTGAATATGTCTGCACGCTTACTCTATGTTTGTAAATAGCGGAAGGGGCCGTCGACATAGTGAGGTGCTTGTAGCGACGTCGTGGCGAGCCCAAAGCTCACCTCCCCTCTCTATGACTACGTGACAACTGGCACAGCAGCTGCAAACTGCCTGCGGGCCCAGCACGTCGCCGGAGCCTTCTACGTGTAAAGGCGGGAGGCTCCCCCGCACTAGTTCTGGTCGCGTTTCCCGTGTTTTACTGTCTGTGGACATTTGTTTCGCAATAATTGTGTTTAAAATGTAAGCAAGTGCCCAGGAACGTCGAAGAAATGTGACCTCGAAGTAATGCTAGGGCACATCGTGGATATTCCTGGCGTGTAAACCTTTACGGCGTATCAACAAAGTGAGGCTGTTGTATAGCGTTGACGGTCATATTGTAGTACCGGCATTAGGAATCCTAATGTCCATTCATGTGGGGGTTTCCTACTGTTTTATTGTCGTTAACAACTTTACAATGAAAACTAGTTAAAGGAGAGTAGCTGGAGCACATTAAGGCTCCAACACCTCCTGAAACTCATTTAAATAAGAAATGGCCCTTTTTGCGATGTCGCCCTGAACAAAAATAAGGAAACCGAAGGTGTACCTCAAAATGACGGCCTTCACTTGTAATATTTACAATTCGATAGTCTCACCTTTCGTTGCCTCAAATTATGCTTGGCAGCATAAGTGTCTGGTGTGCCCCGCCGTGGTGGTCTGTGGCTAAGGTACACGGCTGCTGACCCGCAGGTCGCGGGATTGAATCCCGGCTGCGGCGGCGGCTTTTTCGATGGAAGTGGAAATCTCGTATAGGCCCGTGTGCTCAGATTCGGGTGCACGTTAAAGAACCTCAGGTGGTCCAAATTTCC
Organism: Rhipicephalus microplus; assembly: GCF_013339725.1. NCBI lineage: Eukaryota > Metazoa > Arthropoda > Arachnida > Ixodida > Ixodidae > Rhipicephalus > Rhipicephalus microplus. The sequence continues at coordinate 215,379,011 of NC_051167.1, read as the reverse complement.
GGAGCCCTCTACTACGGCGTCTCTCATAATCATGTGGTCGTTTTGCGACGTTAAACCTCACATATTTCCTTTCCTTTATTTCCTTTAGATAAGGTGGAGGACAGGACTAAAAGCTCAAGAGCTTGACGAGGTCCTGACTCCGTTCACAAGTTGACCAAGCAGCAGGAATGGCAGTCAATCATGCACAACAAATATGAAATAAACATATAGGTATAACATTACAAAAAAGAAATACAAAAAAATATGAAAACAGTGCTAAGATAAAAAGAAAGTAGTTCAAATGTATGGTCATGAAGTGGCATGAACATGAAAAGCAATAATAAAAAGGAAAGAATGGGCATAAATTCTGAGAGATGTATCACTGAGGATAATGTATCAGTTGGGCGAAGTGTTTATTCTGACAGTTCCGTTTAGAGGAAGGATCAAAATCTTAGCGGTTTAAAAAGTTTAACAAAGAAGGTAGTCTGTAGGACAATGATTGTTTGTCATAAAAAGTTCTTGGGGTGGGTACAGTCCAAACTTCTTTGTGCCTGGTGAGTCGAACACTTGTGTTCACGCTAAGTTTAGATAGATTTATTGTGGTATTGGTACCATGTTTGACAAACTCTTTATAGCATAACATCAGCCTGTAATTGTACAAGAAGAAAACTGGAAGAATATTATTTTTTAGAAAAAGAAGCTTTGTAGAGGACAGATAGTGTTCAGCCGCAATATGTCGTACGGCCCTTTTCTGTAGTAAGTGCAACTTGCGCAAATTCGTCACACCGGTTGTGCACCACACCAAGCTACAGTACTGTAACAAAGATAATACCAGTGCATTGTATATCATAATTTTCACCTTAGTAAGAAGAAGAGATCGCATACGTGCAAGGACACCAATGGCCAATGACATCTTAGAGTATAGAATATCAACATGTACATTTCACGTAAGGTGTCGTGAAACATATTCACCGAGAATACTAACAGAATCAACCATGTCTAACTGCTGTGAGCCCAGAAATAAGCTCATCTTATTTATCAAGGTTTTTTCCTTTAGGCGTTTATAAAATGACTTGTGTTTTTGAAGGGTTTAGTTTTAGTAAATTCACTGAAGCCCAGGTGTCTATAGCAGACAGTGTTTCATTAGCCATTTCTTCTATCTCTGTTTCCATGCTCCCTGTAATAAAAACTGTTGTGTCATCGGCGTAAGAGACAAATGTTGCGTTGTTTGTGCAGTGTACAATGTCATTAATATAGATCAAAAATAAAAGTGGCCCTAAAATACTTCCTTGTGGCACACATACAACGACCAGCTTCCTTGCAGATATTTCATTGTTGGCATCTACGAATTGTGTCCTATCTGAAAGGTAGGATTTTAAAAGAGCATGCGCATTTTAAAAGAGCACCATAATTTTCTAATTTGCTGAGAAGGATGGAATGATTAATTAGGTCAAATGCCTTAGAAAAATTGACATATATGCCTAATGCCATTTTTTTACGTATAAATGCATCTATGATTATTTCTTTATGAGTCAAGAGGGCTGTTTCAGTAGAGCGATGCTTCCTGAACCCATGTTGAAAATCTTGAAGCAAATTGTGGTAATTAAAAAATGATAACAATGTTATATGCATTAATTTTTCTATTACTTTTGAAAACGCTGGGATTATTGAAATAGGTCGATAATTGTTAATGTTCTCTTTAGCATCATGCTTGTAAAACAGGAACAACGCGTGAAATAAGCATTTGTTTTGGAAATACATCTGTAAATAATATTAAATTATAAATATGGGTAAGAACAGGGCATATGATATCAAGCACATGCTTTATGGGGCGAATCTGGATACCATCGGTGTCCAAGGAGCGGCTGTTACTAATAGTACTGACGCAAGAAAAAATTTCCAGTGGTGTAGTTGGGGCAAGAAATACAGTGTTACTAAACGCGTTTACAGGCAGGAACTGAGCATAGTTATTGAGGCCATCAACATTTCTTAACTGAGGTTTCAATGAAAACAACTCATTAAACGCATTCGGTATCGCAATTCCCGAAAGTTTTTGGTCATTGTGACTCAAAACGTCTGGAAGTACTGAAAGTGAAAGTAGGCTTTAACAAAGCATTCAGTTTGTGCCAGACCACATCACTTTTTTGATTGACTGGGTCACTAAACATTGCTACAAAATAAGCATTCTTTGCAGACCTAAGCTGACTTGTTAGACTATTTCGATATTTTTTAAATTCGCTTAGGAGGGCTGGATCTCTAGACTTCACAAATTGAGCATACAGGGCATGTTTGCGTTTAATCATACAAAGAAGCTCAGGCGTTAGCCAAGGTTTGCGTGCCCTAGCTGCTCGTGCCACTTTTTTCTTGGGGAAATGATCATGGTAACGTGTTTGGAAAGTGCTAATAAAAGAATTGTATGCAGCGTCACTATCTTTCGATTTGTAAACGCTATGCCATGCGTCTTGGGCGATAACTTTGTGAAATTCTTCAAGATTTGATAAGGTAATAGATTGAATATGAACTGGCTTTGTAGTTTACTAGCAATGGAGTGCATTCGATTTACCAGTAATATAATACCTAGGTGATCACTAGTGTCAGTGTACACAACATCGGCCTCCAACAAGTCGATGTTAATGTTTGAGATGAATACATCTAACAAGGATGCGCCGTCGATAGTCACACGTGTTGCAGAAGATATCGTGTTTGAAAAACCGTAAGTTGTGATGAGTGAATGAAATCTTTTTGTAACGGGGACGATGAAGGCATGTTTATATTAACGTCACCACCTAAGACCAAGTTGATTTTCTCTTCTAATGAATAGCTGAAAAGCTTTTCAAGGAATGCAAAAAATCTTGTCGTGTCACCAGATGGAGGTCTGTACATAACGGAGAACATGTTGTTACGGCTCTGCACTGTTAGCACCTCATAATCAGGGGTTACATCAGTAAATTCGACCATGAGCTCAGCCAAGATATTTTCCTTGAGAAAGAGTGCGATACCACCCCCTTCGCTTAATCACAACTGATTTCGGAGGAACGATTGATAGCCAGGAAGCTGAAACATGTCCGACGTGGGCGTTAACCAAGTTTCAGCTAACATTATTACTGAAAACGATGTTCCGAAAGTATCGAGTAGCAAGCTGAAATCGTCTATTTTGTTTGGCAGTGAACGAATATTCTCATGAAAAAAACGTCAATTTTGGTTTTTTAGCTGAGACTAAATGTTTTATTCCGGAAGGCACGTAACCCATTATCAAGCCAAGTCAAACTTCGTTAGGGTCCCATTAGCAAATTTTGGACAGGTCCCCTGTGCTTCCAACGACACACACCCGGCTGTCTTCCGTTTCCCTCGCCTTGATACGACTACCATCGGTCCAAAGAAACTTCCACCTTTTTCCTTTTTCAGAGCTAATGCCCGCGCAAGAAGGCGCTTGTTTTCAGGCGTCAAGTGTTCATTGATATAGATTGGAACGGCCGGGGTCTGTGGGAGGTCAAGGTCTGCCGTAGTTAACCTAGCTTTCCTAGTTTTGCTGATAAAGTCAGCTTTCTTTGTTTTCACGCAAAATCGGGCTATTATGTTTTTGTCCTTCTTGGCGGGTACACGGTGAATGACGTCAATGTCTGTAGAGGTCACTGGACACCCTATCTTGTCCCCAATTTTTTGCAAGATGGCTTTGCAGTCTTCCCCCTGCACGCATTGATTGATTGATATGTGGGGTTTAACGTCCCAAAACCACTTCATGATTATGAGAGACACCGTAGTGGAGGGCTCCGGAAATTTCGACCACCTGGGGTTCTTTAACGTGCACCCAAATCTGAGCACACGGGCCTACAACATTTCCGCCTCCATCGGAAATGCAGCCGCCGCAGCCGGGATCCAAACCTCCCCCTGCACGCAGGGTATACCCTTGATTTCAATGTTGTTGATACGAGAGTATTGCTCCGAATTAGCTAGTCTTCTCGCTCGGTCCTCGCTTTCTTTTCCCAAAGTTTTGTTGTCCAAAGCTAACGCTTTCTGATCTTGTTTCATTTTTTCGTCCAGTGAGTTAAACATCTCAAGGCTTTCGCGCATTTCTGCCACCTGTTTTCGAAGTGCGTCAACCTCACGCGACAAATCAGCATTCGTGACCATGGTTCAAAAGAAAAAAAAATACACCGGGTTGGCAGCAGCAGGTGTGGCAAATATGAACAATGGAAAGTTTCAATTGAATAAAAGTAACCTGCGTAGTGAAATTCGTTGGTTTAGCGACAGAAAGCCTGATGGCAAATCCGCTGCTGCCAACCGTTGTTGTCAATCATATCAATCAATCATCAATAAATGTCTGGTGTGCGCTTTGGCAGATTGGACTCGACATCACAGAGAGAGAATATTGGAAAAAGAAATACTTTTGCTGGCGTTCATAAACGGCTGGCATGCTGTCCTGTACAAGGATTAGTAATGGGGTTAAAATAATTCATGAAAAGCTCAAACTTCAAGGCAGCGATAATCTGGCGTAACGAATTACCCATTGTCCTTGCTGGATACCGGCCTGATAACGATTTACTAAATGTCGTTACATAGTGAAAATACGTTAGAGCGTGCGTACTTTACAACTTTTCACGATGATTCAACAGTGAGGAGATGTGCTTCATCACTAATCAACTCGTCTTTGAAAAATTATCTTTGTCAAATCCAGTCAAATTTAGAATATACTTCTTCCTCGCTAAGCCCTGGTAACAACATGTCTGTCAATCAATTAGCAAGATTTAAAAATTCTCAGTGCGAATACATTTCAGTTGTGGTAACTGCTTTAATTGGCATAGTTGGTCACGTGAATATCATTTTATGTACCTTCCCAATCAGTATGACTGCACTACAATGTCACGACTGTTTCACTTACCTTTAAGACATATCACCATAATCATAATAAGGTCGCTCTATCGGTATCATCTTTACCACAGGATGTATCCTATATATCAGCCCGCAGATATACCCATTCCCCAATAGTATCGGCAGTGACGCAATACAAATAAAAAAAAATACTTATAATGATCTCTTGGGCGTTATTTCTCAGTATGACGTACTATAGTCATACGTAAAATATGTGATAGGTGACCTTGTCGTGGTAATGTCTTCCGTAAATTTCCAGCAACAGCGCAGCACTTATTTGCATTCAGACAACTGCTCAAGGATTACATTTTTTTTCAACGAAAGGCTCCATAAGCAAGCGCACACTACAGGCTCCGTGGCGCCAACGCTGGTGGGAGAGACGCTTCTAGCAACGAAGCCCTAATTAGCTTGCACGTCCAGGCACTAAGGAGGAAAGCGTCGGGCTTCGAGAGATACCTTCACGCGCGTGCTCTACAGGATTACTTCTCATGTCGGAGAAACGGCTAAGCCTTCCTGCAGGTCCAGTTGGGAGCGCCTGTTCAAGGCTAACGAAGCCCGCGGACGCGACACGATGACTTACCTCCTCGATGAGACGTGCTCCGCATTGCAGCCACGACAAATCCTAGCACGCTATCTAAACGTTTCGCTGCAGAACACGCCGACGCACATGTTACTAAAAGGAAGCGTACGAGACAACTTACATGTACTTAGAATGGTATTTTTTTTCTTGGGCAATCGACTCGACGAACAGCTTTAGCAGCGCAGATCCCAAAGCTCGAGGTAAAACGAAAGGGATCGAAAACATTCACACCATCTTTCCAAAGGGAACCCTGAATGCATGCGGAACAGCCGCGTTGCGCATGGGTGGCGTGGTGGGTTTAACGACGCTGAAGCGGGTGCTGCGGTGTGCGCTGGAATATTTGTTTGAAGCGAAGGCTGGCGCACGTCTTGTCCTGTTTTTTCAGAGTGGACACGGGAGCTCGACCAGAGCCGACGCGAGTTTCGCTTTGACTACAACGACCTAGGGCCCAGTGAAATGCACGCTGAAAGATGGATGTTTTGGCGTTCGAAGGATCGTCGCCTTCCTGCGTCTTCTCCATCACATAAAACGATACCGATAGAGTGTTCCCACTCAATGTGCGCTAGAGTGTTGCGAGGGATGGAGAGGGTGAAGCGAGAAAGACCTGGCACGTGTTTAAAAGCGCATGTTAACATCCGGCAGGTTTATTGCGTCTGAATCGATGAGTCGGCGGAGTGACGAGTGGCAGTAGCGGCAGTTGTTGCGGGTGAGCGGGCGAGGTTGCAGCTGCGAGCACGCAGCAGGTGAGGGAGAGAGTGACGTCAGCGCACACTGCGAGGAGGGCATGACATAAACGCACAGCTGCACCGTGACCTACTTGGCGTTGCTCCAACATCTGCGGCGAGAGGGCGCATTGCGGCGTGTTCGTATGGACGCACGAAGGGACACATTACACAGGCTAGTCAGAGAGCTGCTTCGCATCTAAAAACTCGTCGTCGCTGTTGCCTATACCGCACCGACGCTCATCAGCCGGAGACAACTCGTGCAGCCACCTCGCTGAGTTTGCCCACCGTGCGAGACGACCACAAGCGACCAAAGGCCGGCGCTTCTAACCGGCGTCATCAGCCAGTTCGATGCATTGGTTTTGGCGCGGATGTTTGGGCATTCTACTGCGGCCTAGTCTGTGACAGGCTGCGATCCGACTCTAAATTTTCTTCGCTAAGAAAACACCCGGCATCAGCCATGAAGGCCACGCGAATCAAGCTTCGAAAGTCAACTAGCGTCGCTGTTTCTCAGACTATACACGGCTACTGTAAACTGCCCCCTTTGAAAAAAAGCTTTGCATGACTTGTTGTTTCTCGTCACTGGGAGGGAGGGTGGTCGTGCAAAGTGCTTAAAAGCCAACTGACCCGCCAATACTATTTCTAGTTCCACGCAAGAAGAAGGCGAAGAATGAAAGTGCTAGTGTTTGTAAATTCAAACACATTGGCTCCCTCCTATGGCCTGATCAATCACTCGACCTTAATGCCTGTATTCACGTTTCGTGTTAACACTCAGTGATAGCCTTTCTACTTGAAGCATACAAGCATAAAAGCATGTGCTTTCATGGCAATGCGTAATACTGTTTGAAAGGGAGGGGGGTCCCGAATTTAAAAAAAAAATGCTACAATGCAATGAGGTCAAGGTGCTTTTGACTAAGTTCCAGGTCGAATACAAAAGGATATCTCCTCTTTTTCCCACCATAAATCTCAATCTCATTAGCCAAAGAATAAAGCCAATGAAACAAAGTTTTGTCCACCTTTTTGCCCACTTCATGATTTCACCCTCCAAAAAGTTGCCTTGGCGGTGCGCGGACGACGTACGGTGCTTCACGATCAGTGGTGGCCCTGTTATGAGAAAAGATGCATTTATTTAGTTGAAAGCTAACGACAGAGTGTCATAATTGAGGAAACTGATACAATTAAACAGAACGTGAAATGATACTCTATTGCTTGTCGCATATCTGTTACACAGTAAATAAAAATCTTACCCTGTTTAGCAGAAGTAGCAGTCCTTTTACATATAGGAATGAGCAAGAAGAAAGCGCAAACACACCCGAAGTCATCTCAACACCTTGCGCTTGCTCCGAGTGGCATGCTGAATATTCTCCATTTAGGACAAAAGAAATTGAATGTCTTGACAAAAATCACATTATTTGTAATATATCCTCGCAATCAGAAACGCTCTCGAGCCCTACCTTTTATTCTATTTACCGAATTCGCTTATTAAAAAACTATATTGCGCAGTTTCACCGGGATAGCCAAGTGTATAGTTAAAACAATAGCAACTTACTAGAATATTCTACGATGCAAGACTTTCAACTTGAGGAGCGACGTGCTTCTGAGATGTTTTGTGGCTAGAATATTAACCTTTTAAAGCCTGAATTATGAATTGTCGAGTAAAATGAATTAGTGTTCATTTTCTAGCTTTAAATAGAAATCTAGTAATGGTTCCGCAGGTATATTATCTGTAATGCAATTTTAATGCCTACTTCTGTGTATGTCGGGAATTCTCTATATGCCACAGAAGCGAGTACCTTGCAACAGAAAGCGTACCTCACAATTACGTAACATATTGTGTACCACCTCTTGAGTACGTACACGCCAAGCAAACAAAATTCTTGAAAATAGAACTTGCGTCACCGAGGCAACAAAAAAGTGAGAGCTGTTGCACGCGCTTCACGCTAACCGCCATCATCTCCAAAACAATTAGTTCCAGCCTAAAATACCTTCGACAAGACAGCGCTAAATTTTTCATGCTAGAAGCTACATGCCCCTTGAGTAGTTGACAGCGGGCAATGAACCTGGTACGCATTTTGTGACTTACTTTCTCGGAGTTTTTCAGTACGTTACGAATTCGTGACGTCTGGCAGTAAAGGGTTAAGCATTTTTACATATCCGTCATTCCTCGTGGCTTCGCGCCACAAACTCGCGGTCGTCTAATTTTCCTTTTTTACCTTCCTGCCATTACAACGTGCGGGTCTCCGCAGAACTCATTTGCATTACTTGTGTGCATGTGCTTCGAGTTGTGAATGACTTCGCCGTTACTCTAGCGATTTCTAGCTTAGCTCAACTGGTAGAGCGACCGACCCGCAAAGCCATTGGTTCCGGGTTTGAGCTCCGGGCCAGAACTCATATTTCAGCAACTGAGAAGCCTTTCTTTGCGATAAATCCGTGTGGATTTCCCTGTGGCTTCGTGTCACAAACGAGTGGGTGTCTATTTTGCTTTTCTTTCGTGTCACAAACGAGTGGGTGTCTATTTTGCTTTTCTTAACCTTTCCGCCACCTTGAAGGTCGCCGCAGAACTCATTCGCATTTTGCGAACTTATATTCGGCAAGACGGCTTTAGATGGAAAAGTAGCACGCCACACTTTACCAACACACAAAGTTTCACTGTTGATTCCGCAACAAAGTTTGTGACCCACGCTGCCGCATCAACTCGACCGAACAGCAACCTGATGTGTCGATACATTCGCTCCAGCATTGGCACATACTGTACGGAACTCCGCGCGAAACTAGCATTGACGGGTTGTGACGGCGCGCATTGGCGTATAATTGCGACGATCGCAAAACACGATTTCACTAGCAACGTGCATTATGGACGCCACCAAGTAGTCCTTGAAATATGCGCCCTCGCGTACGGCCGTGCTGCAGCCGTGATTGAAAGATACGGTCGAGCACCGCACACACATACATACACACGCAGAGACGCAAAGTTACACAGGCACAGCGCCGCGTTTGCGGCCTCCGCTGTGATTGAAGAGGGACACGCCAAACAACGCAAAAAGTCGAGGTTGCGGCTCGCATGCGCACTCGCTACGGGAAAGCCGATATGAAAGCATCGAAGGAGCGCGAGCTGATTTGCATGTGAATGGCTTATGGAGACTGGCTGCGAGCGGAAGTTTTGAACAAGTTCCGAGAGACTGCGGCTGACACTGAGCGTAAGCAAAGGCGGCGACCGGTAATTTGCAAGTGAATGCGTGCTCTGAGCAAGTGCCATGACTGGATGTTGCGCGCGAGCTTGGTTATGGCATCCGATTTCAAGAAAGTCGGAGAGTTTGGATACACTCGCACTATGGCTTGACTTCGTGACGCCTTTCGAGAGATTGTACGCCTTTTTTTTTCCTTCGTTTTATTGTCATTGACTCGTTTGTATCGAGTGCTTTCACGTCACTGCGCGGAACGAAAACCCTACACTTCACTTACAGAAAATGCCACTACCTGCCTACACCACCCTGCAAATACTTTTACACCCTGAAGGGTGTGTTTTTGTATCATGTGAGACACGTTTTAGAATGTTTAAAAACACCCTAAACACGTAGGGTGTAAGGAGGCGTTACACCGTACTTTTATAGGTGTTTATGAACAACCCAAAATAATGAGTGTTAGATCGAGCAACACCCGTGCAAGTGGGGTGTAACACATAAAAACACCCTTGAAACGATGGCGGATACACGTATGAGCATACTTCATCGAATGAAGCGCAATTAACGGGAGAACAAATGTAGCGACACACAGGAGGTAACGATTCGTCCTGTGTGTCTCCTCTTTTGTTGTCCCTTTCATGGCACTCCATTTCATCAAATATGCATCACCAACTGGTCCATGCCTCAACTGATCTATAGATCAGTGGAGACACACAAGGCGAACCGTTACTTCCTGTGTGTCTCTCCTTTTGTTATCTCGTTAATTGCACTTCATTTGATCAAGTGTGCTTATATAAGTGTGCTTATCAAGTGTGCTTATGTAACTGTCATCGTTTCAAAGGTGTTTTTATGTGTTGCACCCCCTTCGCACGGGTGTACCTTGATCTAACACTCACTGTTTAGGGGTGTTAATAAACACTTATAAAAGTACGGTGCAACGCCTCCTTACACCATACCTGTATAGGGTGTTTTTAAACACTCTAAAAGTATTTTGGCCATGGAAAAAGAAAGACACCCTTAAAAGTGTAAAATTTTTGCACCCATGAGCAAGTCACATGCACAAATGGCGAATACAAAAAATAATGATTTGTTATACTTTGCGACTATTTTTCATATATTGTAGGAACTGCATTTCGATTGCACTGACCTTTTAACGCCCTGTATTCTGCTTTTTGTGCTTGGATTAAACTGACTCACACCTGAATTAAAGCCGTTGGCAATCGGAATAAACATGGTGGCTCTTGCGTGAAACTCACTGGCACGCGGCCTAAGTGAGTTGGCCCTTGGATTAAATATGTTGACGCTTGAAATAAGTGTTTGGCACAAGGATTAAATAGCTTGGTGCTCAGATTATTTCAATGGAGTTCGGATCATTTAGCCTGGCCCTTGGATTAAAGCGAGCGGGAAAAGCAGTACTATTTTGGTTGCCAGTGCTCTTCGCAAGAACTGCCCAAATCGTCTGCCCAGCCTGTGCCAAGTCGCTCAGCTCGAAGTCACTTCGGGACGCCCAAGCCACGCCATAAGGAGCGTCTTAGCGTCTCACGTCGTCGTTAGCGTCTCACGGCGTCCCTGGGCTGGCGGACGCCCGTCATGGCAAGCCAGCCCCCGAAGAAGGCGTTAGCCTTCGACGTAGTCGTCCCCGAGGGGACTAGTCCCGAAGACGTCGTTGACGCGACGTCTTCAATAGTAGGAATCGAAGAAGTATACTGCGTTCAGCACTTTGGAGGCCGGAACTACCAAGTTACCGTCAACAGTGAGGCCGCACTGGCCCAAATCGTAGACGCGTCGCACCTTATCATCCGAGGAGAGCGCGTCGCCATCGTACCCCTGGGACCCCAAGTGACCCAAGTGACCGTCCTGTTCCTGCCGTGCCGCGTACCCAGCGAAGTCCTCGCACAAGCACTCTCTCCCTACGGGAAGGTGCTGCACATCACCAGAGGACTCATGGGATCGCGCCCAACCGTGACCACTGGGACGCGATACGTCCGCATGGAAATGAAGGCTTCGTCACCGGTGCCCAACTACCTCAAGGTCGCGGGCCATCGAGTAACCTGTGACTACAAAGGCATCCAACGAGTGTGCCGTCGATGTGGAGACAGTGGGCACTTCCGCATGAACTGCACAGCTCCGTTTTGTGGAAGGTGCGGCGTTTATGGCCACGACGGGAAAGGCTGCTCGCTACCCTGTCGCCGTTGTGGGGACCCGCATGCCACCGTGGCCTGCACCATCAGGCCATCGTATTCCGAGGCGGCATCCAAGGATTTCCCTCCACTTCAACCAGGAACGCCATCTAAGAACAAGTGCGACGATTCGTCAACGCGAGCCGTGGTAACCGACCACGACCAAGGTGTGCCAATCGTGACGCTGCACCAGACGCCCACTGCGTCCCCAACGATTCCGGGCCTGGTACTCCCTCCAGGTACTGAAAACTTAAGTTCCCCGCGTCCCGTGGCCATTTCTGAGGAATCGCAGGCCAAGCCCTCGTCAGACGAAGCGCCTCGTGAGGACGGCGTCTCGGATGGGAATATTGCATCTGAGGCTCCTCGCGTTGCTGCTCTGTCGACAACAAGTTCAGGTGTCATCGAGGAGTCTACATCTCAAGACGACGACGCCTGCATTAACGAGGACTCCAACAGCACCGCGAGTGAGGCGCCCCTACAAATTGACGAAGACACCAGCCCCAGTGACTTAAGCCAGGACAGTGGAGACGTCTTTGTACCATCCTCGCTCAAAAACCCGGACACCAAACGCCACCGGATAACTACTCGTGACTTAGAAGCCCCCACCAGAGACAGAAGTCCCCTGCGGACTTCGACGCGATCCCGGAGGCCCCGAGCCTCCGGTGGATCGCCTGGCCGGAAAAAATGACTCAGCCACTTGCGGGGCATTGGCTCCCGCACCTGATAAAGGTACCCCTGCATTTGCGTGATCCTATACTAGGTTTTCATTTTCCCCATGGCTCTTACTCTAAAAGTTATTACTTTTAACGTTCAAGGTTTCCGAAATCCACAAAAACAGGCTGAGGTATTGGCTTTTGCACGTTCAGTGCACTGTGATTTGCTGTTCGTGCAAGAAACAAATTTTTCAAGCTTTCTGATGTACTCGCTTTTAAGCGCGCGTTCAATATTGATTGTTTCTTTTCGTACGCCAGCACGCATTCGACTGGCGTCGGAGTCGTTATTTTTAACCGAGGTCTTTTACGTGACCATCATGTTTCCTTCGATGCCTTCGGACGCGTGCTGGCGTTCGACTGCACCTTTTTCTCGTTAAGAATAAGATTTGTTGCCGTGTATGCCCCAGCAGCACGCGAGAACTCAAACGCGTTCTTCCAATCTCTTGATGCGTTTCTTTTAAATTCCCGACATGTGGTACTTTTAGGGGATTTCAATTGTGTCTTAGACTCACACGCAGACGTTCGAGGTCTGGGTCGCGGCCGGTCAAACTGGAATGCCCGAGAACTCGAACGTCTAGTGCAGCAATTGGCATTGAGTGACATTCATCAAAGTGTGCATGGCAATAATTATGCCTATACTTGGCGTCGAGCAGCGTCGAGCAGCCGAATTGATCGCGTGTATGCATCCCCCAGTCTCATTACCTACGTTCACGACACCGGGGTAATGTCATTGCCACCGACACCAGTATACATTAGCGACCATCGGCCGGTTATGTTCTCTCTCCGCCTGCCAGCGGGGACGCCCACGATTCACAGACCATGGCGTCTCGATTGCCGCGTCCTCCAGGACTCTCAGGCTACGGAGAAATTATCCCGAGCGTTACGCGCATCGCTCATTGGGGCCGATGTGGCTGATTGGGATCGCCTCAAAGAACAGTGGCGGCATCATTGCAGTGCGTCGGGCAGAGGACTTTGCACCCGTATGTCGAAAGATGCGTCATTGTTAATCCAAAAAATACGCATTGCCAATCGAGATCCCAGTCCTTCCACTGTAATGCGGGCATGGCAAGAGGAGCTCGTTGAACGGTACCAGCGTATTATGCGTGCTTCTTCACTCTCGGCTGCAGCTTGGCGCTGTAGACGTGCACCGTGTGCGCACCCTGAGGAGCTAAGGTATGCACGCAGAGCTCTGCTTTGTCCACCAGGCTCGCCTGCCCACTCGCTGAACTCCATCACCCCAGCTGCTGCGGGTACGCGCGACTTTCAGGAATTCACTCAACACTTTGAGTCAATGGCTAAATCTGGTGCTAATGTCTGTTACCCAGGATCCGTTTCTTCGCATCCTCTGCTGGCAGATTTACCTCATGATTCCAACATGTCAAATGACGTCCTCCTATCACCGCCATCCGATGACGAAATCAAAGGCGCATTAGACGCAATGAAGAAGGGATCGGCCCCAGGGCCTGACGGACTCCCTGCAGAGTTTTATGTACAGTTCTGGCCTATCATTGGTCCAACTATGTCACGCGTCATTCGCAAGTGTTTCCAAGATATTACACTTCCAACTTCTTTCCACAAAGGCCGTATAACACTAGTTCCCAAGAAAGACCCAATGTCCACGCGACCAGAAGATTGGCGCCCTATTACCCTGCTCAATGTAGATTACAAGCTCTTGGCTAACATTTTGGTGCGCCGAATCAGTCCATTTCTTGCAACATTAATCGCTCCCCACCAGGTCTGTTCTGTTCCGGGCCGAGAAATACACACCCATACGTGGTTAACGCGGGACATCATTCAATACACCATTAGCCGATGTGCGCAAGGACTGTTGGTTTCATTAGATCAAGAGAAAGCTTTTGATTTCGTAGAACATGGCTACATACTAAATGTTTTACATGCATACGGATTCCCGGATAAGTTCATTAACCTTATCAACGCGATGTACACTAATTTAGAAAGTACCCTTTACTTAGATTCCCGTGAGAGTCACGCATTTAGAGTCACGCGTGGGGTCCGTCAAGGGTGTCCCCTCTCCCCAGTGTTATTTATCCTTGCATTAGAGCCCTTCTTAAGGGCCGTTGAACATCACCCGCAGATTCGTGGCTTACCCCTACCCGGTAACACTCAAGTAAAGGTCGCTGCATATGCAGATGATATCACTCTATATGTACATAATGAACAGTCGCTGCAGCATGCTCTTGATACATTCCATGATTTCGGTATTATCTCCGGTGCAAAGTTAAACTTTTCTAAAAGCCAGTATTTTTTCACTGGCAACCCCAGTGGTCGTATCAACATCACGTCGCCTTTACAGTGGTCTCCTGAGATTTCAATACTCGGAGTTACTTTCACTGTATTTGGTATAGAGGATAGCATCTGGTCATCCGTTGTACAAACTCTTCTAAATGATATCAAAGCAGCCAGGCACTTCGAATTCCCCCTCTTGGAACGCCGATACTTAACTCAAACGGTGTACCTAGGAAAATTTTGGTACCTTTGCCATTCTGTTAAACCACCGCTCCACGTCTGCAGGAAAGTGCAAAGCTGCATCAGTTCATTTTTTTTTGGTCTGGTGGCACAGAATTGTTATCGCGTCCAGCGTTAGCTCAACCGCGAGATCAAGGCGGTTTTGCATTCCCTGACGTTTCCGTCGCGGCTTCTACATTGTGCCTTCGCACTCTATTGCGAATACTAAGCAATTATGGCATGCCCGCTCAGACACTGGCTCGCTACCATCTGGGGCCATCACTACGTGTCTTCTTGCCGGATAGCCAAATAAACAAAGGTCCCCAATCAACTGAATTACCATCTTTGTATCGAGCCCTTCTGGCATTTCACCGATGTTTGGAAACTACGTGCCCAGAGATAGAGGTGGCCGATTCTAAAGTGGTGGACACAATGGCCGCCCTTCTACGGCCCTTGGTGCCCCAGCATCGTCAATCTGTATTGAACCGCGCTTGGAAACCAATAACTGCCGCGGTGTTGCCAGGGCATCTCAGAGACTTTGTCTGGAGGTTGGGCTGGGGCTTGCTCCCCACGCGAGATCGATTGCAGCGATGGCAGGTAGTTCGCACCTCCACTTGCCCCAACTGCGTCATGGTAGAGACCAATCGACATGCGACGTTTGAATGTGTGGTTTCCCGCCTTTTTTGGCGTGCGGTTAATGCTGGTTTTCGGGGACAGGGTGTGCGAACTTTCGTGTCCAACGGCCGATTTCCGCGTAGCCGCTTCTCCGCTCTCTTAATAGTTGCGGGGCTGTTCAGCCTTTGGAGAAACCGATGTGAGGCCGTAGCTGCCAATTGCCGCCGGCGTGCCTTGTGGCCGATACTGGGGAGAATGAGACGAGAGATCCTCGCGTTCCTCTCCGAAGAGCTTTTCTTCCTCGGGAGCAAGAGTTTCTGCGGCATTGGTCGTGCCCTTTCGTCAAGGTGGAACACGAAAGGATACAACTCATTTTTCGACCGACTTGGTGCTAAGCAGCGCCCGTTGAGTTGTTATATATGATTTCATTTGTTACAAATTGTGTTTCATTTGGATCTATTGTATCGTTATACCCTTGTATCGTGATATCACATTGAATTTTTGTGTACATGTATGCCACATAATCATGTATATTAGAGCAAATGTCTTCACTGTAACGTAGTGATGTTAGTCGTGAAATATAGATGTGCCGAAGTGTATGTGCCCTGTTACTGGAATGGTATGAAGCTTTGTGTTCTGTATATGCTGTAAATAAACTTTTTCTAAACCGGGAATATTTCGTAGCACTTTGGAGAACCTTCCATACACTCACCAGGTCATAGGTAAAACTTTAGGTCAGTAAAATTCCTGTGGAACGCTGGATCATACCGCACACGCGACTACATAAGTTGGACACGTCTCGTCGACTTCGACCTCCGTCCGGACTATCTTAACTTTAGACAACGGTGCTTTTCCGACTGTGGCTTGGTGTCGCTTTCACCAAAGTTTTCGCCTTCCGAATCGGCAAGAAGGACAATGCTACTTGCGATCATTGCGGCAGCGATGAAACAATAGAGCACAGTTCTCTGTCACTGCCCTCGTTAGAGCGTGCAAAACACGGCAGCTAGCTGCTGCGTTTGCTCGCCTTGACTAAAGACGCTTGTCATAAATGTCAGTGCTTGAAAGGCGACTTAATGTGTCTTCGCACAGCAAATCAGTGAAGGGCTTATTGAACTTCTTGTGTGGTAGTGGCCTATTGAGTAGACTATAGCACACCAGCTCACTTTTTTTTTCTTTCGCGTCTATTTCGTTCTTTGCTTTCTTTTCCGTCTTTATTCCCCATTCTCTCTTCCCTTCGTGCATAGTTTCTGGTTAACCTCCTTGCATTTGCCTCGTTTTATTCTCTCTCTCTCTCTTAGGCCAGAAACTAGATCCCAAGGTATGACTAGACAACAAAGGCATGCTTGATAGTAGCGCTGAGTGTACAAGTTTCTCCTGCTCCATATTCTCATTAAGGATACTTATTTCGAAGCTCTTGTGTTACACAAATGCTGTGTTTATAGGTATCGCAGTTGTTCTTATCACGGACGTTCTCCTTCAGTATATACTCATGATATTCATAAAACTTTACACAAACGAGATGTAAAGTTGCACAGGGTACCAGCACCAGTGCAGTTCAAAAAGCGCCTACGCAAGCAGGGAGCGTGGAATCGACCTACCGCTAGGATGGCAGGATTTTTACTTAGGTGGTTCGGTTCGTGATCTCCGCCTCATCTTTACATCTAACGAATTCCTAGACTTCCAAAACACGTTTTGAAATTAGGGACAGCTAACTGCAGAGCTTATTTTTACTTACGTTTGTATTGGTCATGGGTTCGCAACAAAAAGCGTAAAATGCAAGAATTGGTTATTCTATTTCGCAGTACGACACAGTTCCTCATCAACTCACCTGATTAAAACTATTCCTACAATAACAAACTTACCATTTTGCGAACATGTGCCGCCACTTCAATATAACCTGAGGATGAAAACAATGCCTTCGTAGTGCGCAGAACGTGACGCGTACTGCTGGTCACATTTCAGTGTTGTTGTTTTTTTCACAGCTCCAAGAAAATAGTCGCATACACTACCGTCATGTCTTTTAGCCGTTACGCCCGAAAATCACGTGAAGTGGCGGGTGGGTGGGGGTGGGCTAAAAAAGGAGTGAAAATGCGACAGACCGGTCCTGAAAACGGCGTACACGAAAGCCGGTTGCCCCGACTCCAAAGATCGCGCCGGCACATTAAAGGTCGCCTAAGCCGACTTGTCCGTTACGGGGGCTTCTTTGTATGTGTGCGCCTGCTTTTGGTTGTGTCGCGTTTCGGAGCTTGTGGGTTTTCTTACCTGCCACCTCAAAAAGGTCATCGCTCCCAATCAGACGGGACAAGAAGTTCGGAGACCTTGTCGCGGACGTAGGCTTAAGCGGGAGCTCGCAGGTGACTGGCAAGAGGTTAAATAAAAAGAGTGCAAAATATACATCGAACTCTACGGGACAAGCCCAGTAAGACCGCCAGTCCCGTACGTTCCTCTCAGTATCTTCGGTCACCGTTACGTGTCGCCTCGAGCTTTCAGTGCACCACAACACGCAATCAGAAAGATGGCAACTTTATTTCAAAGAAAATAATTGCAATGTTTATTTTGGTGTCTATATACGACAGTCTTCGTATGGATAAACCAGTTTCTGAACCAGTAAATGGCGTCTAGCTCCATAAAATTATGAACTTGCGAAAGTTGAACACTACGCGTTGCATTATGAAATATAATTCATGGCTCCCGTTCTCGCTGTTATAGATGGATAGCCAGAGGAGCAGAATCAAAGAAATTATTGATAACTGTGCCTACACTATACTGAGCAAGGGTCAAAGAAGCACATACCGGCTGCGTAGCAGATGGAAACACTTGACAGTGCAAAATATGTTGCAAACGTTATTACATGGTTTCCTGATGAAGCATTGCACAAGCGAGCAAAAAAAAGGGAGCCTCGCATTGTTGTTTCGATATTAATTTAACATATCTCGCAGTATTTGACCAGCGTGTCTATACACAGGACGTGAAGCACCCTTTGTGGAATTTTTCTTTTCACGAACCATCATTGCAGCATCAGACGGTATACAGAGGACGTGGAGAGGTCATTCCGGAGTCTTTCAACACACGAACCACATATAAATTATTTACAACGCGGTATACTCAGGTCTTGTACCACCCTTCGCAGAATTCCAAAGCACAGGAATCACAATTAAACCCGAAGCAGAGGGCACAGGACATGGGGGCATTCTTCACATAATTTTCAATATAGGAACTAGAAATGCAGTAATGCCCCGTAGTATACACACAGTCAATGGAGCACCCTTCACCGAATTTCGCCATACACGAGCCACAATGATTCCACATTTCTCTTGTCACGCACTGGCTGTCCTTCCAAGGTCCGCGCGATCCAGCGATGGTAACCATCTGCAAATTCACAAGTCAAAGAGAGCCATGGTAAATGCAAAACAAACTTGTTTCTACCGTTGAGACGCCATTCTGTCTGATCGATGCAGAGCGAGATGATGTGTAGCTTGCCAAGACGCAGCCACTCGCCATGTGTCCTCTTTTAAAGACGGTCCAGCGCGTGATCTCAGAAGCGGAGCATCGGCTAGTCCACCGAGCGACACGCGATCAAGCAGAAGCAGTTCTTCCGAGGCGCAGCGGGAACTGAAGCCGGCGCTTGTCGCACGAGGACAAAACGCGGCGCGGCGTCCCATCAAGCCACGCACGTTCACACTGCGTGAGGACAGCGGTGGCCGCAGAAAGAGACGCGTGGTCTAGTCCTGCGGGACAGCCAGGCTTGAGAGCGTGAGTTCGATCTCGTCACATCAGCTCTCTCCTCGGTATGCGAATACTGCCTCACATCTATAGGTGTAGGCGCGGCCCCGGACAGTTCCACTACGAAACCGTGCTTCGACGTTCGGCAAGTCAGTCGCCAGCCGTGTTTGTATACGCCGCTGCATTGTAGTCCAGATCTCCGGCAACCTGTTCAACGCGTGGATTTGCGTTGCATCGTGACTGTATAAGACAGTTATTCGTGCGAGATTGGCAGCGTTATCTCTCCTTCCCCACCGCCCTTTCTCTCTTACGGTGAATGTCCTTTCGCCCGCGAATGCACGCGCTGCGCTGACCTCTTTGCATAAACAATGCTTTAGCGCGCGTTTGCACGAGGCTGAGCACACTCGGTCACCGTTCGACGCCAGGCTTGGACAAATAGGCAGCTATGCATAGTGCGACGCTGTTTGGACGTGAGCGAGAAATTGACATGACCATATATCTAAGTGGCGCAAAATCCGCAGTGTATGTTAGGTGTGATGCGTGGCTAACACCTTTATTACCAAGTTGCGGTTATTACAAGCTAAACTGGCTCAGTCAACAAAGATATAGCTTCGAAGTTTCCCTCCATCTCAACCGTTTTACTTGAATGCTTAACATGTAGGAAAATTTCCATGTCAGATAGGTTACACAAGGCGAGTACGCATTGTCTAAAAATCGGACATGTCGAAATATGTAACACTGCTGGAGCGTAATGTTAGGGTCGTGTACGGTTGTACAATTTCATATTCACGTGAAACGTTACAGAAACGTGTTGAAGTTTCGAGTTCACATATTTCACCACTAAAACACCCGGTATTACATTCAAAGTAAAACGGAAGATGCAACTCAGGCAGATGTAAGCAATAAACCGATGTTTTCAAGCGGTCACATCCTAAGTATACCTCAGTGTTTGCAGGTGATAAATGTAAAATGCACTCTCTATGTACTGATATATCTTACCCTTCGTAACAACAGGATCGCTGTACCTGAATAAATGTAACAATGGAACATTAAGTAAGCAAAGTAAGTCTAGCAATAAAATTGTCTTTTCGTGCTCTTAGTGCGGTTGAACTCCAATATCACCGAAAATTAACTTGAGCACAAAATAAGACTATCATTTACTAAAAAAAAGAAGACCAAATGGAGTCCGAAATGACATTTCAATTCCCTGCGATCGTATGTGTAACTTCCAAAATTTTTGTTCACTTCACTAGCGTGAAATTATTGCCTGAGAATGATTACCTTCCACTCCGAGACAAACGCTGTGCACATACATTTCACACCTCCATCTTTATCCGGTAGTCTGTGTAGTTCTCGTTCAACTTCACTTCAGGTTCCAAGTGTATGCAGTTTGTCACCTCGAAACTGAAAGTGGTACAAACAAGCCGCTGATGAACGACAGGTTGTTCATTACATGACGGTGCTTACTCTCTCAAAAAAAAAAGATGACGACGTGCCCTTCTTTCATTCATTCGCTCATATCTGGGGTCATAAAAGGGGGCAAAATATTAAAGAAAAAACAAAAGAAGGGAAGGGGAGATTGCGAGAGTGGGGCATGCCACGTTCCGTTCACAGAACACTGCAGCGGCTGCGGGCAAACGGCCCGGCGCGGCTTCAGGACGTGGCCGGGGAAGCTGTAGCGAAACAAGAACAAACAGCAACAGCTTGAAAAGAGAAGACTGCTCCAAAGCCGAACGACGGCGAACTGTACACGGCCACGTTCGTCCGTAATGTATTCCCGTGTACGTCGCTTATTACACGGCACCGGAGGCCCACCGCAAGTCTGCACATAAAATTGCTGCATAATGCGTCCCCCCCTCCCTTAATGCGTGCTGATTAACATAAGACGAGAGCGCGGCTCTCTCGGACCCCGATGGCAGCTGGTAGTGACCCCCCCACCCTTCACCAGCGGCGCGTGTGCATCGTTCTCTCGCCTTCCCAAAGGCAGCGTTCCGCATCGAGTCGACGACGTCGGCAACGAGAGAAGGACGGTACGACCGGGAGGTTGGCTCTGTCGGAGCAGGGTGAGAAGGCAGGCCCGCTCTATTGTTTCTCGTCCGCCAACAATGTGGCAAGAGCCTGGTGGTGCGCGCACGAGCGGCGAACGGCCCAGCATCGTCTACTGGGCCCGCGTGTATGTATCTGTAGAGAGGGACCGTCCAGACAAAGGGGGGTGGCCTTTTCCCGCTGTCTGGCGGGACCCGACCCCGAGTGAGCGTCCGAAGAGAGTTTGACTGGATGCTCTGGTCGGTCCAGATGGCCGCATCGTGCGGCGCCGGTTAACGGCGAAACGAGGAAGTCTGGCGCGGCACGCCACGATGGTAAGTCGAAGGCGCGCGAGCGTTGGCGCAGAATTTACGGTCCTGCAAGGAGTGGCCATTGGCCCTGGATGCAGGCACCCCCGGAACAACGCAACAAGCCCCGCCGCCGAGCTCGCCGGCCGATGCTTCTGCTGTTGCTGCGTGCGATGCCGGAGAGGTTCGAATTTGTCCGGTATGGGAAACGTGGTTATAACGAGTGTGCTCGGTCCGGTTTCGCTCTTGATAAGGGCGCTCGTTGGTCGGATGTTTTGCGAGCAAATTGCCCCGACATGCCGTGCCTCCATAAAGCCCGTGGGTCGATGCCTCCCTGCTCCTTTTTCATCTCGGGGCGCGTTTGGCTGTTACCTTCAATTTAAATTGGCTCTTGGAGGATGATTTACTGTGTAGGAGTCTTTTGGCCTGGAAGGATACGCTATCTGGATACAAAAGAAACTCGTGTAAGTGCTGCTTAGCCCGTCGTACAGACTTTCGGTTAGGAACGTGGGTGCGTCGGCCTGAGTTCCTCGCCCAAATTCCTGGTGTCGGGCTGCATGGAAACGAGTTCATTAACCATGACCACATGCTACACCGATTATTAGCATTAAGCTCATTACTACGAACCGTATTTTTTACCACCACATCCTTCAGTTTCTCTCATAACGACACACTTGAGTCTATATGCGTCTTCAAACAACTCGTTTTCTACTATAGATACCCATAATTCCTTCTCGATACGCGCATGACATTCCCTAACTTCGGGGGCTCTATTCTAAAGCGTTGTCTTGGCTATATATATATATATATATATATATATATATATATATATATATATCTGCTAAACTCTGTCCATTGAAACAATTCAAATCGCACAATGATCATTGCCAAAAGAATTCCTGCAATACACGGGAGGGTGTTGTTTTTAATATGGTGTATAAGACAAAGGGACGGCATGGCATTACGCCACAGAAAAAGTTGTCGAGACTGAACAGCGGTGGTAATTCATTACTGGCTTGGATCTGTAGAATGTAGATGTCATAGTTGAGATAATTTTGGATATCTTAGCGCAACTTAGCCGTAAATCAAAATTTTTAGCTGTGTATTGTATCAATAAAAGGTATCTGAAACACAAGTTGTGTCAGGCAGGTTTCCTGGACAGTCAGTCGAAGAAGTTCAAGTCTTGAGGGCCCGCAGCTTTCCTGAAAGATACGGAAAGCACTTTAGTGTTGCATAGTTACCCTGAACAAGGTGGTCCACTCACAACAGCGTTCAGTCCTTGCTACAGGATTCACGAGAGTGAATCTCTAGGCGTAAAAGTTTTTCGGCAACGTTGTATTTCTTAGCTCTACCCAGGGGATCGTGCTTGCTTCCACTTCACAGCCCGCCGCGAGTCATGAGGTGACGTATGTGTGACAGCGTCTTGAAACTATCTGCATATCTTTTACGGAAGGTGAATCATGGCAAGACATGTTTCGTGCGCCTCGACGATGTGTACGTGCTCCTGGCCTATCTGAAAAGTTGATGCGGCGCTACTTCAGCCCATACAATGTACTTCGCCGGCTTAGCACCTTAAATTATGAAGTAATTCCCGAAGGTCAAGTGTGCTCAAAACGACGCCAGACTCACCCAGTAGTAGTACATGTAATGCGAGTTAAACCGCAGTACGAAAGATACTGAGCTTCTACATGTGCTCTACATCTACCCTATTCTCCAAAACAGTTGATGCTTCATACGCATCGAGACGATGCGTTTCAGGCAAGGGACTAATGCCTGCCACAAGTTGTCTGGCACCTTCTGTACTCACCGGCCGGTCCCTGCATTTGTATTTTTCGTTACACAGCAGGCAAGCAGAGCGCGCACTGCAACGGTGAACTGCACTTGTCACCACGTGCTGAAGAAGACTGGCGGCTTGTAGAATGACCGGCACGAGACGAAAGGGGTGAAGAAGACGTCGATGAAGTTCGGAGAGTGAGTGTAGGACATCTTCGCAGTAGGTTCTGTAGCTTGAGTTAACTGGTCCAGGTTCGCCCTAAATATGCAGTTGTAACAGAAGGCGCTGTATTTGTTCGCTACAATATTAAAGAAAACTATAGGAAAAAATGATGCCAGTCAAAATATAAGGGATGGTATTAGTAGTAACGGTAATAAAAATGTTTCTTCCCATTTACAAGAAAATTACTACTAATAGCATTCTTATACTCTCCATGGCATCATTGTCTCTTAATTTCCATTAATATTGGATGTGAGATAAAAAGATGAGCGCTAAAGTTTCCATTTCTTTTTTTCAATTAAGATTCAGAAAAGAAGTGGACAATAACTGAGAAAGGCTTTCAGAAATCTTTTGGATTAACCCAGCGACAGACACCAGGGCTGCATCGCTGTTTGATCTTCTCTACTGACTGCTTGGTCGGTCATATTTCGCGGCTTGGAGGAGAAATTTGATCCTCTTTATGCTACAATTTTAAAGCACTCTTACCCTGAAGCACAGAGCTGCAAATGTGATGTGAATTCGCGTAATAAATTAACCAGAGCCGGCATAACGCGTGGCGGCTGTGTGTTCAACAACGGTTGTACTGTTATGCCAGCGAGTCCTCGTCAAACGACCGTGCCTCTGAAAAAGGCAATCTGGGTCAAGGCCAGCCCGCAGTCTGCCTGGCGCGATCACCTCGACGGCGTGAACACGCGCGGCGCCCCTCTGGCCCATGTGCAGTGAGTCAGCGGCGCACGTGACAGCGAGCCGGCGGCCGCGTGTCGGGTGGTCTGACGCATGGCGCGGCGACCCCCATTGGCGGAATCTGCCCTGACGACCAGCGGCGCTTCTGATTGGACACTTTGGTTGGACCCGGTGTAAATAAAAGAAGCCCTGCGGCGTGTCGCGATCGGCGTTCCTATGAGCGAGGAGACCCCATGTCGGAGGGCCGACATGTATGCGAGTCAGCGGTCTTAGGCGAAAGGCTGACCTATTTGTTAGAGAGGAGATCTCGGCTCTTCGAGTCTCTGTCGGCCCCAGTGCCGAAATTGTAACGCCTCTGTATATATGCTGTACATAAACCTTGTTTAACTCACCGACGTCTCGTCCGCTCGTCTTATCAGCTCTGCGCAGAAGCAGTCGCGAGCTGATAAACATACCCTACGCAACAGTGGTTGGCAGCTGCGGGATCGGCCGGCGTCAGCGACATCGATGCGGTGAGTGCCTGATGTTTTCCCCTCAGTTCACCAGACTACTCTAGCTCAGGTTGTAGTAGTTTAGAGAAGGGCTGTGTGAAGCATTGAAGTGAGCTTTGATAGTTTCAAGCCAAGTCGAAGCGCTTTGAAACCAAAGTTAATGCGGAGGGGGTAAACACGGGAGTGTGAAAAATTGCTTGCGCGTCTTGCTAGTAGGCTTATAGTGGGTACGGCAAGTAGATTCTTAACAGGGGCAAACAGCAAGAGGCTAGTGTGAACGATGGAGAACCTTAAAGTGAAGGAACTCATCGAAATTTGTGAGGAACTCGGCATTACTTTGGGCCGTGCGAAACGAAAGCAAGCGATCCTTGAGATCATGAAGGATGAGGGAGTGTCGGCTGAGGAAGTCGATGAGGCCTGGGTGGATATCAAAGCACGCCGTGAGGAGGCTGAAAGGCGAGAAGTAGAAGCTCGCGAACGTGAGGAGGCTGAAAGGCGCGAAGCTCGCGAACGTGAAGAAAGGCGAGAAGCTCGCGAACGTGAAGAGGCTGAAAGGCGAGAAGCTCGCGAACGTGAAGAAGCTGAAAGGCGCGAACGTCGCGAGCGCGAGGAGGCCGAGAGACAGGAGCGCCTCGAGATGAAACGAATAGAATTGGCAATCCTACAGTGTTCGCAGGCGCCTAGCGCAGCTTCTCCGACGATTCAGGTCAGCAGTATTAGAATTCGGGATCAACTGCCACCGTTCGTAGTAGGCGAGGACATGGCGAAGTATCTCGTCAAGTTTGAACACGTCTGTGAGCGAAATGCTTTGGAGCGGTCTCTTTGGGCGCGGAACCTGCTAGCTCTTCTTCCCGGCGAAGTGTCCGACGCGATAACTTGCTTGTCTAGGGAAGCGTTTGAGAGCTATGACGAGGTTAAGGAAGTGCTCTTGAGACGTTATAAGTTGTCACCTGAGGCTTTCAGGCAAAGGTTCCGGTATGCTAAAAAGGGGAATGAGTCACACGTTGACTTCGCGTTTCGTCTTAAAGCCGATTTGATTGAATGGCTCAAGGGCGAAGGTGTTTATGACGACCGCGATAAAGTGGTGGAATGCGTTGCATTGGAGCAATTCTACCGCTGCATCGAGGAGGATGTCAGACTTTGGCTGCAGGACAGACTTGGGGAAGTACAGCTAAACAAGGCAGCAGAGTTAGCTGAGGAGTATTATACTCGCCGAAAGTTGCACAGCAGGGCAGTGCGCGTTGAAAAGGATGAAAGGAAAGAGGGCTTTTCAAGGAAACCTGATCAACGGAAACCCGTTCCGCACCGTAATTTCAAAAAGGACCCGTCTCTTACGAAGGACAGTGTAGGGGAAGGGCAAACAGAAGCGGAGAAATCGAGTGAGGTTTCTACCACACAGGCATTTGAATCGGAAAACAAACGGAAGCCGCTAATCTGCTACAACTGCAAAAAGGAAGGACACATCGCGAGAAACTGTCAGGAAAAGTTTGCCTTCGCAACAATCCGAGAATCAGAAAAAAACATGCGGTTGTTGGAGCCGTATCTCCAAGAAATTAGGGTGAATGAGAAAACGTGCCGAGCACTTAGAGACTCAGCGGCAACCATGGATGTTGTCCATCCTTCATTGGTGTCTCCGGATGACTTCACAGGAGAATGCGCGTGGATCAGGCAGGTCGCCGAGGAGCAGAGTGTTCGCTTACCAATCGCCAAGGTTGTCATTAAAGGCCCGTTCGGTGAGCTTCGCACCGAAGCGGCTGTGTCTGCCGCGCTAAATGATCGTTTTTCTTATCTATTCTCCAACAACTCGGAGCAGCTTCTCAAAGAGCAGGGCAAATCGTTCTTCCCCAACTTAGCGTGCATGGCTCTCACGCGATCGCAAGCGCGAAAGCTTTCGCGGAAGCTTGACTTGGTTCCATGCGGTGAACTCTCAAGTGACCTTGTCGGCGGGTCGACGGAACCCCAGAAGGGAAATTTTCCGCATGAGTCATGTGAGCAGTCACGCGAGCGGCCCGTCGCGGGAGCGGCCGGCGCGGTATGCGCTGGGGGAGACGACGTGGCGCCATTGAGTCAGAGCGAGAGGGTTGCAACGCTCTCGCCTGTAGCGGAAAGTTGGAGCGAGCTGCCGAGAGTTGATCGAGAGACGCTCATTCGAGGGCAGAGTGAGGATCTCTCGATTGAAGCGCTAGTGGAAAGCCAAATTGAAGCGCTCGTGGAAAGCCAGAAAAACGCGGCAAAAGTGCTGTCGAAGGAGCACTACGAGAAATCGGGGAAGAAGCGCGCTTTTGAAGTTGATAATCAGGTAATGCGGCTGCAGCCATCCAAAAGGAACAAGCTTGAGGTTAATTGGGAAGGGCCCGCCAAAGTATTATCGAAGCCTTGCGATTCAAATTATGAAGTGAAATTAGGAAGGCGGCCGGACAAAATTTACAACTTGATGAAACCATACGTTCAACATCAAGCGGTCGTAAATCTGTTGTTGAATGCTTCAGAGGGAGAGGAAGCAGAAAGTTTGAGTTCTAGTGAGGTAATCGAAGGGGGATCGAAAGTAATCTGGGAGCAGTTGAACCTAGAGCCTAGCTTAAGTGAAGGAGGACCTGAGAAGGAGGACCTGAGAAAGATTGTTTCCGAGTTTGGGTATGTGTTGTCGGACCGTCCCGGAGACACGACGGTGATCGAACCCGATATCGAGCTAAGCGGTGAGGAGTCAATCAGTAGCAAGCCGTATCGTTGTTCCCCTGTGCAACGTCGCAAGTGTGAGCCGCTCTTGGTGCCGCATAGGTATCGTCGCCTAAAAGTGGCCGGTTACTGAGGTGGAGCATGTTGCTCCACAGCGCAACTTTGACGTTCGCTAAAGAAAAAAAAGGGAAAGGTAAACGTTAATGCAGGTGCATTGAGCAGTGCGTTCCAGCTAGTAACTTCTCAACCTTTCGGTTTCTGGCTGGCGATTCGGGGCAAAATTTTGACCTCACCACGACCTGGGCTGAGCGCTCTTGTTCAGAGTGATCTCAAGGGGCCAACTTTGTGGTATTCTAATTCGTTACGTTGTTGTACGTGGGAAAAAAATTGAGTTGTCATTTTAAGAGTCTTTTGTCCCACATGTGCCTCTTGATGTAGAGGGAACAAAATTCCGATAGACACGTAGATAGGTATATGTTGTACTATACTTTGTCTGGTGTTCTGTCGGGTGACCGAGGGCACTTGCGTGTGTCGTGTGTTGTCTGTTGTCGAACCGTTCTTAGTAAGTTGCAGAACCATCGACAAGTGCTGAAACCGAAGAAGGTCAGAAGAGACGAGCGAAGCTGGTCGACAAGTTGTGGCGACAAGCCAGTCGAGCTGGGATCCGTCGTCAAAAATGGGATGTGTTCCCGGAACAGTCTGAAGCTGTATTCTCCCCATGGCCCTGGAGGCGAACCTGGAGGGACCTGGCGAACGAGCGCACCTGACATCCGAGCCCCGTGGAAGCAGCTCGTCTTTCCGGTGCATTGTCTGGCGGCGGGGGTGCTGTTATGCCAGCGAGTCCTCGTCAAACGACCGTGCCTCTGAAAAAGGCAATCTGGGTCAAGGCCAGCCCGCAGTCTGCCTGGCGCGATCACCTCGACGGCGTGAACACGCGCGGCGCCCCTCTGGCCCATGTGCAGTGAGTCAGCGGCGCACGTGACAGCGAGCCGGCGGCCGCGTGTCGGGTGGTCTGACGCATGGCGCGGCGACCCCCATTGGCGGAATCTGCCCTGACGACCAGCGGCGCTTCTGATTGGACACTTTGGTTGGACCCGGTGTAAATAAAAGAAGCCCTGCGGCGTGTCGCGATCGGCGTTCCTATGAGCGAGGAGACCCCATGTCGGAGGGCCGACATGTATGCGAGTCAGCGGTCTTAGGCGAAAGGCTGACCTATGTGTTAGAGAGGAGATCTCGGCTCTTCGAGTCTCTGTCGGCCCCAGTGCCGAAATTGTAACGCCTCTGTATATATGCTGTACATAAACCTTGTTTAACTCACCGACGTCTCGTCCGCTCGTCTTATCAGCTCTGCGCAGAAGCAGTCGCGGGCTGAGAAACATACGCTACCAAACGGCTGGTGACCTTTCCGGCGGAGTTGAAAGCATTGGCGCCTACGGGGCCGTGTCGGCGTCGCCGTCTTTCGCAACAGCGGTGGCTTCGGCGGGATAGGCCCCTCGTTCTCAACAGTGGAGGTCAGCGGCGGGATCGGTCTGCCTACGCAACAGTACCAACACTTTCCAACTGTTTTTCCTTCTTGTTTCTGTCGAGTTTCGTCTGACGTTTCTTGTGTGTGTTTTTTTTTTGTGTGATGTTAGCGACTGCAATCGTGACTGAGTGAAATATACCTGTTAGCTGATTGTTGAACGAGGTGCCGTTACAAATTCAGGCACCCTTCTTACCTATGCCCCTCACCTCCTCCTACCCCCCAAAACATCCTTGTGTGCACGTGTGGTACATCGCCATGCTCTGCGAAGTTTGTAGCCATAGACTAGGGGTAAAATACTTGTACAGCTGTTGCGATGCCAGTGAGTTATTTTGCCTCAGTAAAGCTTCTTTTTCGTGTCCACATCGGTGGACAACGTGAATACGCTGCTGAGTTCACGTAAAATTGTTGAACACGTGCTCTAAATATAGAATCGACATTGTTGTTTATTTCGGAATGCGAAGCAAACAATTTCTAAACGCGTGTCCACCGAAAGTTTTTCGCTTTCAGTTCGTTGAACGATCTCGCATCAATCATGTTCGCCGCAAATACGCCGTTGAGTGTAGACGAAAATCTCAACGATGGCGGCCTCTTACTTTCCTATGCACTGCCCATTTATAAATTATCATTTCTCTTCTATTATACAGTACAATTCTTCAAAGTGCAAAAAAATGCCGGTAAAAATTGTAGATGAGCGAAAATGTTTTGCAGTTATGACCTGTCAAAGGCAGATCAAAATAATAACTTACATGTACTATAAACAGATTGTTGGTGGTAATGCAGGCAGTGCTACTGGAGCCAAGCACATAGTGAACCCCCACACCATGTGGGCAGCTCATTTCTACCGCTCATGCTTTTGCACAGCCACGGTCCACGTTCCACTTACCCCATTTTCATTGCTGACATAGCTGCCTCACAGAATACAAGACGTCTTGATTCTCATTGGCCACAACCGGACCTTGTGTAACTAGAAGCGACGTATCATCAAGTGACGCCTAAATGAGTGCATACTAGGAACCCTGCCTTTTTATGTTCATTGATGCAATACGCATATTTGCACCGATGCTAGATGCTCAGCCCTATCTGCATGCGGAACCTAAAGCTTCCTTTCAACTACAGTCACTGGGTCCATCTCGTCTTGAGTTACTGCTAACAGCACAAGCAGCCACATTGACCTCGATTTTTAAGTCACTGCACTTCGTCACAGTGATAAGGGGGCGCTGGTGTTGCATTACGCCGCCCAGCGTTCCTCGTTCCCTCAGGATGCTAACGGACCCTCCGTGATAACACATTCTCTCAAACCTCCATAATCTGGAACAGGAACACGAGGCTACTGCAACAGTCACGTACTAGACGACCCCGTTTCTTGGGCCGGTCGCACAACAAGCGATCGATTCGAATATGCGCGGAGCCGTCCTATCTGCGTGCACACCAAGTGCTCTGCAGACCTCGCTCGACGGATCCTCCGAAGGGATGGCCACCCGGACCCTCTGGTACGTGCTCGCCTCGGGACCACTCGTGCTGAAATGGATAGCATCTGCCGCGCGGGACCCCACATTCTATACGCTGCAAGAGTCTATAGTCTATAGTTGTGCGGGTACGTCGAATCGGCGAAGATTTGGAGCCAGTTTATTGATAACCAGTCGCGAAAAGTAGAGACGCGCCGGCGCTCCCCGACACGAGCTGTGCATCAACGGGGTTGGCGGCCATTAAACATGCAGGAAGGCCAACTCGTGGATCCCACGATTCCTGCTGCAAGACCGGTGCGCACCCGTGTGGTACCGAGAATACACACTTTCCTTCCCACACCGCCTTAATTCTTCTCGTTCTTGGCGACTGCCACGTTCCCCGTGACTCAAATGAACGAATTAGAATATACTAGTGACTCGCGCGGGCACACGGAGACGCTGCATCGCCAACGGCGCCGAAAGTGTCCCAACGAAGAGTTGTTCGCATCCGAAGAAGAAGAGCAGGACGAGGGCAACGCACCCCTGATAAGAGGAACACGTTGTTTCACAATCCAGGATTTCGCTTGCTGCTCGGTGTCACCGTAACAAATAGGGCACGCATACACTTCGAAGATCTGAAACTGTCCGCTTGAGAGCGATCGGAGCCATGCAGGCAGCACTGCCTGACGGAGGGTGGTCAGATGATGTGCATAGATACGGCGCGGACTTGTACCTCGCCTGACACCCTGTGCGTGCAGCTTCGAAAGGCCTTGTCCCACGCAAGTTATCGGGCAGCGTGCTGGTAATTTAACGCGTTGACCAACTGCTCGCAAGAGATAGCGTCATGTTTATTCTGAGCAATTAGTTATTACCGACTGCAGTGCGCGCATGTCTCTCGTGTATTTACACCATAATCACAACCGCGACCAGGCTGTTTGCAGTATGTCCTAACTGGGGGTCAAAGTCCTGGTAGAAAAACCATGGCTTCGAGACAGCTGTTGCGATTTGTGGGCGATAAGAAAGGTTCAGTCAGTACGAGTGTTCATCGGCTTGCTCGGTGGCTTCAGTGGGACACAGAACCACTGAAGAATTATTGTAATAGCTTAAAATTTCACCTGTTTAAGGGGGAACAGAACTTCAAGAACACACTGATAGGTAGCATCATACACATGCAGATAGCTGGTAACAAATTTGAGCTTAGCAGCTATTGAACTTGATGTTGTTTTTAGGGGCGAAGCTCCTTATAGCGGCACCCGTTCGTCCCCCGTAGTGTGTAACAAGTATAACATTTTGACCTCCAAGGTGGTGCCGGTGAGAGACTTCTTCTGTGCGTTGTTGAACAATAAAAAATTGTGCTCAATTGCTCAATGTACATGTCAATGGCTGCTAATGGGGAATGAGAGACAGGAGCATTCGGCTTTTAGTTAACGCGCAGGCTGCGATCACCATTAGCAGCCATTGGCATGTACATTGAGCACTATCTGACAAGAAAGGATTGCTACGTTATACTCGCTGGGTGTAACCTCCTTAGCTTTAGAAAGGTTTGGCGATCGTTGAGCCGCAGTGCCATGAATATAATGAACTTGTATATACCATGAATGAACTCGAGGTGGTTAAAAATGGGAAGTAGATACGAAGCGCAAGCCGTAAGAAAGTAAAAGCCGAATTCTCCGCCTCTCAGTTCCCATTAGCAGCCATTGGCATGTACATTGAGCACTATCTGACTGAAAAAGTTTGCTACGTCCTACTCGCTGGGCGTAACCTTTTTGGTTTTCGAAAGGTTTAGCGAGCGTTCGGCCGCAGTGCCATGAATACAGTGAACTAGTATATACCATGAACTCGAGGTGGTTAAAGGTGGGAAGTGGACCCGAAGCGCAAGCCGTAAGAAAGTGTGCGTGTGCCACCTCTCGTTTAGTCCTTGGAATGTCCGCTGTATGGCGGTGATTCTATATGGGGAATATATGATGAAAAGATGCGAGATGGTGGTACTTGGAATGTTGAATAGACGGACGAGCGGACACACAGACAGATGCATGGATGGACACATGAACGGACGCACGAACAGACGCACGCACGGACGGGCTGATGGACGCATGGACGGTCACACTGACGGACACATGGACAGACGGAAGCAAGAACGAATGAACGGGCGAATTCTTCGCCCCACTCTCCATCATCCACTCCGTGGATATGCTTCCATTTTTTTCTCTCTTGCTCAATGTCAAGACTGCACAGCACAGGCATAGCCATCAATTCCTTTCACGGGGGTAGGACTTTTCGATATGTGTTTCCGTGCTTGTGTTCGTATGTGTGCACGTATACATGTGCGCGTACATGTATTCGAGAAAATGCAGAAATTTCGGCGGGAGCGGGTAAAATTGAACCACCCAAAATTACACCTCTGTCTGCACCATGTGTTACAAGGCGCAATGAAATATCAACCGTAGACGCGTCTCAGTCATTAAACTACCAAGCGCATTACAAAAAGGTGCTTGGTGGTTCGGTAAACACACGCTCGTTCTCACAGAACAAGAGAAACAGGACAACCCAACGCTGCCATAACTCTAAATAATGTATCTGGCAAAGGTATGTTCTGTTAAACCTTTGGCGCTACAATACCATTGTAGAACATATTCCGTTCAGTCTTTTCAACCTGCTTATTCGCATGTTCCGTATACTGTCACGCCGCCTGCGGCCACGAGCGTAAAGTTTTCAAAGAGTATCCCGGGGCAGCGGCGGGACAGCGGCGCTCCAAGGGTGCGTTTGCTTTTTTTCTTCTTCGAGTGGTTATTACCACCCCCCACCCAGCACTCCGAATCGCAGAAGTTGGCATGAAATGACCACACTTCAAGGCTTGAAAAGCAATCGTACGTGCTGCGTGCCGCATTGTACGAACAGAGCGTCGACAAGAGTCAGCCTCCACGCCTTTCCAAGAGACACAGCGAAGAAAAAAAAATTGGCTCCGTATCTCCATGTAATCTGCAAATGTCGTCGAAAGACGATAGTCTTGTGTGTGGAGAGAGTGAACAAAACATTTATTTGATGTTCTGCGCAAGAAAATCGGTGAATGGTATTCCGGAGGCGCTGCGTTAGAGTGCCTCGAGCATGCACCGGAGGCGAACGAGCACATCAAGTGATGTCACACGTGAGACATGAGCGCCATCTGGCAGTTTTTTTTTTCGGAGGGGGGGGGGGGGGGGAACAAAGCGTGTGGCTTTGCGCGCCCGTCTCAGAGGTGATAAGGTGTAGAACGCGAGGCGACGGGTAGGTGCCACCACCATGTCGTCTCAGCAAAGCGTTGGAAACACTTTACGTTCCGTTCAAGCGTTGCATGGTAAGCGCAGCGTGATAAGCGCTACAGTACTTAAAATTACTTATGTATGCGTTTTTTGGTAAGAGATGCATAGCAGACATATATATATATATATATATATATATATATATATATATATATATATATATATATATATATATATATATATATATATATATATATATATATATATATATATATATATATATATATATATAGAGAGAGAGAGAGAGAGAGAGAGAGAGAGAGGAAAGGCAGGGAGGTCAACCAAGCTTGGCTCGATTGGCTACCCCACACTTGGGATGGGAGAAAAGGAGAATAATAGAATGGAAACAGATAGAAAAGAAAAGGAGTAAGAAAGAGAAGCATTAATAGTCAGCTCGAGACTACACAGCACGGTCTCACACAGTTCTTTCACAAGCGGTCGTAAAGTCTGGTGGTTCTTAAAAAGTACAAGAGGGCTTTCGTGGCTTTGCGCGTATGGGAAGCCGTCGGCCAAGGTCCCAGGATCTTCTCTTCTGTAAGCGGCCGTGAATCTAGCTGACAGAGCTTGGCTTCCATAATACGTCGTTCGGTCTGGAATGCTGGGCAATGACATAGAATGGGCTCAAGTGTTTCCTCGCACGCGCAGATGTTGCATGCCGAAGTGCTCGCCATTCCAAGAAGACGAGAGTACGAATTCGTAAATGCCACGCCCAACTTCATGCGACACAGTAAAGTTTCAGCGCATCGTGGGAACCCGGATGGCAAACGAAGTTGCAAGTTTGGGTCGATCGAATACAGGTGCGTGTTGGAGAAACCCTGGCCATTCCATTGTAGGAGAGATATACGGCGAGCAAGTGATTGTAGTAGCCTTGCAGCGTCCGTTCTCAAGAGTGGTATGGGCGTGCGCTGGTCTTGGTCATGAACCGATCGAGCAGCTTCATCCGCGCGGTCATTGCCTACGATTCCGCAATGATTGCATAGCAGAATATGTGCGTGTTGTTATGGTGCCCCAGACATGCGCAATAATTGCTTTTTAATAGGCAGTTGCACAAGCATGAACGCTCAACCTTGAGCAACATTGGTGGTCGCTGCGGATGGGGTCGGCCGTTTCAAGTACCCGATGCCGGTAAGCGTGGACATACAGAAAAAATGTACAGACAGACAGACAGACAGACAGACAGACAGACAGACAGACCAAAATTTTTGCGTCGAAGGTCCCCAAGAAAGACTATCGTCGTTAAAAAAGAGATTAGGCAAGACACGCACGTCACCGATGAAAAACTGCAGCGCGCACTTCGTCAACACCGACTGCTTCTGGAGCAATAGGTAAGGAAATGAGAATATCTGATTTGTGTTCATGCTTTCATTATTTTATGAGGACAATTGAGGCGTTCATTAAAAGTGTGTGTGTGTGTGTGTGTGTGTGTGTGTGTGTGTGTGTGTGTGTGTGTGTGTGTGTGTGTGTGTGTGTGTGTGTGTGTGTGTGTGTGTGTGTGTGTGTGTGTGTGTTTAATATAAACTTGTGTCAAACAGTTCTAATGGTGCGCATCGAATTTAGCAGCTTCAATATAACAATTCATTTTTGCGAAAGTGTGTCTTCGGAAAGCAGGACTGATGATCTCAGTGGAGGCGTGCTGAAGCAGACGAGTTTCATGAGGCATACAGCATCGTTGTCTGGATCAGGGCAAAGCAGTTGGCACTACGCGCGGGCCATGCCTCGTCCACTCCTTTAAGTTAGAGGAAACTTTCTTTAAGAGAACATGCGAAGTGTTCACGTTGCACTCTGGATGACTTCACACCAGAAAACGTATTCGATTCGACGCAGCTGCAGCTTTGACCCGTCAAATAGAAGCGGTCGGACTTTCGTGCTCCGTTGGGCTCGAAGTCGCATAGCTACGCTGGGCATAAACTTCTGGTGCTGAAATATACACGTGTTGTTGCTGGTTCCAAATATTATTATGCAAAGTATTCCGCACTTTTATGCCATTTCTTGTCACCATTTTAAATCAGGCAGCACACAAAAAGCATGCTTCTGGGTGTCCGAACACGTCGGCAAATACAGAAATACATAAACTTAAAGCTCGACACGTTTGTGAGGTTGCTATCGTTTTTAAAACAGGGGATGTTTTTCTTGCTTCTGAAGCGAAACTGTTCTTAGTGAAGGCTTTCATGTTCGGGGGCTTTCATATCAGTTACTATGTACCTTCCACAGAAAGTCGATGAATCCCGCAAGATAGATGTGCCATCGCTGCTCCTACCACTTCGACTACTCATTACTCTCACGACTCACCACTAAGCCTACTACTACTTTCCCAACTCCTCTTATCCACTTCATTCCAACTTAATTCTACTCCACTCAACCCCACTGAATACCGATTACCTAGCCACCACCTCCGCGGGGCCTTCCTTGAAATCCTATTCCATTCAAATCCCACTTCCTGCATATCCCACTTCGTACAACCAGCTGAAATATTTGGCGAAACGAAGGCGTCTTTGGAAGCCACCAGCTTTACTGTTTCATCAGTATTCGCCAAGCGAAGGTGGCTGAATTTCTTGTTGTTTTAGCATGCCGCTTTGACAGTATCCACGCTCTTCACGCTAATTCGATTGTCCTGCGCATGTATACTTGCCACAACGTTGACGTTTCTTTTTCTTTTTTTTTTGTTTACTTAAACATCACTTCACAGCTCGTTAACTGGACTCCGTCCATCTAATGGACTCTTTGCTGCTTATCATTTCTTTTTCGTTTTACCGAAAAGTACGGAAACTGCTCTTTACAACATCACCATTATCACAGAAATGGGTGAGCTATAAATGAGCCACGACCTGTTACCGACTCGATGATTATGTTCTATGTTCGTGATACTTTCCCACCGCCAGCCGTTTGTGTATCTGACGATTCTGACTGCTTCGTTCACTAAATACCCATTCGTTTCTGCCGCCCGATGCGAGCCGTGGATGTTGCGATACTCCTGTTTGCTGCTACTGCACATTTTTATTTTATTTTTTTGCGCGCACGAAGAAATACGGAGGCCTTGCACTTGCGTTGTCTTATACTTGGGCCACCGTAAAGAGAAATATTAAGGCCAGGTAGATCGATGCGATGGTACGTTGTGTGCGCGTGTCGGTGTGTCGCTTTGTTTCAGTACAGAACATGCTTCCAGCACAACATTAAAAAGTCTCACTCTCCTACGTTCACCACACGTAACGCTCGGGAACAGTTAAAGCATGTCCTGTCTGTCTGTCTCCATAACGGTGCATAACGACAGGAAGGATAGATTCTGAAGGCAGCACTTCCTTTGCAACGCGACGTCAGCTTGAAGCTGCAACAACGCCTCGACGAATTATTTGCAAGATAGCGCATAACGCAATGCGCAACACGAAAGTGCGCGCTGTTGGAATTTATGATTGACTGATTGATTGATTGATTGATTTGTGGGGTTTAACGTCCCAAAACAACCATATGATTATGACAGAGTTTGAGGGCTGCTCGCCTTCACAAAACTTCGTGAATGATTCTTCTGTGCATATATGTTTTTCTGTGACTCTATGTATATTTGTATCGGAAGGCGGGAGGACGGATCATTGTATAAATCATCTCCATCACGCGACCCTAGAAGCAGCAAGTAAGGCTATATCATCAAGTTAACATACCCTGAGATAATATTAAAACATGCTTCTTCTCATTCCTTTGATGTGCCCGTGCTGCAACGAAAAATTTAACGTAGTACGTAATAGACTAGTGACCTCACTGCGTTCTGCTCCATGAAAATATACCGGCTGACTTCTTGCGAGAAGTTACACAGTGTAAAACAAGCGACACCACTGTTATCTGATGTTCATCAAAGCCTCGCTTACGAAAATTTATCCGGGTGCTACCAATGAAATTTTCGTTGCGACTGAACGTTATCTTTCTTTGTCTCTGAGGAATGCGGCTCGGTCTGAACTTTAAAGTTTGTATGAGAAAGGCAGCACATCCTTGCCGACAGTTGTCCCTGGCTCACAACACTACAGGGCTTACGAAAGGAACAGTTTCAGTGGAATATTTGTGATCTACCTACATATACTGTTACAGTGTGAGATTGGTGTTCAAGGTTGTGCAAGTCATCTCACAGTGATATTTTTGTGTTTATAAAGATACGTAAAAGAGGAAAGGAAGCAGGTATTCTCTTGATGTCTGGTTCATGGGACAAGGTTTCTTTGGTAATGTCACATGCACTTCAACATGCAACAAAATCTTAAACCTCGTTGTTTAGGCTTCAATATTTACCGGACCAGAAAGCTGCAGCTCTTTCAGCTGCCTGAGTATGTAGAAAACCACAGCGATTTCTGTGGTGACATGAGCGGGGCAAATACAACGCTGCAGTTGCAGTAACGAATGTGTTGACAAGTCCTGGAACCCAGTATGCTTAGCTGTATAAACGTCAGATCATATGGGTGCATACGCGGTGATTCAGAAAGCTGTGGATAAACAGCCCTCCAGCCTTTCTAGGTTGCCTTAGTGAGACTCTCATAATAGGCACTCTGCAGAAGCGTGGAAACTCACGTGCTGGCAAAGTAGTCGGAGTGCATTTTCTGTGTAGCTTTTTTATTGTAGTGACCTAAAAATATAGTACAATTCGAAAACTCGATTGTCATCTTTTAGTTCGCACCACATTATCTGGACTCTGGACAAGCAACTCTAGATGATCTATCAGGCCGGCGAGGATCTTGGCATACACAGTCCTTCGTCAAGCCCTAAGCAGCAGTCTCGTACAGTAATCTGCCAGTAATTAAAACTACTTTGCTCACTTTATTTCTGTGTACTTTGCTCACTCTATTTCTGTGTAGATGAAGTTATCTAGTGCTGCATTTCACCATTGGGTGTTTGCGATTTTACCCCGCGAGATAATGAATTTTGTCGACTCAATTGGTGGTTACATTTTTGTCAAACTTTGACGTTTTAAACAGTACGGTATGCATCATGCCCATCCTGTTGAGCGCATGTTTGGAAACTGTAGCCGCAACTGCATATCTATAGCTTTTCGTGTTGCGACGGCGCATCTCATTTCCTTACTTCGTTAGGAAAAAGCCGACGGGCTTTAATACGCCTCCAAAGTTTTGCTCTAGGTATACTGAAGATTGTCGGAGAATCGATGTGCTTCCCAAAATGACAGCCTTGCTTCCTAAACAAGTTCGCATCCATATAGGCCAACAACATCGTGGTACGACCAAGCACTCCTTCTGCCTCGAACCTGCCCTGCATATTGGCTGATGTGTCTGTACTGCCATCTAGCTCAAGGTCTATCACTGTGTCCACCGAAGCGTTACGTCCGGGCTGTCCCAGTTCAGCCGGTTATACCCCCGTTAGCAGCGTTTCCAGCAAAGCTGGTAATAGCATATAATACATCCAATCACCCACTTCGCGTGATCTAACGTCGCACGACCGTCTATTCCACAGGCTGCTCAGTAACGACTGGCCAGAAGCTGCCTTCATTCTGCAGTGGTGCCGTCTTTTGCCCGTGATGTAGAGCGGAGCATACAGGATTGGCGGCCGATTTTCCGTTTTGCGTTCAGTTCATGGTCATCTTCTCGCATTGATTGTTCACTTGATGCAGTCCACCTGGTGTGCTTCCTACTGCCAGAAAACACGCTTCAGTCTGCTACTCGAACAATGATAGGAAAAGAGTACGAAAACAAAGCTGAGCTGCAAGACAATTACGCCACCCAAAATCATAACACAGGCACCGAACGAGCTCATTAAGATGAATGGGCTCACGAGTTTTTTTTTTTTATGCCCTACTTGTGTTTTGCGCTTGGGCCGCTATTAATCATTGAAGAGGTATTTGCAAAATAATAATTACAAAGCGATAGTTCGTCCAGGAAACGGCTGTCTCATTTCCGGGATGTGCCTCTGTCGTAACAAGCGGGAAGTTATTACGCCGAATGTCGTAACAATCGCTTTCGCGTTGAACCGCGCCGATTGAATATGCCCCCGGGATTGAAAGACGGCGCGTCAGGGAAGCAAATTTGCCGAGAAACTAAATAGAAGACACCATTTCAATCATCGGGCAAAGCCTTCCATGATGCGCACGGTCTTTTTCTGCCTCGTAATAACTATAGTTCTTTTTCAGATAAATAGCAAAATACAATAACAATGAATGTGCAGCGGGCCAACAGTATATTCATATGCACTAATTGCTGCAATCAATAGAACCTGCACTACCAAATGTTATGTCGTTTAATTCCATAGTCACACTTATGCCATTACCAAATTTCAAGGTCATGCAAGAGTTCAGGCTCTTTCGCGTTGTCTGGCGCTTACAAACTATTTTACAACATTGCGCGTACACGCGAAGCTTTCGACCAAACTTATGCAAACACTATACTACTGCGAAAGTGTCCGAACTTGGCAACAATGATTTGATCCCTATTGATGCATCCGCAAGGGCCACATCAACTACAGAAACTTCACAGCCACGTTTGTGGGAACCTATTTTAAATTCTGCTCCCCGTTCCAATAAATTGAGAACTGTGGGGCATTCGTTAAAGAATAATTTCAGCAACCGATTCATGCAACAACTCAGTAGTTTACTTAGCCATTGTTGCAATGACGGTGTTTTAATTAAGTTTGTGCAATACTTCGTAAACACTGGTATATCTTCATCTCGCTTATTGAACATAACAACGCCAACATAATTGGATATTGTTGTATTTGTTGTAGATCTGCGCTTTCCGTTTAAGGTATGTTTGTGATGCAATTTTAATTCTGATTAATAACTTCTTTTATGCAAGTGTTTCAGACAGTTCCTAACGTAGGTGTTCTCTTTGTATAATCAGTGATGACCAAACGTTTTTGTGAAGGTGACTCGCTTGGTCGACATAACTGAAACTTGAAATTTGAGCTCGCCTCTCTGAGGCATGCAATAGGCGTGCATGCAGTTATGTTTCCTGTAATAGCTAAACACGTCAAATACAACTGTTCACGCTTAGTTCTGGAAAGCTTTACTATATTCCTCGTGTCTTGTATTCGCAAACCGACAGGCTCAGTCACAAAACACAGTCGCAATTCGTTTGAAGACTCGTATCCCCATCATCGTAATTTTCTTACTTTTCGCAAGTACGAAACGCTATACTAAAGACAAATTCTTACTTAACACAATATCTATCAATATGATCGCTTTTGAATGTATTCAAACATAGACACAAACGCTCTCCTTCGTACACTCTGGGCCAGGCAGTGAGTGAAAGAGTTGGCGTTTTTCTATAGTTGTTTTGCATTTCTCTCTCGAATTTTCTGTGAATCTTTTTTCCCTCCTCTTTGGCTCCTTCTGCTCCAGGTGTGGGCGTCTGGTTTCAGTAATATTGTTGGGTATCATACGGCTTCAGGTGTTGTGGTTTTAGCTTTCTGTCTGTTTATTCTGTGCTGATCGCTCAATGATCAACGAGCTTAAGTGAAATCAAGTCATCCGATCGTCAACGACGCCAACTAAAACTCCTCGAGTGGGCACGTTGCAAATCGACAAGAGGGAATGAAGATTTCAATGCTCAGTTTGTCATGTAAAAAATGTTGATTTTATTTTGTTTCTCATATTTACATATAATTTAGGAAAAGAAAAAAATCTTCCTTGTTTTTTTTACAATATTTCGCGGTATAAATTATACAGGACAAATACATACCCTTCAGAACAATGGTTTGTTTCACTGACGTACAGTCATCTCAAGCGGATGCGCCCATTTCGGCCAAGCACACTCGCGATGCCCAACAAGTGCGTAAAGAGGAACAAATGTTCGTGCAAGGACTGAAATACCACGTGACGTAATGTTATGTACAGGGACTAGCACATTTTTTTTTTCTTGCGTGGTGTCAGCCTTTGCATGAACGTATTCGCGGCAACAGGAAAATACGTATATGGGTTCCTTTCAGCCAACGCTGCCCTGCCAACAACAACGCATTCCGGTAACTTCTAATAGAGGTCTCCACAGTAGCATTCTGAACAAACAAGTCAATCGTTTTACTACGCATGTCGCTCAATTTGAAGCCTACGGGAACCGCCGAAAGCACTTCATCTTAAATGCATGCAAAAGCATTGAGTGTTTCTCTCGGACAACATAAGATGACTCCTGGTATGCACTTATAACGTTATGACGATATATTACTTGACAGTTCTGTAAGGAACTGCACGCTTACATTACCACAGTCAAATTTTACTTTTGTACGCGTAAATCAGCAGACTGCAGACCACACGCTTGTGATAGTTTGTTAGACTACTATAAGATGCAATTTGATATCACCTAATACATATAAAGCTCTTGTGTAAACATTTTTTGTACATATATAAGAAACAGAGACACGGGTAATCAAATGCAGCTGCTATACTCTAATAACATCCTGTTACAACTGACATAGAGCGCAAGCTTCTAAAAGAATGTGTGTAAAATACCCTTAACATTCCCATATTCAGTAAATTGAAGTGCTTACAGTTTCTGCTGCAAGGCTCCAAGTGGGCTTTTACTGCCAACCATTGATAAAAGTAACCTCTTTCAATGTTAACTCCAGCGGTTTCTCATGCTACACTCACAAGATGATGAAGTATGCCAATGTCAGGGATTCCCGATTAATTTTGACCACCCATAAAATTTGTTTCAGCGCGTCAAGGTAGACAGGGACCTTTTTTTTTATCTTTTGATAGACATATGACAGTCCCAGCCCGTATGGAACCCTTGACCCGAGGTCTGCAGAGAAACTGCGCACACTTGACGATCACCACTCAGGTGTCATGGCAGATAACAGAGTCACAAATGTTCCACCAAAGACGAAAGAAATACGGGAAGGACAACATCCACGGGGCATGATTTTTCGTCGTCATATTTTAATTATTCAGCACAAAAAAGCCGAGTCTGTAACTGAATGCTCGCAACCATTGATCAAAGCTACAAATCCCAGCCGCAATCCCTCAATTACAGTTGCTCCTTAAATCAGTATAGGTAGGTAGATACTACACCGTAATGAGGTCCTGAAGGATTCGTCCCTTAGTTTTCCTTTAGGGACCCCCGAAAGAATATTGATGCCTTGCGTAACTTGGGTAATGAAATGAATGTGAGATTAGTATTCTCTTCCGAGGAGCAATAGTGAGAAGTCAATTTGCTGTTGCTGTGTAAGATGCACAGGACAAAGCTTCCAGTAATGAGACACTAAAAAGTGGTTCTCGATCAAATTTCTCATGGCTAATGAGCCTCGTGGCTTTCTATATCAATTGGTACAGAAAATAAATGCCATGTCGAAAAATCACCTGTACAAGATTTCTTTAAAACAGGTCATACCATTAATCTTCTTTTTTTTTCCAATTTCAGAACAGTATTCCCAGACCTTCAAACACACAGGTTCTTTTTTTTACACCGTCTTTTTACACTTGTTCACTGCTTCCAAGATTGATGAGTATATTCTAATTTGTACTGTATACGCAATGTCAGTAACAGTAGCAATCAATTTTTCAGCTATGGGCCGAATCTCAATATTTTTTATTAAAAAATTCCAGTATTACAACAAAATCAGCACGGCAGCGTTTGCTTGCCCATTGGGGTACAAACGAGTAATTGAAGCTTGGCCATGTTTTTTTTTTTTTTTTTAGTTCTTGTGCCCGCAAGTATAAAAAAAAAGACATTTGAAGTTCCCCAGCCCTTTCTTTTTCCGTTTTGTCGCACTTCATCATAATTGGCGCAGTGCATCCGCGTAATCTAAAAGTTTTATCGTGTTCACTGCAACCGTTCGAATTGGCAATCATCAATTATCTCAACGATAAGATCGCGTTTGTAACTCTACTCCACTGCAAGATAGAGGTTCGGGGCAGTACAGTAGGAACGTACGAGTAAGGGCGACGACATTATAAATCTTGATGACGCGTACTTAGATTACCACCACGCCTGTTCTCATATGTTATAATGTCGAGAAGCTGGTCACGCATCACACATAGTTACAATAGTTTGTTTTCTGTACAAGAGGTGACACTAAAATCAGTTCTTATATTTGTATTCTGCATCACTAGACCTGTCATCAGTCATGTTTCCATTATGCCTGCTTGCATCGGTTTAGCTGTTAGCCCTTATCTGGCAATGCTAGTACAGCGGTAAAATTTCTCCATCTTCCGAGTTTGAACCCGGCCAATTGAGCCAGTATTTCTGATTCTTTTTCGAGAGATCGCCTCGTACTTGAAACCAACACATCAACTTCCTAATGTTGTAAGGCTCAATACAAAACTTCCCGAGCGAACGCAAATTTGAAACAATTTAATCTCGTTTTCCTGGACAACGCTGCAGCTGGAGTAAACGTATAGCGCATAACGACAGCTGCATAAAAGATACAGTGCTGTCCCGTATCTTCATTATCCATGAATTCATACTCCGCGTTCTGCCCAGTTACCCACGAGCCAACTTGCTCGAGCCGGAGACCCACTTGGGAACAGAGTAACTCTTTCGCGTCATCGAATCGGGAGTACCGGGAGTCGCACTCGCACGCGTGAAGAACGAACGGGCGTCTCTCCGCATTCAGAGTCGCCCCGAGCGACTCAACGGTATGCGAGTGAACAAGGTGCACCGCGGATGAAGAAGGAGAGCAGGAACAAGCGCAGAGGAGAGACGAGACGCGAAAGTAACGAAGTGCTACAGCAGCCAAGGCTGTGCGAAGAACGGAACGGGCAAGTTGCGAAGGAGAGGGGGGGGGGGAGCCCGTCGGGCCGACACCGAAACGATTAGCGCCCTCCAAAGGTGCACTTGCTGCAGGCTTGCTCTTCGAAAGCGATCAAAGAGAAGCGTTTGAACAAATGAAATGGCGGGAGTAGGAAGGTAAGGGGGTGGTCGAGGTGAGGTGAAGGCCTCGCCAGGAACGTACTAAATGAGCCCGGCTCTACGTGGGGTCATGACGTGCTCTTTTTATTTGTTTCGACCACTCCGGGCGGGCCGAGCGGGAGCGGGTGGTGCGGAGACGAGGAATGCGCAAAAGATGCAACGAGGAAAGAAACGAAGCAAAAG
Source organism: Rhipicephalus microplus (assembly GCF_013339725.1). NCBI lineage: Eukaryota > Metazoa > Arthropoda > Arachnida > Ixodida > Ixodidae > Rhipicephalus > Rhipicephalus microplus. The sequence goes on along the minus strand of NC_051167.1, from coordinate 215,334,530 downwards.
GTATGTAGAGGGGGGGGGGAGACAACGAACGGACCTTCGGAAAGAAGAAAGGTTGTTTCGGCGCCAAACAAAGACAGTCAAAATGAGCAACAAATATTCGGAGTGGCATTCGAATTGCTATAGACGGGGCTTTCGCGGTGTTCTTGCGGGTTTCTCGCCAAGAGCGAGCGAGGCCCATTAATTCTACCACTCCCCGAAAACGTCTCAATTCCTGTCGAGTTCGGAACACGCCTGCCAGGTGATTGAACTGAAAAGCAACAAAAAAGAAAGGCCGCCTGTTGTGACAAACACAAACCACATGCCGGTGTGTCGTTAAGTATCAGCAACTAATTAAATGGAAGCCTAGTTACGAATGGTAACGCAAAGATGTCGCTACGGTCGCTTTTGAAAGAGCACATGGAAGTGAACCCTCAAAAACTAAACTGAATGATTAGGCGGTTGTGAACCTTCTTTCAAAATTCTTTCTTCTGATTTCACCATTTTGGCTGCTGGCTATGAAAATAAAAACGACGCTTCATTTCTGCGCCTGGATCGCAGCACCACTGCATCGCAGTAACGTCAAGGAACTATAACTACCTCTTCACGGTTTCCTCTGTTTGCAAGCCGTCAAACCAACGGTCTCATTGAAGATGAGCGATTAGCTGCACTCCAAAAGGTGTTGTCTACTTGATGGCGTTACTGCGAGTAGGAGTGAAACTTTTCAAGACTGCCGTCTCCACATCAGTCCTTTCTTTCTACATCGCATCTCGAGTACTTATCCTCGCCTCAATGTAACAGTAAACGAGCTTGCTTTCCCAGAGGCGTAATTTACCCGGCAGCTAACTGTAATGATGCTCGCTGGCATCGCCCAAGAGCGCTTCCTAAGCACATAGAGCTAGGGCTACTGTCCCGTCGGTAATCCACAGAGTCGCACGCAAGGCGCGTTCTCTTTCACTCTTTCGGAGGCTGTAAAGATGACAATCGCGCTATACTGCGGTTGTTTACGACCCGGCGATGCTTTCGTCGAGCCGGCCACTGCGGACGGTTGCAGTTTTTACGACCATCGAGCGAGGCTCTTCCGCATGCGAAAGCCGCGCGAGCTTGTTAGGGAAGACGCACTCTAACTTAACGTAGCCACGGCTAAGGCTGGCCGTCTCCTTAATGGGCACCTAGCAATCCCCCGTGAGGTATGTATGATGCCAGCGTATCGCATGTTTACAAAGGAAAACGCACTGGGAAGTGCCCGAAGACGGACGAGCAGCGATATTGTCTGCAGTGTCTGCCATCAGTCTGTAGTCCTTAGCTGTGTCCTCTATTTGTTCTCCGTTTTTTTTTCGGTCTAGGAATCGAACTAAGCAGGTATACCGGCATCCTCAAAACTGCATGACCTTTGCGAATATGGCTTCTGAACGAAATTTGCAGCTTACTGCTTTGGTTCGCCAGTTTTTTCTTGCTTTTTTTTTTCTTGGTTAAGGCTCTCGAACCACTTTTTCACTGGCGACCTGGTCAGAATAGTCTCAACAGTCAGGCATGACAAATGGCAATAAAGGCAGCGCGAGCTCCAATGCTGAGTAAATGACAACGCGACGTTTTCAGTTCCCTAACTTATTGAGAACCCTCAGATGCTCACATTTAAGTTTCCGAGTTTTCGTAGAAATGTTGCGCTGTGTTGTCTGCACCAAATAAAAATGTTCCAGCAAGAACGTTTACCCGGTTGTTTAGTCTATAATCAAATTTGTGGACACGCCTTAGATATTTTGAACACATGAAAGAAGCTGTCTTTACCGCTGTCTGTTTGAAGTTACCTATATATTTTCTTATGGCATGTGAGGCACTAACGACCACATAGCAGAAACAAACCAAGCATTTTAGTTTGTTGTGCGAAGAACGAATATTAATTTACTGAAGGTCTCGTAATGCATCGAAACAATGAGCTAACCTAACGAAAGTTTGACGCCCCTTTACGCTCCTTAACATGGTTACCGTAAAATGTAAACTTTCTTGGAATGAATGTACTGTCAGTGGCAGCCCTCTTTTTAATAAACAAAAATTCGTTCCGTTATTGCTACCATTATGTAAGTGGTCCTGCTTTTCGATTCTCAGTGATTACTAAGAAATGTTTAGCACCAGCACTCAAGCGAACACAAAAGAGACGCAGATTTCTAGAGGAAACAATTTTTCTACGAGATATAATTTCGAAACCTTTATATTTTCCTTCTTTCTGGATGAAACACATCTTTATCACGAAGTTTTGCCCTTCACTAGACAACGCTTCGAGTCACTGTGATTTTGATATGAATGGCAATGCAAGGCCGGCTCCCATTTTACTTTAACTGACATATTCCTGTATAGAGGCTATCCAAAACTCAAGTTCTTGTTGTATTCGTTTAAGGCAGCTTTTCACACCCCCAAGAAAATTCACGACTCAAAACGAATGCTAGTGGAATCTTTCATTCAAGGAAAAACTTCAGACTGGAAGACAACGACCAAGAGTGTCCAGCACACTTCCATCACACTGTTAGATTCCGCAGGTGACCAGTCAGAGAACCTAAGCACTTGTAATGGAAAGTGTTTCGGTTCTTGCATGAATCACCAACCAAATTTTAAGGCACAATGATTCGTCGGCATGACCCCATGACGTAACCAATAGCTTTACCACACGCCCCTCAAGCATCTGTCGCTAAGCCCATGTGCGTGCAAAGAATTCGCCACGCAGGACGGTGCTTTACAACCGTAAATCCTACTCGCTCATAGAAGGGCTTTTGTTCCAAATTACAAACCTAGCAAATATCATACCAAAGAAAAGAACAACGTGAAACGTGGGTCAGCATTATTGTAACTCAATAAGCGCAGCTTTGGGGAACTGTAGTTGTGCCACAACGACTCGGCTGGTATTCGCGCCTCCATCCGAGCCTTGGGAAGGCCCGAAATAATCAAAGCCTCAATATAGCTTTTATATTTTTTTTCGGAATACACCAATATGACTTGCTGGACCCCTCTGAGGTATTTGTAATTTCTGCAGAACAATTATTTGTGTGACTCATAGGATTACCTTCCACCTAAGTTAGCATCACTAATAATTTATTCTAAACTGTCTTGACCTTAGAAAGAAACGCCGAAAGGAAGAACACGAAGAACATCTGTAAAATACTTTTGCACCAGCTGCTACAACCCACCTGCAATATGCTCAACTTGGCCGGAATCCCTACGTGAAATCCTTTTCATACGATATCTTCGATCCATGACTAGCCGAATCCCGTGGCTCTTCCGCGCATGTCAGCGCCCCTCGAACACGAAGCACCCCGGAGTCTCGAGGCAACATCGCAGAACGGGACTGAACAGCGCACGCGGCATCCAGCGTTGATTGCGTGCGTGTTAAGCGCCAAGTCGTGACCGACGTGGCACAACGGTAGCAACGTCGTGTGCGAGTGCCTATTGGCGGGGAGGGCGCCCGATGGAAGTCGGGGTGGATTGTGTTGAAGGGAACGAGGAGGGGTGCGAGTGGCGCGCCACGGTCAAACACTGGTAATTGATAACGAGACGCGGGTCACGACACCGCGCGCGTGCACAAGACCGTTGCAAGTGCCAGGGGTGAACGTCGTGAGCGACCTGTTTGGGCTGTTCGTTCCGAAGGGGTGCCGCTTCCCCCGTACAGGAGAGTACGTACAAGCAAGCGCGGACGGCTGGGGTGAGGGGAGGGGGTGATCGCCATGAAATCCTCATTAAGGGGCGGGCTGGCCAACACCCCCCGTTCTTCCTTGGCTCTCTTGTAGACGGGACGATTTCCGAGGAGTCAACCTCCTCAGCCGTCGTCTCCTGCCTTGTTCGGGCTGCTCGTCGCTGCATTTTTTTTCGGTGGTGCTACAGCGTTAAAGAACTCGCTACTAGGAACGTCGGAGACACGAAACAAGGAAGGAAGAGCGCCAGAATAAAGTAAGGGGGCGAAGAAGAAAGGTGCGTACTGAATAGGGGCGTGCGCGCTGGTTCACGACTCCTGGCATCACCCCTCATATCTTGCGCTCCATGCGATTGTGCTCGTTAGCCTTTAACGGCGAGCTCGCGGCGTGCGTGTAGGCATTTCAGCGCCGTGCTAAAGGTGGGGAGGATCTCTACGGGGCCTTTCGATAGTGATCTCTCTCTGAGGGTAACCTAGCCTGCCAGTTGTGAGCGTGCCGGCGATGGTCCACTCATTGCTCGTCACGAGCTCTTAAGGAGTAACACGGTTTCCTTAAGATGTGCACGCTGATTGAGCTATTGACCCGAAGGGTGAGAACAGTTTAGGCATTCGCGAGCTTGCTTGACTTATCTATTTGCGGAGAAGCTAGGCGCGCTGATACATCGGTGATACGAGCGTGCGAGTATCGTGACAGAGCTTCAATCACTTTTCAGTTCGTTCTGCTTAAGTGACGATAACCGTTTTCAGTCGAAACACCTGGTTGATGGTGAGGCGTCTGCATTAATGCCCTCACTGTCTTCGTGTGAAGGCATTACTTTCTGAAAAATTAGGCATTCTGTTTCTGGTACGTTTCGGCACATTACTTTGAAACAACGAACAATAAGAGAAGCACGCAAAAAAAAAGAGGAATAGGTGATTATGTAATCGAGGATTTCTTAAGTGCAAAAACCTTTGTCCAGTGCGTTTGAACTAGGAGTCGTAATAGCACGAATGATTCTGACCCTTTAGAAACATCTATATGCGCCGTCTTCATTCCTAAACAATGCGCAAGAGTCTCGTTTTGCAACGAGAAAGACATTAGCTTGGAGGTTTCGTGGCCTTTTCGGCCCTTTGTCGCATTGGTAACAGATCACATGGTGACCTGGCATACCAATTACCTGAAGATACCTATACTTGCAAGCATTCAGCACCAAATCCTCAGCATAGTAATAGCAAAAGACCACTATTTTCATGCTTCATTGACATTTTATCTCTTGAACTCGCGACAACATAGCATTCAACTTTGTGAGAACGCCACGTTAAGCATAAAATCTTGCTCATGTGCAACAGTGATGCCCGCGATGGCGGTCGATATGCTGCGAAGATTCGCTGAGAAATTTCGGTTACGCTATCAGAATCCTCTACTGTGGAGGCCAAGAGGTGTGTGCCAACTTTCATCAAGGTACTATTGAACTAGCAGCCGCTTTCCGCTTAGCGAAAGCACCCGACTATTATGGACTGCTCAGTCTTTTTCAAGCAACAAACTCTATACCATTGATGCCCCTTAGTCCTGGCTGGCACACGAAAAATGTAAGAAACACTTCATAAATTACCTAACAAATACATATCCAAGTTCTCAAACGCTACAGCCCATAGAGCACATTCGAAGTTTGCAACTTACTAGGGTAGATACGTATAAACAAATGTTTGGTCTACAGCTGCAGTGACGGTCATGTAGTCTCAATCAATTCATTCGGCTCACCGTCAGCACAGCCCCAGCTACGTACAACAGAGAACTGTTCCAAATTTCCCACGCCTCGTCACGCTAGTCGCGTATACGTTATACTAACGAGGAAGTCAGAACAGACCTTGACTATCCATGCGCTGTCTGGGCCGAGACGCCTCTTTGGAGACCGCTCGCACAGCGCAAGCAACACCTTGCCGGGCAACATGCGAAACATACACTCCGGCATCACGTTGCGTACGTATCACAAGAGCAAACATGTGTTGCCGCACGTAACAACTCACCCCCTGCGAGTCGTCCAACAACGTACCACTGTCCTCTACGTGGAAGGAGTTCACCGTAGAACGTGGCCGTACTTATCCATGCACCTGCGTATCTGCGTGTTCACTTGGGCCAGTCGTTTGTTTAGGATCTTGACACTGCGCTCTGGAAGGAAGGGCAAGTAATTATCCATGCCGGGATCACTGCTGTTGAAAGCACTGTACAGTCTTCGGCCGACGTCCCTGTCACGGACAAGTCTGGCCACGGCGTCAGCCGTGCCTTTCCTGAAGACACAAAGAGAGTCCAGCAGGGACCGATGGAACACTTCGTACTTGTCCAACAGTCTGTAGCCGTGCACGAGCCCGGACTCGTTGTCAAGGAACACTAGAAGACCTGTGGTCTTTTGCCGAACCAGGTTGTGCGCGGGAGCGTTCATCATGTCCGGATTCCACTGCAGGTTGAACATGTTGTTCACGATGCGGTCAAGGTTTGCGGTGAGGTAGTCGAAGACGATCAGGTCCGACCACTGGACCAAATCACGTATCTCTTTCTGCGTCTTGTTAGCGACGTCGGGCGGATGCAGCCGTCGATTAGCGGGTGACCGGAACTCTTCCGGAATGAACGTGGGCACCAAATCATCCACAAATTTAGTCAGCACCACAGGTCTGTCCGAACGCCACTGAGCCAACTCGAGGCTGGACCTCACGGGATCCCAGCTTCGGCCGGCGGCTCGAGTCAGTAGCGCGGGCGGCAGATTCCGAATGCCCAACTCCCGGGACAAGTAGAACGAGAACAGTTCGCCCTGAATCTGGTCGTTGTTTTGCCGGTAGCGGGCGCAGCTGAGCACGCCGGAGTCGAACACGATCAGTCTGTTCTGCATGCGGCCGCATCCTTCATACACGGCCCGGACGGTCGATCTCCTTGCGGTGGCCCGCCACCGAGACACGTCCTCTTCGCTGCCCAGAGAGCCCGCGGCGACCAGTCGCTCCACGGGTCCCGCCCAGAAAATTCCTCGCACCGTGCCCTTCTCGGTGCGGCGAGGCAGCAGCGACAGGTCCGATCCGTTGAGCGCACGGGAAGCTGCGGCGGCGCTCCCCGTCGGCGGCTGAGGGGCGCCGCTGGAAGACGCATTGCCTGGCCGCTCATGCTGCGAGCCGGCCTCCGCCTTGCTGCTGCTGTTGTTTCCGCTGCGAGCCAGCTCCCTCAAAGGGAGCAGCAGGCCAACGGTCATGCCGAGGCAGAAGGCGAGGCCCGCAGTGGCCAGCCAAGTCCTCCGCCAACGCATGGCTGCATCCATGGGACTCCGCTGCCGAAGAAGAAGTGTCCGCGCTCGCTCTACAGCAAACAGATTGCGGACCGGGGAAACCGACTGCCTAAATGACGATGTTCACCGAGCATGGCAGCACGTGCTCTTGTCGATCACCGGTAACCACGTAAGTCGGAGAGCATCCCCGAGGTGACCGAAGGAGCACAATTCAACCCCTAACGTCGGGGATCACGTCAACGACGACGACACTGCACCACCGACGAATCACAAACCGCCGAGGCACAGCACTGGTGGACGCTCCGTATCGCACGACGATGCGTGGCAACGATGCCCGGGGCTGGTCGACTCGGCAGCGCGTAGGTAGTCGAGGCTGGCGCGTCGTGCCACCGCCGCCGGGATGACATGTCTTCCGGGCACTATCCGCCTCCAAGTCACTCGGCTGACTGACGGCCCACACTGGGTGTGGGAGCGCCTTTATACCTAGGCCCTCAGCTGAAGTGGAGCGACCGCCACCACCGCCGTCGCATCGACAGTGACTGACCGTACACCACCACTGCGCGGAGGGGTAAGGCACACGTCGGGGGGAACCGCGTGGTGAGTAGCGCGTACGATGCTGCCTACTCGCGGGCGCTGCGCAGCCAGCTCTGCACGCTCTCGCAGCGCGGCCGGCTAGCCACGCCGGCAAGGGGGTCTGGGGAGAGGATAAGCGCGCGGTTGGAAAGCGTTCGCTGGCCGGCCGGCAAGTTCTTTAGCCGGCAGCGCCTTTGCGCGAGGAAGAAGAGGGGGAGTTTGGTGTTAGGGCTTGTCTCACGCAACGAGTCTCCTCCCTCCGCGGGGGGAGTTGTGTACGTCATTCAGAAGGGAGATCCGATGAGGAAGAGGTTGGGGGAACACATTGAGAGAGGGTGTCACTTGGCCGGTGCTGGTATTCTCTCTTCCAGCTGGTGCTTTATTATTGCTGGTAGGGGGTACACTGCGGGGAGAGAGCGTTAACCGAAGGGAGGTATGGCTGCGCCTCGGTGCTAGTGAATGTGGAGGAACGAGGCAACTGATGAGAGAGGAGGTTTTTCCGATGGTTCGCAACGGATGCCGTCGGTTCTGGGCGCGGGCGAGCACACGCGGCGGCGATGCCTCTTCGGCATACTGCTCTGTTACTTCTTCTTCACTCTCCTTTTCTTTGTCTGCTTCTTTTTGCGCCGCGTCTCGTTGTCCTCCAGGAGGACGCGGCTACACTTCGGCGACCGACGGGCAGCGGGGAGCTGTAGCCCCGCGGAGTCACGCCCTTGCACAAGCGACCGACGAATGCGTTCTAGGTGTCGTCCATCTCATTCGTTCCTCTTATGTAGATATGTTGGCGCATCCAGTTCATTTTGTATATGAGAGGAGAAAGAGAGCATTCGTGGAGAGAGCGACCAAGGAAAGAGGTTGGATGTGTGTATGTATGTTTGTGGACGGGCTTACCGCTGTTTCCACGTGCTTGGAAGCACGAATCTAAAGGAGAACGGCGCGATATGAACATTCCTTTCACGCATCGCCGCTGCCTCGGAAGAGGCAGGTGGGGCGGGGACAGAGAATGGAGGGACAGAAAGTTGGCTTGGGGGCTTCAAACCGAGTGCTCCTTCAAGCCGGGAGGTAAGGGAAGGGGTAACGATCGGGGGGGGGGGGGGGGTCACTTGGAAAGAGGGCTGCGAGCGGTATTCCATCACCCTAGTGGTCTCAGTTGCGGCCAGCAAGTGTTTACCGATTGCCATCGCCCGACGGGCAGCTGCGCACCGGCTACCTCTCAGACCGCATCGATGGCACAAACCTCGCGCGAGTGCCTTGTGGTGCGCCGAACAATGGAGCGAAGTCCTCTGTCAAAAAGGAACTGCGTACACTGGAAGCATCGGCTTCGTGGTGTCCTATCACCTCCCTCCTGGGAGAATCCAACCGTGTGACGGCGCGTTCTTGTCGCAATTCCGAGAAGGACGAAAGGAGAACAGTTGCTGGAGGGCATTATGAGCCACCCACTTCGTGCCGCCCCGCATTCGCACCTGAGCAATCCTTGGTCGTATGCGTGGACCACACACTCTACCCTTCTTCCTTTCTCAGGAACCTCCTCCGCCTCGTGTCTTTAGCGACGTCTTTCTCGCTTTCCACGTCTTTCTTTTCCCCTCAATTCTGGTCTCTCCTGCTGCAACAAACGGATCTAAACTTTCCGGGGTTCCTGGTTTCGTTAAGCTTACCGGGCCGATTTGCACCACCAGAGCATCCTTCGCACCTGCAAGACTCAGTGAGCTGACTTTTGACTGCTCTATGCCTATCGCGGTTGGCTCTCTGGTCTTTCTTTGTGTTTGGTGTTTATCGTCCGTTTCCGGCCCATGAAGAAAGGTCAAACGCCGACAACGAAAAAGTGCGACAGCGACGGGTTGCTCTGCGACCTCGTTAACTGTCGGGTACACCACGCCTGTACATCCAATTTTTTTTCTCGCCCGTTTATGTGGCGGATACGTGTTCTTTATATCTGCCTTTATTCTCGTAAGGGGACCCCGCTCTGGCAATTTTCCACCGGATTCGTTTGTTATCTTTATCCTCGACCCGGAGAAAACGTATTACGAGGGAGAGAACACAGCTAGAGAGTACCTTATTCAAGATCACCCCCCAGCCCCATATACCACCCAATCTTCATGAAAGAGGCATTACCGGTGTGTGGAACGCCATTTTTCCCCTTTCTGGAACACGCCGCAACGTACGAGCCAGCAAAAGGAGCTCCACGTCGATTCCATATTAGGGGCGTCTACTCGCGAAGCATTCACCCTCTTACTCTCTAAGACAAGTATTATAGCTGTTCGTATATAAATATACATAAGGGAAGAAATTCGGGCAGCGCATCGAATTGGCACGATTTATCGGCGTGCGCAAGGCAGCGAGGTCTTCTCCTGTCCTTCCCCGGACGCCGGCCGATAGTTGCCAGAGACGAATGGCCTCGCGCGAAAGCCCAAGCATGCCATGCGACGGAACGCCATTTTGTGCCCAAAGAATCTCGAGGTGGTGGCGCTCATTGAAACGACCCTAAATGAGCTTCTCTAAGTACGCACCATGTGTCCTTCCGACGCACCGACGGCACTCTCTAGGTACCATAGAGATTAAAGAAAAAGAGGGAAGAGTGGAGTAAAAAGTTGCTCGCCTCTCCTAGCAGTTGCGGCAGTACAAAAAGGAGGTCGGAAAGATATAGCAGGAGATATAATCGTGCGGTGCGGTATTGGAAGGCTGCAACCTCTCCACTTCCCACGTCTTCTGCCGCCTAGCTTAGTTGACTTGGATACAGAAACGTTTCACGTTTGCAGAATGTCTTGTATATGGCACCCGCAATGGGCTTGTTTCCACAGCAAGAAGCAGGGAGCCAGACCGATACTTTGTACTACGCACTCGGAATCGCCATCAGTGGGGTTCCGTAAGAGATGTACTTATCGAAATGGTTTGGCGGCAGTCCTCACATGGTTTTCTATTCTCAACCAGGGGGGAAGCAGTTCCTGTGAGACTGAGGCATAGTGCGTGCGATTGAAATTATCGTAGGGAGTAACTGCACGACGTGAAAAATTCAAGCACTAGAGGTCAAGGCATTAGAAGACACTAAAAGGCATATCTGTTTGAGTTTAGATAGGCGCAACGTCCTCGAGAGGTTCTGATACCATTATTTGTCATGAAGAGAGTTAAGTACAAAATAATAGAACCCTGATTACCTCCCCCCCCACCCCGCAATGCCCGCAGTACCTGTGTCAGGATCATTTATTTCGAAAGCACTTTCAAAATCTTACAGCTTCAATTTGGTCAGCTTCTGTTTGCGCTCTCCATGAGATATCATCAAAATCCCTGCTCATTCATAAGTTTAGGGGTATAACGCTGTCCAGGTGTACGATGTTAATGGAGCAAGGGCAGAGGCCATTGAGGAAGGAAATGTAGTTAAAAAGACCCATAAGGCCAGGGCACCGGCCTTCGCGAACTCACCCTCTGCGAAGCCATCGCATGCGTGTTTTATCTCGCGGAATGTTGACCCCACGGGTGACCCATCTTTCCTGACATTCATCGAGCTCTTGCGCACACGTGTATTCGCCCGACTGTGCACGTTTCATGACGTGTTTTCGTAAGTTATGTCATTAATTGTGAACTCATACGTATACAGTATGTGATCTCCTTCGCATTGGGAGAGTGCGGTGGCAGTCACGCCCGTTGCCATGTTTTTTGAGGTCATGAGGGTATACAGGAACCTCATCTTTGTAAGATCTTGCATACTGAGTTAACCAAGTGTACCTCTGCTGCAGGTGTGCTCAAGAAATTGACGAATCATCGCCTATCGGGGGGTGGTCTTACAATTTTTTAAGAGGGCAGAGGGGTGCGGGTGGAAGCCACGACTGGTGCCCCTGTATATATATGCCATCGCAGGGAGCATATACCTCTGCACACGACAAGCGATTTCCTTCGGCGATACAGGGAGGTGGTGCTGAAGTGTCGTCTTTTGTCTGTTCTAGAAGACGGTTGGTTAGCTCCCCCACCCCGTACCTGGTCTTGCACCGCTCCTGCAACTGCGGTGACATACATGCATGTTATACATACATAGTGTTCAAGGACGGTCTTCCGTTAAATTTGTTGGCTCTCATGGATGAGGATATGTGTTCTGAACTAAGCAGAGGTTCAGAACACATGAATATTCCTGAACATGAAGTGTCGCTGGAGACCACGTTTGGAGAAGTTGTCTTGTTAGGGCCCTGAATGAAATGAACTAAATGAATTTCCCATAACTGTGCCCCGCCGCGTATAGTGGCTAAGGTACTCGGCTGCTCACCCACAGGTCGCGGGATTGAATACTTCCTGCGGCGACTTCATTTTCGATGGAGGTGAAAATGGCTGCACGCCCATGTGCTCAGATTCGAGTGCACGTTAAAGAACCCCATGTGGTCGAAATTTCCGGAGCCCTCCACTATGGTGTCTCTCATAATCATGTGGTGGTTTCGGGACGGTTAAACTCCACATATAAATCAGCTTAGATAACTGTGAACAACAGTGAGTTCCAAACTTGGTGAGTTTAAAACTGTGAAAATTTGGCGGACGTTGTTTCGCAACAAAATGTTAAAATTCCTTCAATCCCTTGTAATTGACCGCACGTACAGGCGCTCACAATTCCGCATGAGATTCAAAGGAGTCATGTCGTCTTCCGTCTCACCAGCAATTCACCACCTTCTTTCGCAAGCTAGAATCACAAAAGATCTAATATAGTAATATTAAATACTGGGTTGAACATCGCAAAACTATATATACGATATCATTATGAAAGACGCCGTAGTGGATGACTTCAGAAATATTGACCACCTAGGGTTTTTTTTTTTTTTTTTAACGTGCACCGATATTCATACACACAGGCCTCAAGCATTCTTGCCTGCATCGAAAATGCGACAGCCGCGGCCAAGATTTGATACCACAACCTGCGTGTCAGGAATGAAGCGCCATAACCAAGACCACTGTGAAAGGTGCCTCACAAAATATATTGGAATTATAGGTATCAAAGTGTGTCCGGTTTAGCCTTCTCAGTGGCCCTTAAATTTCCAGCTTTCCCAGTGTCCATCACATTCCCAGTGCCTATCATACATTCTCCCTATAGCCTGCGGAGAATCGGAAGAACAGCCCCATCTGTCTCAAAGCGCTGAAATGCGGCGTCTTTGCTCTCAAAGAGAGTGACTCGTATTTTCTAGCTTTCTTCCCCGTCTTCTGATTTTAAATTCCAGCGGATCCGGGAATCCAACTCTTTGGAGCCTTCTGAAACTTCACTCGCTGAAGATGGAAAGTCCGTTGGGGCCGGACAGGTAAGGCACGTATTGAGCGTTATATACATGCAACGGGTGTTCCTTAACAGCCGTGTACATACTTCACGGAACGCGGCCGACAACTTATCTGAGAGAAAACGCCGTATGCGCAGAATAAATAAGAGCTGCTTACGCCATTAGCTGGCTTAATCCTTAATGCATGGCTATTTTCCGGTGCCACGAGAGGCCGATGGCGGCGAGATAGAGCACGCTGCAGCGAGCATCCTATTGCGGCTAATAGCCTGTTTCTCCAGGTGGACCCGTCTTGAGTTCTTTTCAGTATATTTTCTTTTCTATTTTCTAAAACTGACCGCTCGTCCTTCTCAAGCAGCCACCCAAGGTTAACTCGTGTCGTTGGCGGTATTTTTCGCCTTCGGTGCGAGTTGCCGCGCAAACGTACCCGCTCGGTCAGAATCCGTGTTTCGACCGTGCACGCTTTCTCAGCTTCCTCAGACCCTGAGTCAGCGGTATGCTGGCCAGCAGACTTACCGCTAACAACAAATTTTATTTTTGGAGGGTGTAGTTTTTTTTTAATTCTTTTATGAACACTGGCTTTCAGTATAGTAATTTTATTATTTTTATTTTATGTGTTCATTCCGCAGCCCAATTTGGGGCTATGGCAGGAATGACACGTTTTCTTAATACTAGGCAACAAAAAAAATGCAAGTAAATAGCACAATTGCTAAAGCAAGAACACTGCTAACAATGCAAAAGAGAAGTTAATTACACGTTAATGACATGTTCATCGGCTGCAACTATGAAGCCTTTTGACGGTAAGGCGCAAATGATAGGCAGGGAATTTCACAGTTTTATTTCGCTCTAAAAAAGTGATTTCAAAGGCTTTATTACGAGCAAAGGAAGGTGCCACGTTCAAATTGTGAGAAATACGGGTACAACCTTCATCAGATGGTGAATTATTACTCGCTATGCGGTGGTTTGTGTGATTACGGTATTCGAGTGCTGAGCCGAAGGTGGCGGGGTCGATCCTGAGTCGCGGCGAAATACCGGAGGCCCGTGTGGTTTGATTTATGAGCACGTCAAACAACTCCGGGTGGTTGAAGTAGCCGGAACTGTAATGTGAGCAAAACGGCTAGTTGGATTACATTGGCTTGGTGATGCGCTACAGTAAGAAGACGCAACGCAGGACACACTATGAAGAGAACAGGACATTCTTTGTTCAGCTAAACTGCGTCCTGGGCCAGTGTGAACTCATTTAGCTTTTGTATGGTGCCACCGCTGCATAAGTGTCGGCACACGCACTGACCTTTTTTTCTATTCTTCTCTCTCTCCCCTCTTTCCTTCTCTCTCTCTCACACACACCTTTATATGATGCTCTTTCTCATTCCCCGATCTTAGGGCAGGCAATTGGTCATTGTTATCTTGCCTTCATTCTCTATTGTTGTTCCTTCCTTTTTTTTTTCGTCCTTCACATCATCCATAAGCGCATCGCCAGGCTAGCACATTTAGCCAGCATACCAGGCTAGCATGCTGTGCCCATAACTTTGGCATCCAATTTACCTTAATCATATGACTTCTTAGACAGGGTGCTAAGGGGTGACGAAGCCACAGTGTAAATTGGGCGAAGAAATCGGCACGAACTCACAGCTGTTTCATTCACACCCAATGAAGCCGATCAAGGCGCCTCAAGATGAAGGAGTTCAAGTTAAGAGCAAGGAGCCGCATAAAAGATGAGACGTCAGTGTCTTACGAAGTTTTCGGAAAGGCTATAGCTGGGCCAAACAAAGGCCGCCTAAGGCTGGCTTTTGTTCGTGAATACTTCTTAACTATTTGATTCTGCCAACTGTTCTGTAACATTGAGCAGCCTCAATGAGACAGAACATAGTATTATAGAACGATTCTATGGCTTGGTTCATTAACAATAGTGAATAATAGGCATTACATTCGAACTGCGCTGTGAAACGATGCAGGAAGAAAGAAGCTTGGACAGTCAAGCGCAAACAAAAAACTGAGTTTATAGGCCCCTATGACCTGTGCCCCTAGGGGCCAAAAAAGGAACAACTAAAAGCCACGAAAACAGGCACGTTAAAGAGTTATCAATCAAACAGCTCAAAAAGATATCATAATGAACATTCTTATGCAAAGGTAAATTAGTTGAGACCAACATGAGTGCTTGTAACGGTTATAGCTGGCGACCAGAAGAAACGTGAACGTGAAGGCAACTTGCCGGCAAGGATTCTTGTGCTGACGAAGTAAGAGGATTACGAACGTTTAAATTTTGAGCAGGGCCTGCGCAGATCAAACACGAGTCCGCTGCAAGCACTTCGGCGAAGAATAATTCTCCCTACAACTGACCGCATTGCGCACACTGAGAGTGGAGAACAATTACCCAACAGCTAAAGCCTCAACCCAACATTTCCACGGGGGTGCACCTCAATATAGTTTATGTGCGTGGGGCGTTTGTAACGACTTGAAATGGCCGACAAAGAAAAACACGAACAAGAACACGACATTTCTGCAGCTGCATGCTTCTGCGAAGCTTTCGTTCGCAAACAAGGCAGGCATCAGTCTATTGCAAGTGTTTTGCGCAGTGCTGGTAGTTGCGCAGTGCGCACGTTATTAGATACATTGGGACTCGCAGTTGTAATCAGCTGTTATCACTGGCTTCCTCGTTGTATATTCAAAGCGTTTGTGTGGACCTTAGGGGGAGCGTTCACTTTCGTTGTGCCGCTATTGCTGTGGTCGAAGCCGTCCATGACACTTGCGCCTACCGCGTATGATGAGTTCTTCAGAGATCTGAAAAACAACGTGGCGCCGCCAAGGGTGCCACCCCCACTTTTTTCACGGGGGCCTTTTCACAGTTACTGTGAATATATGCGCGCGCACATACAACACATGCATGCCCAAACATAAGCAAAAATGGATATCTTCCTTTTCAGTTTTTTTTTTCCACCTTCTGAATAATATTGACTGATATATGTGGGGTTTAACGTCCCAAAGCCACCATGTGATTACGAGAGTCGCCGCAGTGGAAAACTTGCACGTGCAAAACGTGCACCCATATTTGAGCACACAGGCTTACAGCATTTTCGCCTCCATCGAAAATGCAGCCGCCGCAGCCAAGACTTCAACCCGCGACCTGTGGGTCAGCAGCCGGGCACCTTAGCCAGTGGACCAACACGGCGAAGGCCTCCTGAAAACCAACTGCGGCTGAACAGTGGGTACCCAGAGTTGGGGGCCACACCGGGCCCATGCCTCACCACCCCGAAATTTTTTCATGGTGTACCGAGCACAGAATGACACTAGACCACATTTTCCTGCCTGGCCCACACTTCAGATCAAAAAGGGGAGGGGGCACCCTCTTCACCCCCCACCGAACCCATCCCCCCTCGAAAAAGTTCTGCCTCCCCCCTGGGCCTGAACCTCAGTACGCTACACTGGTGTCACATTTAACCCTCATGGCAATCCGGTGCTGCTATGGCCAGAAATCGAACCTGCGTCTTCGAATTCCTGCGACTGGTGCCCTCCACGATCCATCTGTCTTATAAACAAAAGCCCCGCAGATGCGCCGCATTAACGGACGAACGACTATGACTGATCACCTCGCGTATTCTATGAAGCGCGATGCGTATACATCCGCGTTGCGAAACCCGATAATCGAAAGAGAAAAAAAAAAGGAAAAGGAGCGGACTGGACGTATAGATCCGGAAGCAGCATCCCTGAAACAGAAAACGGCGGCAGAGCTCAAGACAGTTCATGCGCTTGTGAAGCACGAAAGGCAGTAGGAACGAGGAAGTCACACAGTGTGAAGTCGCACAGTGTCGCACTGTGTGGCAGCGAGAGCGCTGCTGCTTGACCGCGGCTACAAAGCGAGCAACGGCTGCAGAGGACGGCCCGGCGTAGCCGGGAAGTATAATCGTAGCGCGATCGTCCGTATGCTCAGCGCAATTTATCATGCCCCAAAAGGCGTCATTTTTTTTTTCTTTCTTTTTTACTAGGCAGCTGCACGCCTGTACGAGCCTGGCAGGAACGCCGTTCGCGTGGATTAACGACTGCTCGCTTGCTCCGCGCGCGCCCTTCTGCTTCCCGAGTTCTTGACGGTTACTGAAAAAAATATGAAAAAGTGAAGAGCCTATGAAAATAGTCCGAGGAGGTTGTAAAGCAGAAGGAAAGGAGAGAGACGGGGAGGCTGGGTTCGACGGCGTAAGCACGAAGAATGGCAGCGCGATAAACAACAACAAGGATGCCTGTAGGGGCATCGGAGATGGGACGAGAAGTATATAACGTGTGCTACACGTCCGCTTGCTCCGCCTAATTCATACTAACATGGCACGTAGCGTCCCCTGTGGTATGCGCCCGGTCCCGCATATATATATACGGCTGCGCCGAGGTGTATACCAGCGCCACAGCGGCGCGCCAAAACAACAGTTCTCGAGATCGTAAATGGGCGCGCACGCGCGTCATAACACACTGGCTACGAATATGTTAATGCCAAGGATCTGGCGTCGGCTCGGCTATTCGCCGGATAAGGTACGCGCGCATTTTCAAACCGAAACTAAGCCGTCGACGCCGCAAGCCGGCTGTGAATGCTACGTTGGTAAAATGCATTCGAAAGAACGGAACGTTAGTGGCGAAGGCTGGTTGGCTAGCGTCCAGTCAGGTTGGGTAGTGGCCTGTGGTACGAGCCTTATGGCTTGTGTGTTGTGGAATAATGGCAGTTTATGAACAGAACAGCGCCAAAGGTGCATTTAAATGTGGTCATAATAAGGGGCAGCGCAGCCAAACATTATGGACCGTAATTTTTTTTTATTTGTTAGTGCGATCCTTGTTTCGGCACGTATAGCAGAGTTCAGCAATGGCTCTTAAAGGATGCCTCTGGTGGGAAGGGCTGAAGGCGAGTAGGTATACTTCTTTGGGTTGTCGAGGAAAATGCGAAATGAGTCTGTACACTAAGTTATGGCCTTCCTTTCGAGGTGGAGGTGAGATCACGGCAAAACCTCTTTATTCACTCGGGGCAGATGTGCGGTTTACGCAAGCTCGTGTGTGTGCACATACTTTGTAGCCTTTGCGCGTCTACAGCCTCAACGTGCGCTTTTTTCATAATAGCGCGTCTGCACGAGCGAAGGAGGCGCGCGCATAATTTGGGAGTTGGCCATCTTGGGCGCGCCGTTTGTAAAGCACTCGGGGATTCGCTACACAGCGCGAACGTTGTTACATTGCACGCGCATAGCCGGGGCTCTAACAGGCGGCTCCCCATTTTCCGGGCCTTGCTTACCCCGTTAACTAAGACAAACCTCTTGATGAAGAAGAAGAAAAAGGAGTTCCTAGACGCAAACATGAGGACGCTGAGCATGGAACGCAAGCGAAGTATCAGATTGGTTTTAAGGTGTGTCGTAATGGTCCGGCTACCCAGGCGGGAAAGATATCGGAGAAGATGTGAAAACAAGTAACACCGGACGCAGCTCTGCCTTCTTTTTTTGCGTTTGTCTTATCGTTTCGGTTTTGCTGCCAGTGACGTTCGGATTCGACCTACGGATGAAGCACTTGCGCTTGCCGTTTGTGCTCAGATGCGAACAAGGCTCAAGCGAATGTTAAATGCAAACCGTGATAATAATGTCACAAAATGAAAATGCTGACATCCAGGATGCTTCTCGAGTTATCCTACAGCGACTCGCATTTGGGCTGTCTTGGGGATAAAATGGCGGAATTATTTCAGGGATGGTCGCAGTTCTTTGATCACGGGACAAAACCTCATGGGGCACACAGGCACTCACTCACAAGCATTCACTTACAATGATTAAAAAAGAAGTGCATCTTTTTTTTATTTTTGCTCTTGCGTCTTAGCCGTTCTGCTGTGTGATATTCTGCGTCACCAAGTGATCATAATTCTTTAAGAGTGAAGCTAAAACCACACAATATCTGTATGCCTCCGTCTGGCGTCAACAGCTGATTTAGCGTTGATGCACGTGAGCAAACCGGAACATCTGTTAACAGCAAAAAGGTTAGCAAAAGCAGTTAACGAGAACAAACAAAAAAAGGCTTCCCATCAGTCTAAATGTTTGACAGAACGTTAACAAGATCATAATAAAAGGGTCTTAGCCGGAACAAAATAGAAGGCAAGGATTTACGATCCGATGCACGCTGCATTGCCCCATCATTCTTCATTTCGTGGATATCTCTGTCAGGCACACGATTCCGCAACGCGGCCAAAGTTTAAGAAGTTGATGAACGTCCCGCTATCTTGAACTGTTGGCTGCGTTCGTGCTCGGGAACATTGTCAATCGAAACGCAAATATTACGCATATCCGAGGCGCAACATCAATACGCAGGTATTAATTGGTGTGTTCCTTCATGAAAAAATACATAGATACGTAATTCAAACCAAAAATTAGTGTTTATTACTCTGCGCTGTAAATGTGGCACTGTGAACGCAACAGCCCTCTGCCGATGGTATGTTGCTGCCACCTAGCAGTGGCCCAAGGTTCTGCACAGGCTCATATTGCCCGACACTACTACCAGATGGCGTCCGTATCTCACGCAGCGTCTCCTTTATTTTATTCTCGGGCCGAGGCATGGGCGAGCTCATTGCCTCTAACTCTGCCGAGGCCGGGTATCCATATCAGCTGTTTCCATTCGCCCTCTGAGCGTGAGGACGAGAGTTGTGTAAGAAGTCGATGCACAATGGGGCCAATGTAGCCTTTACAAAAATTTTGGTAGGCTGCTTTTGAATCTGTTAGAGCGAAAGTGGACCTTGGTTTTCGTAGGGCAAGGGCGATTCCTGCTTCTTCCATACTAGTTGTGTCTGTGTCTTGGGCTGATATCAACCTGTTTCCACAATCAGCCTGCCTGTATCCAAGATCAACCTGTTTTCGACAATGAATGACGCTTGCGGTATATTTGCCGTTCACTGGTCCAGCTGCATCGACAAAGAAGACGCCCTCAGTATCTGAGTAGTTGTCGTGAACATTTGCCCGTGCCCGACGTCGATATTCGTGGAACTGAGGATGCATGTTACGTGGAAGTGGTTTGATGGTGAAGTCCTGCCTCCATTCATGTGGTATACGTTGTTTTCCCCTTCTCTCAAGGGGGGGGGGGGGGGCTGTGGCTTCGATGCCGAGTTCTGATAGTGTTTTCAGTCCCGTTTTAGTGATGGCGAGGCGCATGACTTGATTCGTGTGGTGTGCACATATCGCATCCACCCTCGGCTATGCGTATGGACCCGTTCCTAACATAAACGAATATTCTAGAACATCGCAGACTCGAAAGGCGGAAACTTCCGCCCCCGGAGCCAGAGCTCAATAAAGAATCTCAGGTAGCGTGGCGTCGCCTGCAGACCTTGTCTTACCCCATAATCCATACATACTGTCCAAGATAGATCCCGACACATTCGCACCACAGTGCAGGTTCTGCGTCTCTAAAACAGCCACCCTGTACCACATGATATGGCAATGCCCACACAATCCACCTCTACAACACAGAGCACAGCACAACACTGTAGGGTGGGAGGCAGCTCTTCGAATCTGCAGAACCCAAGAGGCCCTCGTGAGACGAGTGAGACGAGCAAGGACAGCGGCCCGCGCCAATGGGATCCTGGACTAAGATGCCGACTCACCGACACTCCTTCCTCGGTTGCAAATAAATGTTTCATACTCTCTCTCCTCTATTTTATCAATACGAGTCAGATGCGGCTGATTCGACGCAGGGGAAGCGCTGTCTGAGGCAATGCAAACATAAATGGCCGCGGATGAGACCAGGACTCATGTAGTACGGTCGGCAGAATATTTGTCTTTTGACGATATCTGCAGTGAAGCGCACAGACATGCGGCCATTTTTTACAACGACAACAACAACAACAACAAAATAATAACTTTCCACCAATGCTGTGTTATTTATTTATTTATTTATTTTATTTGGATACCCTAAGGGCCCGGAGGGCATTGCATAGAAGGGGGGATTTTTAAGAAATGAAATACAATCATATTTCAGGAATACAGGAAACACAGAATACAGCAAAAGGAAAACTAGAAATATAATTCAGAAACAAAAAACATTTCACAAATGAACACAATCAAAGATCTGTATAAAATACAATTAGGTGTCCTTTTGAAAAGTGTTATCATGCTCGAGAAACGAGTGGAGTGCTAATTGAAAAGACTGATGATCGTTCATTGTGGCAATGCTAGATTGAAGTGAATTTCATTGATCTATCGCGAGTGCAAAAGGTGAATTCCGGTATTTTTAGAGTGAGCGAAAAGCGGCTTGGTTCTATTGATGGAGGGAGCATCAAAATAAGCGACAGGCCACTTGACTAAGTTCCCACTCTCCAATTACATCAGGCAAAGGGAGAGGCGCCAACAGAATACATAAAAAGGTCGCAGAAGCTCACTTTCATTAAAAATTTGTAATAACGCACATGTAATGAAGGCATTTTAAATGGAGACAATACAATATGATACAATATGGGTACACTTCATACAAAAACAAAAAAGCATGGATGAGGATGGTCGCAAAAGCTTTGTGCAAATATTGCAAAAGAGAACATTAAGAACAGAATAGAAAAAGGCACATAACATGGCAACACTTTGCATGATATGCATAAGGGGGTGAAGGCTAATGATGTGCTTTAACCGGTAGATGTAATAAAAAGTTTACAGAGCTGCGCTATTGTAATGTTTATAGTTTCAATACCTGCAAAATATAGTTTCATTAATTGCAGCGGTAACTGATAAAACTCTTTTCATACCATTATTTGTTCTTGAGTGAAGGGGTGCCCAAAGAGGCTGATTACGATGTTCATAGTGTGACTTGTAAGTTTTCATATGAGCCAAATCTAAAAATGTAAAAAAACGTCCTTTTTGTTCTATTTCATTGTATCATAGCATATCATAACATATCTTATACTATCTAAAGCTCTCTTCTTACAGTAGGGCTTTAGATTATTACTACATTAGTAATGGTTGTTTTAATCCCTCTGTAGTCGACGCGGCAGACCTGGATTGGTTCCGCGAATATTTTCAGCCTGACTAGTGTGTTCCTTTCGCCGATCATTTATTGACGCAGTGTTGTTTTCTGTGTGTTTTCAATTTGCATCTTCTGTTCATGGCAGTCTTCGAATGAGCTCAGTAATTGTCCCCTAGATGGGTCTGCCTTTTATCTGTGAAAACGAGAAGCACACGTGGCGATAAGAAGGGCTCTTTGACGTCATTCGAAGCCCGCATATGAAGTACGAAAGTGTTGCCGCCTCATCTTTGCTCAGAACGCGTGGGAGGGTCTTCAAATAGTTTACCGGTGCCTTATCATACATCCTGCGGTGTCGACGCTTGTTTCGTGGCTTCTTTTTTTTTATTTAAACGAATACTAATGTCACTTCTGCAAGCCTTATTCTAAACAAAGATATGCCGTTTGCCTACGATTGTTGAATGAACCCGAAACCACCCAATTAAAGGTCGAAATTTAGTTGTGGCGCGTCAGTTGCGCACGAGTATCCCCTAATATCCTTCTTCGGCACCCGAAGGAAAATTTTCAAGAGCATGCTTAAGTGCAGCAAGTTAAGGGGACCTTATATCAGGTTAAAGGACCCCTAAACCACGAATAGGCTAGCGCCTGTTGGTGGTTTAGGGCCCTTTTAAGCTGCCGTATTGTCGGGCTAGCACGACAAAATTTTCCGACCATCGAGGGCTATATATCTGTTCCATGTTTTTAAACAGTAGTCGACGTGCAGGAGCACTCATGGCAACTTTACGGCGCGATGACTCAGCCCCGCCCAGGTCTCGCCACCGCCCTCTAGGATCACGTCACAACAGGCACAGTACCTTCCAAGCTGCTTGGGAGCACAGCGCGTCCTGGAGCCTCCCGCGCGAAATGTACCGAGAAAAAAGGCATAGAAATTAAGATAAAGGAAGCATGAGGTGGAGAGACATAGCGAAATGTGGAGAAGAATGAATTGTTTGAAGAGTAGGTCGTATTTGCAATAAATATTTTCTTACGTTCCACATACATGACATCCTGAAGTTCAGTATGTACTGACAAGCCCGCTATAACGCCCTACATCAAGTCGTGACAGAATTCCGTGATAAAAACAACCCCAATATTATTATGAAGCTCTAACCTGATAATTGAAGGACGCCTGACAGGAGGATGATCAAAACCAGCTGATACGAAGAGCTCCGAGAGTTTAACCTTGTGTAGACAAACTTCGTTTACTACCGATCACTTCGTTGGCCACCATTCGAAAGCTCCATCCACTGGATTAATTGCATTGTATATGTATTTGACGTGGCGACAATGCAGTCTTTGTAACTGTCGGCTGGTAATCGTTATTGTGAGCTATTCATGAAGTATAACAACTCATGGGCTAATAGAAGCCTTGACTAATTCACTCACAAATTTTTAGCTATTACGTGCAACGAGGAGTATTAGTGAGTTACACAGGTGCAGATGACTTTGCTACAAGCGAAACGCTTCGGTTGAGGGAGTGTCACGACTTGCTCCGATACATACGCATCGACGCCGTGCTTGTAATACGTGCTTTAGCTTTCTTTCGCCGAGTGATCACACCAGGAAGCCTCGGATGATAGGCACCACGGGTGCGCCCACCAACCACAAGCTCATATTTCACTACTCGAAGCGCCCCCGTTCGATCAGGTAGGAGAAACAGTGTGGGCACTCTTTCCCCACCTCTCGTAACCCGATCTCCCCTAACGAGAGTATCGCCCACAAACCATCACCATCCGTCCTTCGCGGAGCCGACCCATTGTTGCTATCTTTCGCAAGACAACCAGGGATGACGCCCACGAGCCGACCATACTATAGCTCACGCTCTGCCAACACATGCAGTTAGGCGTGACGGAATAACGCGATCATTAACGTTACGCAAGAGGACAATGCACCGTTCCTTCGGCTCTACATGTTACGCCTGACCATGTATCGAAGGCTCCGGGGAAGACTGCGCGGTATGGTTGCCTTCCAGATACGTGCCCGCCTGGGTCCAGCTTGGAAGAGCGCGCTCCCTGGTCTGCTATAGGAAGTACGCGTTATGCCCAAACTCAACCAACTCCCCTAGCGTTACACCCACCTTACCTCCACCCTCCGCAGCTGGGCCACTTGGGAACGTGGGCCCACTAAAGAAAACGCGCTAATTCCGCCCCCTCCATAAGTCCGATCTCATTTCAAGCTTGCATGCATACATCACCGCTCCCGTCATCTCTATATACAAGCTGCAACATCGAAGACCGCTTACAAGCTGCGTGGCCGCGTTCGCACGATGCTCCTCGAAGACAAAGGAACGACGCAATAGGAGGCGAGGCCCTGTGCGCAGCCACGCAGTTCGGTCGAGGGCGGATTTCCTGCTTCGTCGAGTCTCGCAAGCGCCACACGCCCGCCACAAATGGGGTGTGCTTGCGCTCGCAGTGCGCGTATACGCGAACGCCCCAACGTACGCGTCCTCAGAATTCAGTTCCGTGCAACGGAGAACACAGGGCGAGCCCCGAACTTCAAATATCGACCTTTGACACGTAACTAGCACAGTAACATTACCCGATAAGCATTCAGCGCCGGGCTCCCCGGTTTATGTGAGGCACTTGTCACATCGACAATTGATCGAAGGCCGAATGGTCTCAGGCTTCACGCGCTGCCAGGTATTCATTCGTGAACGTCAGGGATAAGCAGGCTCCGTACAGTACAGGAACATTGTGACCATTTCCTGTTTGCCTGTGATAAACCACGTGTCTCTAACTGAGCAACGACACATCGACCATTAATTCGTACCGTAACAACTAGGTACTGTCGAAGCGCTTTTATAACTGCATGCGAGGGGTGGCTAAACGAATGACTTGTGAATCTCTACACGGCTGACTTGCTTCATCTAAACGAATGTCCACGAAGCGCTATTACCCTAGGTAATAGTCGCCTTGCTACGCATGTTAATCGAGATGAGATGTGGTCCTTTGCAGAGGGCACCTTTGGATTAATCTACTTGGTCTCCCCATTCAATTATTGTCCTCATTTTGCTCCAAAGCTACTACGGTCACTTTCCAAGTATAAAGAACTGCAAGTTATGAAGTTCTCGAATCACTAATCTTTAAGAACCTTAAGAAAAATCTTTTAGGTCAAGTGGTATATACCCCACTCCCAGCTCAGAGCTATCGTTTAGTCTTCTGAGGCTGTATAAAAAATGGCCCCTGACGTAATACTTCGAAAGAGCCACCAGCAAGAAACTGTAGCAATGAGCGCACTCACGGGCATAGTCTACCACAAATGGTGCTAGCTTCCATAAATAACTGAGACTCCATTTACAGTCCTTATAGTTTTTTGTTGTTATATGCAGCATCAAGGCGGAAGAGGAAGCGGTCTGTTGAAGGCAGGAGACGGGGGGGGGGGGGGGGGGGCACGGCTGACGGGCCATGAGGTGGTTCATAATTGCTGCCATAACCCGGAACGATGATATCCATGCGCTTCGGGGGTCCCGAGTTCTCAGTGAACCCCCTTTCCCGCCTAGCCCCCCCCCCCCCCTCTGCTTTCATGAACATCAAAATGGCCGAGAAGGTATGCCGGATGCGTCTGGTATTAAACTCTCTTCGAACGTCCACTTGTAGTTTTGTCTACGCCGTTCGACATACTAAGAATTACGGAATCAACCTCCAGCCCTGAACTTGCACATTTCAACAGTACAAGCATTTCCTACTACGAGCAATAACGAGTCATGATGAAATATTTCTTTATTTTTAACTGGTCGGTGTTGAAAATACACGACGTGAAGAAATAATTCAAGTGACATGAAGAACAATGAGACATAAAAGTAAAACCAGTACTTCAATATTCAATACAGTTATCTTTTAAAGTCTGTAATTGAATTATATCAGCCAGGTGATTCCGAGAGCGTATTGAGTCAGTATATTTATTCTATCAAACTTATAATTTTATGTCGGAGTGCTCAATGTGCTTGTGTGCAGTGACTTTCACAATGAGCATGAGTCCAAAAAGCGCTACTTACGAACGAGCAAATGTGGCATTGCACTGTGCTTACGAGTAAGTGTCCATGCGTGGTCTCCGTTACCCGAAGACCAGCGCCGGAAATCATTTGGCTGTAGCTCAATATACCGAGGGGCACGCGTTTGGTCAATCGACACATGAATGAGGGGCAGTTATGGGAAGAGGAGGAGACAAAAGAGAGGGTGAGAAGGTGAGTGTTGCAGCAGGCGCTGCACAGAGAGTAATACTTGCACGAGCTATTGACATCACTTCGATTTCCACTATAAGCTTCTCACTAGTCATCTTGCTTTTCCCCGCTAACCTCCCGATCATCCTTCAGCAGCTCCATCCATTCCCATACACCGCTGAAGAAGTGTATCAACTTCAACAACGGGGTTCATGTGGCGATCAGATAGGCAGCGTGGTATCACCTTGATATCCCGGACATGGGCTGTCTATAGGTGAGAGCCTTAAATAAGTCAAAAGCGAAAGGTGACAGCCCATGGCAGCGTGATGATACAAAAAGCTTATCATTATGTAATGGCATCACCTTATGATATATGGATGTCATAAGTAATAAATATGCCTAATATCATCATGGCGTCACGTTTGACGTCTGATTGCTACGTCATAAGGACATTTCGCTTGGTCAGCTGATCCCGGACGCACTGGAACACCAATCCTTAAGTGCGGAAAGCTATCGGGGGGGATCGCGTTGATCATCATCATCATCATCATCATGATCATCAGCCTGACTACGTCCACTGCAGGATAAAGGCCTCTCCCGTGTTCCGCCAGTTAACCCGGTCCTGTGCTTGCTGCTGCCAATTTATACCCGCAAACTTCTTAATCTCATCTGCCCACCTCACCTTCTGTCTCCCCCTAACCCGCTTGCCTTCTCTAGGAATCCAGAGATATGGGAATACTCCCACATGCATACGTCAAATGGCGTTGATATTAACAACTAAAAAAGGGATGGTATATATAATGTGGACAGCGGGTATGCTCCTTGGCTGATCAAGTGCCATTGAACAACTTCAGTTTTGTTTGGGTAATATGGCTCTCTTGATGAAGGGAGAACTGCCCACGTCACCCAATGACCAGTAAACAACTAAGGGAACTTTCTCGGCCGGATAGCTTTTAGTGACAGGAAGACTGCCGCACCACTTCGAGATACTATAGAAACAAATTCACTGTAGTTCGTCAGGTGACAGCATTCCTGAGCCCATTTGCAATCTCGTTCTGTATGTGCACATGACTGTACAAGCCGACGCATCCAATTGCAATCACGCCACCCGTCACGCAACTGTGCAACAACAAATGCTGCACTTGAAGGCGCTATAGGAATGCAGCGTTCTCTAGTAAAAAAAAAAATACGCTCAACTTTGATACAGAGCGTGACACACTTTCTCTGGGCATTTCAGCGTCCCACTTCGCACAGTGCTTCAGAGCTTTGCTCAATGATGATTGGTCACCATGTGCTATTTCTTCATATTTGGCAAGGCTTACTACGGAGAATTCTTGAACAGTTTGTGTGTGGTGGTTGTCACATGGCAAGTGATATTAGTAACTATTTCAACCACAGTACTGAGCAAAAGCGCGTACTTCTGTTTCCGGAAGCTGCATTTTTAACAGAGAGCCCGAAAACAAGTTCCAGGGCACTGGGACGTGTATTGAATGCAGCAATGCCATTTTTCGGGTGTATTGTGCCACCAGTCTATTCACTAGCCAAGCAGAAAAGCCCTCTCCCGATCTAAAAGGTCAGCTCATGCTGCACGCACACACGTGTCATGATCGCCAGAGATAGCATGAGCCTCAATTATCTCTCAGACGTCTTTATCTCTATGTTTCATTAGTATACAGTGCAAGATTCATACATAGGCGTGCAACCGCATTCCAAGCAATGTACTGACAAATGGCCGTAATTATTCTTGTTTTTAACATTTAGCTTGCATCCGCGAAAACGATCTTTAAGTCATTTACCCATCTGGACGGGTAGATGGCAACGGAAGCTCATGTACCACACGTTGCATAGAATCCACAAAAGTGTCGCTATGGTTCTTGGAGCACCCGACAGGTGGCCCTGCGGTGCGGGTCTGTCAGGTGACTTAACCTGCCAAGTTTTTGCGATGCTGAGAATACTACTTGATGTGCCCTCGACTAGTTATTTTCTTCCGATTATGCAGCCGATTTATACAGCTAAGACACTATACTGCCACTCTGCTCCTACTTTCCGTCTGTGGGACGGACGCTTCCCGAGGGATGCTGTCCAAACGGCCTCTTTTAGGCAAACCCTCGACAACCGACCGCTGTACGGACTCTGTAAAACCTGTTGCAAATAATTTTTTGAACTGACTCACAAGACTTTTATGGATTTTATGGTGGCTGGACTTCCACATTGCGTTTTCAAATAACAGAGTGTCAACGCTTCTTTGAACTAGCTTCGAGTGAGCAGATTGGTTTGGCAACAGGGGCTTATTATCACTGTATTTGTATTCAGAACACGTAGCGCTGTTCCATGAAATCAAGTTCACTACCTAAAAACTGCAGCACGTTATTGGACGGCTCTTACACTGTTTTAATGAGTTGGCTAAGACAAGCAGAGAAAATAATTTTGCGTAGCATCTACTAATCTGTGCGCTTTTGGCTCGAACAGGACAAGGTAATCGTCCACGTAAATGTCACAGCTTTGGCGACTCTGTGCTCCAACATGTGCCAGATTTCTGTTATGGTGGGCCAATAATCTCACTTAGTGCCGGCGCCAAACAGGAGCCGATACAGGCTCTTTGCTTTTAAAGGAAAGTTGATCCATTCCACGTGGCAAATGTCGAGCTGGAGACACCAGCGAAGCAAATCTAAGAATCATTGAACAGATATTCCGGCTGAGTTCTAAAATGCAACCACGCCAAAGTTGTCGATGCACTCTTCTACGCTTATAATTAGCTCATTTTGAGGCAAGGAATGATATATGTCCTCGGTGTCAAAAAATCAGGCCAACAAGTGCCTCGGTTATTCCTCAGCAAATATACCATTCTCCCGGAATGCTTTATTAAAAAAGAGTTGGGATTTTTAAGAATCCTCAGTCTTTCTTGCAAGAAAAGAGCTATGTTCTTCCGTCATGACCCTACTTCTGATACCATCACCCTCAAAGGTCATTCGGACTTGTGCGTTTTCGCGCTAAACATGATTTCAAGGCTATCTTTCTTGGCTGCGTCAATATCTTGGAGCAATCTACGTCGGGCCATGGTTGAGTACGCCGGAACTTTTGAGCCGTGGGCTACGTATACCAGAGTGTGTCCCGGAGGGTGAAGCAAATCAATGTATATTGAAAGGGATAGATTTGATCTCGCGAAAAAATCCCGCTGCTTTACATGTGCCCGTAAAGCAGATCGACTGAGCGTCCTGCAAGCGGATAAAAAAGGCGGGTTTGTTGTCCTAGGGGAAAGTGACTATAACGACAAAGCCTGCTATGCAGTTGCCAAAGTTTTTAATAGGGTCATGATGTGTCCCTTAGGAAGATAAAACTAGAAACAAAACATCTTTGTGAAAACGGTGGGCCTGAGTGGTAGTGCTCAGCCCAGCCATAGTATACTATGGGAGATCATAAAGCCGTCCCGACGTTCCCACACTTGATGAGGCCGTGTTGGAAAAATTACACAATTGGGTAAGTACAGGCATATGGCTGTTGTCGAAGAGCACAAGCGCCCCATGGTATATGCACGAACCTGCATGGTCGAACCGGTGATCATTCCCCGCGCCTTCGAGTCACCGAAAGCGCCACAAATTAAGCAAAATGTGTTTGTGTGTTTAGAAAATGTGGTTAACGATTGAGAGTACTTGGCACTGTACTATGGGTGAGCACAAAGCCGTCCCGTTGGACTCCCACTTTATGAGGCCGTGTTGACAAAAATTACGAGAGGTGAATAAACTGGCAAAGGCAAAACTGTTTCCCGTAGACTTATGGTTACTACAACACCGATGCATACTAAAAGCTGCCTAAACTGATCATACTCGGCGCATTATTACCTGTCACGGGTTTTTCCTGGAAGCATTACAAATGCGCGCCAGGCATGGTACAAAACCTTGAAGCCTAACAGCAGCCCTAATCTATTTTCCGACCTGTAGCAGTGATTTGTTATTTTGCATACCAAGAAAAAAGATTTTTTAAACAAAAGTGTGCTTCAATCGGCAACTAGCATTTTTCTAGCTATTGTGGCTAAACTCCCCGCCGCAAAGAAGGTCTCAGGAAACTAGTGTTACTGTATATGCATATACATCTACAGCAATCAACACACCCGTTTCGCAAAGGTAAGACAGTGCTAAAACTGGGAGTATAATTATAAATACACAAACTGATGAAATGATTAACAACTTGCGATCACTGGGCCGTGCGCTGAGCTAGGGCTGCGAAAAAGCCTATTTTCCTCGCCGGAAGATCTCTTCTTTGCCCCGCCGCGGTGGCCTGTGGCTAAGGTACTCGGATGCTGACCTGCAGGTCGCGGGGTTCGAATTCCTGCTGCGGCGGCTGCATTTTCGATGCAGGCGAAAATTCTGTTGGCCAATATGTGCTTCGATTTAAGTGCACGTTAAAGAATCTTAGGTGGTTGAAATTTCCGGAGCCCTTCACTACGGCGTCTCTCATAATGATGTGGATGTTTTGGAACGTTCAACCCCACATACCAATCATCGAACATGTACTTCCTTTTCCTAACAGCTGACACATTCATGATGCAAAATCTAGCTTTTTCAAACACCTGATGACAAGAAGAGAAAGGAAACGATTCAGAATCTTTCCGCTATGTGAATGTGTAAAACCAGCGACACTGCTGTTTCTTTTCTGTTAGCTATACTTAAGCTTTCTTTCTCCACAAAGTCATTTACCTAACCACGTCGACGGTTGTCACATGATACAATACTGAAAACTGCCGAGGGTGAAGCAATGTATACGCCCACAAACAGAAGTTATGTTCAGCCTAGCCTTTCCTCGAACACATTCATTTTCGAGAGGTCGCCTGGAGCGGGGAAATACACGTAGCCAATTGGTAGTGGCGAACCAAGGCACGAGATTCCTGATAGGAGTACTGAAACAAACTTTAAATATTTTCGGTTTGTTCCTCTAAACAAAACAACGGGTGTCACGAACAACAAAAAGAGCGTTGCAGTGCTCGAAAAGGAGTTGAATATGTTTTTCTAATACAGCTTCCTTAAAACAGACATATCGGATTCGGTATCGAGATGGTGTCTTAACTATGCCATGTCAACGCGTCTGACATCACGAAAAACTGTAACTCGTGCCATACTGGAACGAGCTGCTTGTGTGCCATCAGTCGCATAAAGTTCATGCGAACAGCGATGAGTGAATTGTCCAGAGACTCTGACAGTGATTTGTGCAATTTAGGCTGCATGTTGGACGCAGGTTTCGCGAACCCTGCAAGCTGTGTCGGCTTGTCGTGGCAATATCTGTTGCGATCGGGCTGGCTTGCTGGGTGACAGAAACTTTCAAATCAAAGTAAAATATTTTTTGTATACGTGATTCCTGCCCCCGGTGTGGGGATATCATTGATAGTACATACCATAAAAATGAAAGATGTTGTTTTAGGGGTGCCTCAAGATTGAATCAGTACTCTTTTAAGCAACGGGTCTCGACACCTACCGCACATCGGTACTCCCTTGTGGCAGACCAAGGACAAACACCGCCGGACCATTGCCGCCGCACAGTCACGCTGCATTCTCAAGGGATGGTCGTGGTGGCGATAATGTGAGGAAGAACACATAGTTCCGGCCTTTCGTCTAAGCTCCTTCTGAAGTGCCATGGACCCTACCGCGTTTTTGCGCAGAACTCTCCTGTTCATTACGTGGTTGAATTCGTTACGCCATCTACCGACCTTCGTCGTCAGACGAAGGTCGGACGGATGTCGACAAGCCCAGGCTGCGGCGGCCCCGCCATGGTGGTCTAGTGGCTAGGGTACTCGGCTGCTGACCCGCAGGTCGCGGGATCAAATCCCGGCTGGGGCGGCTGCATTTCCGATGGAGGCGGAAATGTTGTAGGCCCGTGTACTCAGATTTGGGTGCACGTTAAAGAACCCCGGGTGGTCGAAATTCCCAAAGCCCTCCACAACAACGTCTCTCATAATCATATGGTGGTTTTGGGACGTTAAACCCCACAAATCAACCAATCAACCAGGCTGCAGCGTGGGCTCGCCGAACCAAGGCCTTTAGGGCCTGATGATGAAAAGGTGCTTGGCGAACTATAGGGGATTGCACTCGCCTCAAGGTTACCCGATAGAATCCTCTACCCACCCCTATCTAAATGTTGCTGAGGCTCAAGGGAAGCGTTCGTCAGGGAGTTGTGACCAACTTGTCTAAGGGCATTTACGGCTTTGTGACTGCACCATACGAAAGGTCTGTATCAAGTCGCATTACTTCTCTTGAGTGGCACCTCCCCACTTCGCCAACAGAGAACATGGAGCGAGGGAACATGTATGAAAGATTTAAGGAACGTTCGTTCACAAGCCTAATAACTGCCTCGATAGCTCAATTCAAAGAGCATCGGGCGCCTTGCGTCTTTTTTCATGTGGTCAGAGTTTTCGAGCACGGGGAGGGCGGGGGGGGACTTCTTTTTCAATGTCTATTTGTTTTCTTTCCTATTCGCTAGGATTATTTTACAACGTGATATCCGTGACCTAAATGCGTCACTGGAGTCTTGGTGGACTCCGGCATGAAACACTTTAGGGTGTTGAGAACGACGGGCCTATCCCGCCGAAGCCACCACTGTTGCGAACGACGGCGACGCCAACACGGTCCCGATGGCGCCACTGTTTCCAACTCCGCCGGGAAAGTCACCAGCCGTTTGGTAGCGTATGTTTATCAGGTCGCGACTGCTTCTGCGCAGAGCTGATAAGACGAGCGGACGAGACGACGGTGAGTTAAACAAGGTTTATGTACAGCATATATACAGAGGCGTTACAATTTCGGCACTGGGGCCGACAGAGACTCGAAGGGCCGAGCTCTTCTCTCTAACACATAGATCAGCCTTTCACCTAAGACCGCTGACTCACACACATGTCGGCTCTCCGACATGGGGACTCCTCTCTCGTAGGACTGCCGATCGCGACGCGCCGCAGGGCTTCTTTTATTTACACCGGGTCCAACCAAAATGTCCAATCAGAAGCGCCGCTGGTCGTCAGGGCAGATTCTGCCAATGGGGGTCGCCGCGCCATGCGTCAGACCACCAGACACGCGGACGCCGGCTCGCTGTCACGCGCGCAGCTGACTCACTGCACGTGGGCCAGAGGGGCGCCGCGCGTGTTCACGCCGTCGAGGTGATCGCGCCAGGCCGACTGCGGGCTGGCCTTGACCCAGATTGCCTTTTTCAGAGGCACGGTCGTTTGACGAGGACTCGCTGGCATAACAGCACCCCCGCCGCCAGACAATGCACCGGAAAGACGAGCTGCTTCCACGGGGCTCGGATGTCAGGTGCGCTCGTTCGCCAGGTCCCTCCAGGTTCGCCTCCAGGGCCATGGGGAGAATACAGCTCCAAACTGTTCCGGGAACATATCCCATTTTTGACGTCGGATCCCAGCTCCACTGGCTTGTCGCCACAACTTGCTGGCCAACTTCGCTCGTCTCTTCTGACCATCTTCGGTTTCAGCACTTGTCGATGGTTCTGCAACTGGCTAAGAACGGTTCGACAACAGACAACACACGACACAAGCAAGTGCCCTCGGTCACCCGACAGAACACCAGACAAAGTATAGTACAACATATACCTATCTACGTGTTTATCGGAATTTTGTTCCCTCTACATCAAGAGGCACATGTGGGACACAAGACTCTTAAAATGACAACTCAATTTTTTTTCCCACGTACAACAACGTAACGAATTAGAATACCACAAAGTTGGCCCCTTGAGATCACTCTGAACGAGAGCGCTCAGCCCAGGTCGTGATGAGGTCAAAATTTTGCCCCGAATCGCCAGCGAGAAACCGAAAGGTTGAGAAGTTACTAGCTGGAACGCAATGCTCAATGCACCTGCATTAGCGTTTACCTTTCCTTTTTTTTCTTTAGCGAACGTCAAAGTTGCGCTGTGGAGCAACATGCTCCACTTCAGTAACCGGCCACTTTTAGGCGACGATACCTATGCGGCACCAAGAGCGGCTCACACTTTCGACGTTGCACAGGGGAACAACGATACGGCTTGCTACGGATTGACTCCTCACCGCTTAGCTCGATATCGTGTTCGATCACCCTCGTGTTTCCGGGGCGGTCCGAAAACACGTCTTCAAACTCGGAACCAATCTTTCTCAGGTCCTCTTTCTCAGGTCCTCCTTCACTTAAGCTAGGCTCCAGGTTTATCTGCTCCCGGATTACTTTCGATCCCCCTTCAATTACCTCACTAGAACTCAAAATTTCTGCTTCCTCTTCCTCTGAAGCATTCAACAACAGATTTAAGACCGCTTGATGTTGAACGTATGGTTTCATCAAGTTGTAAATTTTGTCCGGCCGCCTTCCTAATTTCACTTCATAATTTGAATCGCAAGGCTTCGATAATACTGTGGCGGGCCCTTCCCAATCAACCTCAAGCTTGTTCCTTTTGTACGGCTGCAGCAGCATTACCTGATTATCAACTTCAAAAACGCGCTTCTTCACCGATTTCTCGTAGTGCTCCTTCGACAGCACTTGTGCTGCGTTTTTGTGGCTTTCCACTAGCGCCTCAATCTGGCTTTCCACTAGCGTTTCAACCTGGCTTTCCACTAGCGCTTCAATCGAGAGGTCCTCACGCTGCTCT
The DNA here is from genome assembly GCF_013339725.1 of Rhipicephalus microplus. Taxonomy (NCBI): domain Eukaryota; kingdom Metazoa; phylum Arthropoda; class Arachnida; order Ixodida; family Ixodidae; genus Rhipicephalus; species Rhipicephalus microplus. The sequence goes on along the minus strand of NC_051167.1, from coordinate 215,300,072 downwards.
CGAATGAGCGTCTCTCGATCAACTCTCAGCAGCTCGCTCCAACTTTCCGCTACAGGCGAGAGCGTTGCAGCCCCCTCGCTCTGATTCAATGGCGCCATGTCGTCTCCCCCAACGCATACCGCGCCGGCCGCTTCCGCGACGGGCCGCTCGCGTGACTGCTCACATGACTCACGCGGAAAATTTCCTCTCTGAGGTTCCGTCGACCCGCCGACAAGGTCACCTGAGCGTTCACCGCATTGAACCAGATCAAGCTCCTGCGAAAGCTTTCGCGCTTGCGATCGCGTGAGGGCCATGCACGCTAAGTTGGGGAAGAACGATTTGTCCTGCTCTTTGAGAAGCTGCTCTGAGTTATTGGAGAAAAGATATGGAAAACGATCATTTAGCGCGGCAGACACAGCTGCTTCGGTGCGAAGCTTACCGAACGGGCCTTCAATGACCACCGTGGCGATTGGTAAGCGAACACTCTGCACCTCGGCGACTTGCCTGATCCACGCGCATTCTCCTGTGAAGTCATCCGGAGACACCAATGAAGGATGGACAACGTCCATGGTTGCCGCTGAGTCTCTAAGTGCTCGGCACGTTTTCTCATTGACCCTAATTTCTTGGAGTACGGCTCCAACAACCGCATGTTTTTTCCTGATTCTCGGATTGTTGCGAAGGCAAATTTTTCCTGACAGTTTCTCGCGATGTGCCCTTCCTTTTTACAGTTGTAGCAGATTAGCGGCTTCCGTTTGTTTTCCGATTCGAATGCCTGTGTGGTAGAAACCTCACTCGATTTCTCCGCTTCTGTTTGCCCTTCCCCTACACTGTCCTTCGTAAGAGACGGGTCCTTTTTGAAATTACGGTGCGGAACGGGTCTCCGTTGATCAGGTTTCTTTGAAAAGCCCTCTTTTCTCTCATCCTTTTCAACGCGCACTGCCCTGCTGTGCAACTTTCGGCGAGTATAATACTCCTCAGCTAACTCTGCTGCCTTGTTTAGCTTTACTTCACCAAGTCTGTCCTGCAGCCAAAGCCTGACATTATCCTCGATGCAGCGGTAGAATTGCTCCAATGCAACGCATTCCACCACTTTATCGCGGTCGTCATAAACACCTTCGCCCTTGAGCCATTCGATTAAATCGGCCTTAAGACGAAACGCGAAATCAACGTGTGACTCATTCCCCTTTCTAGCATACCGGAACCTTTGCCTGAAAGCCTCGGGTGACAACTTATAACGTCTCAAGAGCACTTCCTTAACCTCGTCATAGCTCTCAAACGCTTCCCTCGACAAGCAAGTTATCGCGTCGGACACTTCGCCGGGAAGAAGAGCTAGCAGGTTCCGCGCCCAAAGAGGCCGCTCCAAAGCGTTTCGCTCACAGACGTGTTCAAACTTGACGAGATACTTCGCCATGTCCTCGCCTACTACGAACGGTGGCAGTTGGTCCCGAATTCTAAAACCGCTGACCTGAATCGTCGGAGAAGCTACGCTAGGCGCCTGCGAACACTGTAGGATTGCCAATTCTAGTCGTTTCAACTCTAGGCGCTCTTGTCTCTCGGCCTCCTCGCGACGTTCGCGCCTTTCAGCTTCTTCGCGAGCTTCGCGCCTTTCAGCTTCTTCACGTTCGCGAGCTTCGCGCCTTTCAGCTTCTTCGCGAGCTTCGCGCCTTTCAGCTTCTTCGCGAGCTTCTACTTCTCGCCTTTCAGCCTCCTCACGGCGTGCTTTAATATCCACCCAGGCCTCATCGACTTCCTCAGCCGACACTCCCTCATCCTTCATGATCTCAAGGATCGCTTGCTTTCGTTTCGCACGGCCCAAAGTAATGCCGAGTTCCTCACAAATTTCGATGAGTTCCTTCACTTTAAGGTTCTCCATCGTTCACACTAGCCTCTTGCTGTTTGCCCCTGTTAACAATTTACTTGCCGTACCCACTATAAGTCAACTAGCAAGACGCGCAAGCAATTTTTCACTCTCCCGTGTTTACCCCCTCCGCATTAACTTTGGTTTCAAAGCACTTCGACTTTGCTTGAAACGATCAAAGCTCACTCTAATGCTTCATACAGCCCTTCTCTAAACTACTACAACCTGAGCTAGAGTAGTCTGGTGAACTGAGGAGAAAACATCAGGCACTCACCGCATCGATGTCGCTGACGCCGGCCGATCCCGCAGCTGCCAACCACTGTTGAGAACGACGGGCCTATCCCGCCGAAGCCACCACTGTTGCGAACGACGGCGACGCCAACACGGTCCCGATGGCGCCACTGCTTCCAACTCCGCCGGGAAGGTCACCAGCCGTTTGGTAGCGTATGTTTATCAGCTCGCGACTGCTTCTGCGCAGAGCTGATAAGACGAGCGGACGAGACGATGGTGAGTTAAACAAGGTTTATGTACAGCATATATACAGAGGCGTTACAATTTCGGCACTGGGGCCGACAGAGACTCGAAGGGCCGAGCTCTTCTCTCTAACACATAGATCAGCCTTTCGCCTAAGACCGCTGACTCACACACATGTCGGCTCTCCGACATGGGGACTCCTCTCTCGTAGGACTGCCGATCGCGACGCGCCGCAGGGCTTCTTTTATTTACACCGGGTCCAACCAAAATGTCCAATCAGAAGCGCCGCTGGTCGTCAGGGCAGATTCCGCCAATGGGGGTCGCCGCGCCATGCGTCAGACCACCAGACACGCGGACGCCGGCTCGCTGTCACGCGCGCAGCTGACTCACTGCACGTGGGCCAGAGGGGCGCCGCGCGTGTTCACGCCGTCGAGGTGATCGCGCCAGGCCGACTGCGGGCTGGCCTTGACCCAGATTGCCTTTTTCAGAGGCACGGTCGTTTGACGAGGACTCGCTGGCATAACAAGGGTCAACAATGAGCCATTTATAAGATATTGGAAAGGCTTTGTTTATGTAGGGGACATTTTATTCTAATACCTTGCCCGCTCTCCTTCGCCTCAAAGTTCATTGCTGTGGCCTTTTGCGGGACTGTATGTTGCGGCTGTGGCCAGGTAGCTGATCTGAGTTTGAGACCCCAGCCCTATACGGCTGCTAAGTAGGCCCCTCACTCATTCACAAAATAAATGAATAAATCTGGTATAGGAGCTTTGTCTCTTCGCCACAGTGACGGAAGGGTTGCCATCGCCTTGGAAGACTTTACTAAGATATCTAAGAGATTCAGATCGTATAACCAATATATACTTGTTTTTATTTTCTAATTCACTTTTTTTCATCATTTTTATAATGTTTTTCTCAAAGTACCCTCCTCAACATTACTATCTGAGATTTTTTATTCATCTTTAATACTAGCAATTTTCGTGACAATATTGCTATTTTAACCTTTAAGCAGATGACATTTAAATTTAAGTCTTTCCTGCTAAAACTACTTGGTTCTTAGCCCATGACTCAGCGTGTATACGTGCCACTGTTCTTGCTTCTACTCTGATCGACTCCATTTAACTGCTGAGCTTGCACCAGGCTCAATGATACTTAGAACACTTCAATTCAATGATAATTTGAAACGCCAATGATACACGCACATTCGTTCGTTTTCTAACGGCACGGTTGAGGCATGCACCGAGAACGAAAGCATGCTACCAGTTAAGATGGCGATGCGTACGAGGCTTGATTACGCTTTCGAGGAGATACGGTGGCACCATTTACGTGATGACATCCCTCATAGGATGCCAGGTATTGTTGTCTGCGAGAACACTGCATTTTCTGCGCTCTTGCTGTGGACCCCATGCATGCTTCCCTTTATTTAGAAGTCCATTGCCTAAAGAAGTGGTAAGACCTGATAATAAGGGCCAGCAAACTACGAATCGATGCCCCCGGCGGCACTCTCGTGTCTAATTTGCATCGTGAAATTGCGACTTAAGACCGGTGCAGCCATGGGGGACGATGTAAGTGGTGCCGCGAAAGCAAAGCTGCCGTATTATTACTATCCTATCTGTGACGTCAAAATGATCGCAGATTCTGTACATTTGTCGTCAGCACTGATGGTTGTATCGGCCTCGGGACGGTTTTAAGCTCTCCCATAGTAGAGTACCCTGTCCTCTAAATCGTTACCCCCTTTTTCTACCCCCTCCCCTCTCTAGTGGAGTCTTTCGCGGCCAATAGCAAACTGCTCCTGAAGGCGAAGCTCAAGCGTCCTGGATTTTCAGGGCGCGAAGCTCCCTAGGCCCGCACCCAAGGAGGATTAAAGAAAAATTCCTCCTTTCCCGCCGTCCACGTCAAAGCTGCCTACGCTGGGTGAGCGTGCCGAGAAGACCAGTTGCGCGAGCCCGACGCTGTGTGTGCGGCGGCAGATGGCTCGAGCTGCGCCGCGCACTCAGCCGTTCACGCCACCAAGCGAAGCAGATGCTTTTCCCACCCTACCGCCTTCAATGAAAGCCACCAGCGAAATCAGGTGCGCAGTCGGTTGCGTTCCATTTTGGTTGCATTCGTACACCAATTAGTTTTAACTGCTTGAGGCCGGCTGCTGAAATAATAACGCACAATGAAACGTACAATCCTGGGCATTTTTGTTATTTCACTGGCATTATGTTAATGATGTACGAGAAACAAAACTTCTTTTTCGCAACACTTCTTGTTGCAATGATTTTTAAGTAATGGCATTGGGTACAGCAGCAGGAATCTTTATTGTAACCAGATCGACCAAGAAGGCTTTTTCACGTGACTTAAAAGAAGTGTGTTTCGTGTTTTTGGCATTGTGTGCAGTTGACGATCGAGATAGCTTTTATTGACGTCAAAGTGAGTGCGGACAGCTGGACGGCTCAATGCTCTCCCATAGTTGAGTACGAAGTACTCGAAATCGTGAAACATTTTTTTTAAACACAATTGATCCAGAAAACGGGTCGGCTCTATGCTTTCCCATAGTAGAGTACCAAGTACTCAAAATCGTTAACCACTTTTTCTAAACACACATTTCATCCGTTGTTTCTTCGTCTAGCTCTCCCATAGTAGAGTACCCTGTGCTCTAAATCGTTACCCCCTTTTTCTAACCCCCCCCCCTCTTAATCATTCGGGGTCTCAAAAAAGACCTAGGATGACGTACTTAGAAGACATACCGATGTCATATCAGCATCCAGTCCTTTTAACCTGTCACTAACGGCAAAAGCAACAGTCATCAAGACACAGGCATGCGCTTTTGCGTTTTACATAGCAAACATTGCCCTTCTACCTCGGTGTGTTACAAATGCATCACCTCCATTGTGGGAGCCTTCCTCTGGGGAGGAAAACCAGAAAAAGAACAGAGGAAATTTTTACAGGTTCCCACAAACCGGAGAGGCCTGGCTCCCCCAGACATACCAACATTCACGAGAGCGCTGGCTGTAAAAAACAAGACAGAAGCTCTTCGATGACGAAAACTGCCCCGGGTACAGGCTCTTGGTGTACTGAAGCAGTACACTAATAGGAACTTTCATGGCAAATCTATACATTGGACCACGAGTAGAAATTCCGCTTAAGTTTTACAGAGCTGCCAGTGGCTTAAAACAAACAGTGGAATCGATAGGTTCATGCAGTCTGGAAGCTGCTTCATCACAGAAAAGAAGCGAAATAGTGACAAGTAGCACACTGAACAAAGAGGAAGAAAAAGCATCCTGCCCGGAAAAATGGAAACGATGGCGTTGCAATCGCGTATCTAACCATGAGCGCGAGTATGACTGGTTGAAAAGGTGGAGGGCATTGCCTGTGCGTGACCGATTAGCACATGGAGGAGCTGTTCCAAATGACCGCTGTCCAAACTGCGGCAAAAGAAAGACGGCCCAACGTGCTCGGTTTCAGTGCTCGGCGGCGAAAGGCGTCTGGCACATGGTACAACACCTCTTTGGCATTCGCACAGTACGCATGAGAGCAGAACATGGGCTGTTTGCAAGACTGGTCTTTACAGCGATCTTGTACGTACTGTGGCGGCGACGCTGTTTAGCGGAAGTACGGCACAAGCCACATAGAGGCGCCTACCCCGCACTCCAGAAAATACGGCTCATTGTGTGAAATTACCTCGATCAGCAGCTAGAAACGCATGGCGAAGAAGCTTTCCTTCGATGATGGCACACACGTTTTTTCAGAGTATACGGTAAGGACAGCTGAACTTTCCAGTTGTTCCGTACTAGTTATGCGCCCACTCTAGCATCTAGCACGCATGTATATGTGGTTTTCTGTCAAATGTGATTACCTTCATTCACTTTAATTTTCATTTGACTCATAGCATTTGGATACCCGGTGATCAGTCAGATTTTGTTGCCCATTTGTACGACGTATACACTTTGTACTTGTTTTTAACGTTTCTTTTGTGTATGTAAGAGTTGTGTGTACAATAAACTTCACTTTCTCAACCATCTGGCTTATTTGGGCTAGGTTTATTATGGAAGGCCACAGTGTTGCAACGGGCAATTCGTTTGGTGTGGCGGCTCACCTCTTCAACAACTGTACAATAGTGGTGGTGCAATATTTGTACACTTGTGGCACTCAAACCGTTTGTCGATGAACGCTATTTTAAACTTGAGTGGCTTGCATGTCTCATCGTACACTGGAAACAACTTTAATGCCTTGGCGATGCCCCTGAAGCTTCAACCCTGTATCCTGTCATCTACAATATGCTTCTACGCCACCAAGCAAAAGCCTGCTCCCCGGGTGCGTAGCCGGGTAGTCTACGCAGACAGCAAGCTACTCTGAAGGCGGAAGTTCGGGAAGCAGCGCACTATCGCTGTGTGGCTCTCGTTCACGAGCATTACGCGTTTAACGCACGCCAACAGGCGGTCAAGTGCTCAACGTCCTGATAGACTTTCAGAAAACAAGCTCCTTGAAATATGCCCCATGACGCAGCCATCGACGTGTGCAGAATGTGAAAGCTGATAAGCAAGCCCTTCTACGATTCCGGCCTTGTGAAGGAACAAAACATTCGCGCGTGGTGGCAGCACCTACAAGACCCGCTCCTTTACAAATATCTAAATAGAAAAATTCACAGCATACTGACGGAGTGTATGATGTTGAATGGGGCAAAGCTTCCGTCCGCACGGATGCACGGACGGATGTGTACATCCGTCCGTGCGTCCGGATGGACGGACAGAGGCACGGACAGGCGGACGGACGGAAGCATGGACGGAGCGACGCATGGATGGACGGACGTATATAGGCACAGACGGATAGACAGATGGATGGAAGCATGGATAGAGTTATGGAGGGATGGATGGAAGCATACACAAAGAAGTGGACTGACAGACAGAAGCATGGATGAACGGATGGCCGCTTCGCCCCACTCATCATCATTCACTCCTTAAATATGCTCTGAAAATCACTAACGCCATCTAGTTATATTATTCCCAAGGACATATACACGCGCCATCTATTTAGTCACCTCGTCAACTCGAGGTGGCTACATACTGCTACAACTACAGAGGTGGGAACGACCCACGACTTAAGAAGCTTCGCCCATAAAAAAAAAAAAAACGCGCATAGATCTTCTCTTTGTCAACTTCAGGCTAGATAGGAACAAAGAAAAATTGGCTCTACGTTTCACGAACAACAAAGTAGTAATAATGAAGGGAACACAGAATGCAAAACACCACGAAACATACAAGTTATCGTCAATAAAAAATAATGTATATGCTCTACACGTGCTTTGCCACTCATTTACATGCGCGAGTGGGCGGGTAATTTAACGCCTAAGTGCTTCACCCGCTTGTCACGAGTCACTTCTTGAAGACGCGTGGATTTTTCGACATCGCAGATCGAACACAAAATGACACTCCTCCACAAAGTGACAATTCACCACTGCAGACCAAAAAGTATCCTCCTCACCCGAAAAAAAGAGTGGAGAAGGTGGTCTATTATTACCTACGCAGTCCGAAGCTTTCACTACATTGAAAAAAGTCACAACACATCCACGAGGTTAATGATGACGAGTAGGGCGAAGCGGGCGGACGGGCGCACGTATGGACACACTAATGGACGGACGGACGAACGCATGAGTGCATGCATGGACGGACGCACTAGTGAACGCACAGACGCACGGGCGGAAGCACGGACGAACTGATGGGCGCTTCACTCCACCCATCATCATTCACTCCGTGGATATGCTTTGACTCTGCTTTTATTGACATGCAATGCAATGCAACTGGCTACTACGACGACTACGATGACTCGAAGACACGGCACATACGACCCACGGCGTAAAAATGGGTGTGTGCGAAAATCTCTATAATTGTGTTGATACTTGCGAAGTTTCACTTTGATGCACTAGCTCTTGATGGTGTATCTTGACGGACGCTTCGACAGATAGACAGACTGACAGACGGAATCACGGATGGACGGATGAACGGACGGACGCATGGACGAACGCATGCCCGGAAGCTTTGCCCCACTGACCATCATTCACTCTGTGGATATGCTGAGATTGTTTTTGGTCCACGTTTATGTATGATTGCAGGGTAATTTGTGAAAAAAAAATGCTCAAGACCAGACAAGTCTGTGTAACTCATGATTTTTTTTTATTAACGAAATGAAAACATGTACATGGGAGCACCGCTAGCAACATGTCCGCCTTCTCTGTGTTTCCAGACCTTCTCACAGATTCTGCGCTTATTAGCTAATATATGAACATCGTGCATACGTACTCCAAATATTACAATTGGCTGAACACTGGTGTCGGAATTGCACTCGGAATACTTGCAGAAGTCAGCCAGAAAGTCTGTTTTCCACCAAAAACAACCAATGTGAGCATGGGTCTGCATTGGAATGTCACCTATCTGTTTTACGTTAAATGTGCTTGATATTAAGTAGGTGCATGCATGTGTTCGGATGAGACATCTATATGTAAGTCCACTCTAGGAGAGACAGCGACAGTTGTAGGCGGCGCCAAGCCCTTTGCCAGGCTTAGCCCCCCCCCCCTCCCTCTACCCACAGAAATACGAATGATGGTTGGTGTTTTAACGAGGACAAATAATAAATCAATAAATCGAAAATTCATTTCAAAGAAGACTGCTCTGGTCCACAGTTTGGGAATAGGTGAGGAAAGAATTATTGGGTGTACAGCGCATAATTACAACAAACCAACATCATGTACATAATCATCATCATCATCATCATCAATATCATCATCATCCTCAGCCTGACTACTTCCACTGCAGGACAAAGGCTGCTCCCATGTTCCGCCAGTCAACTCGGTCTTGTGCTTGCTTCTGCCATTTTACACCCGCAAACTTCTTAATCTCATCTGTCCACCTAACCTTCTGTCTCCCCGTAACCCGCTTGCCTTCTCTGGGAATCCAGTTAGTTACCCTTAATGACCAGCGGTTATATTGTCTACGCGCTACATGCCCAGCCCATTTCCATTCCCTCTTCTTGATTTCAACTATGATATCCTTAACCCCGGTTTGTTCCCTGATGCACTCTGCTCTCTTCTCGTCTCTTAAGGTTACACCTACCATTTTCCTTTCCATTGTTCGCTACGTCTTTCTCCCTTTAAGCTAAACCCTTCTTGTAAGTCTCCAGGTCTCTGCTCTATAGCTAAGTACCGGCAAGATGCAGCTGTTTTATACCTTCCTCTTGAAGGATAGTGGCGATATACCTGTCATAATTTGAGAGTGCTTGCCAAGTATGCTTCACCCATATTCTTCTAGTTACTTCAGTCTCGTAGTACGGATCCGTGGTTATTACCTGTCCTAAGTAGACATAGTCTTTTACAACTTCAAGTGCACCATTACTTATCTAAAAGTACAGTCCTCTTCCAAGGTTGTACATTACTTTCGTTTTCTGCAGATTAAATTTAAGACCTACTTTTCTGCTCTCCTTGTCTAACTCCGTAATAATGAGTTGCAGTTCGTCCCCTGAGTTACTCAGCAATGCAGTGTCAACGCCGAAGCGCAGGTTACTAAGGTACTCCCCATTTCTCTTGTGCCTAACTGTTCTCATTCTAGGCCTCTGAAAACCTCCTGTAAGCACGCGGTACATAGCATTGGACAGATTGTATCCCCATGCCTTACACCCTTCTTATTTGGTGTTCTGCCGCTTTCTTTATGAAGCACTTTGGTAGCAGTTGATCCCCTATAGATTTCTTCCAGGATGTTTATATAAGCTTCGTCAGCACCCTAATTTCGCAGTGTTTGCATGACTACTGATATTTCTACTGAATCAAATGCCTTCTCGTAATCTATGAAGGCTTTGTATAGTGGTTGGCTATATTCGGAGCATTTCTTTACGCCTGATTGATAGTATGAATGTGGTCGATTGTTGAGTAGCCTGTTCGAAATACTGCTTGTTCCTTTGGTTGATTGAATTCTAATGTTGTCTTAATTCTGTTAGCAATTAGCTTTGTTAATAGGGTTGTATACTATGGAGAGCAAGCTGATCAGCCTGTAAATTTTCAAGTCATTGTCGTCTCTTTTCTTATGTATTAAGATGATGTTAGCATTCTTCCAAGATTCTGGTACTGTTCCCGTCAGGAGACACCTCGTAAACAGCGTGGCTAGTTTTTCTAACACAATTTTTCCTCCATCTTTCAGCAGATCTGATGTTACCTGATCCTCACCAGAAGCTTTGCCTCTTTGCATGTTCTCCAAGGCTTTTCTGACTTCTTTTATCATTACTGGTGGGGTGTCACCTAGGTTACTGCTAGTTCTTATATTAGGGTCGTATTATATGAAACTGACATCTTTTCATACACTTTTTTCTTCTCAATTACATTATAATTTGGTATAATAACTTCCTCTATACTTTCCTTGACTATATTGTCTGTTAGATCTCGTTAATATTGTGTCAAACACGGAAATACGAGCACTTATTGATAGACTTCTTTCCCTACTTCATTAACGAGGGTCTCGTACTGGCAGACTTCGTACCTTAGGTTGTATACGACAAACTATTGGTCAGCTGCCAGCTCATCATAGGTTCACGTGCTACGTGACTCCACACAGGCTGAAAACAGTGTGCCACACTCGCCACCATGGCTATTGGTGGCACTGACTGACACTCCCACGTTCAAATTCACATATAAGCCCAATAAAGCAGTTGGGGGGGGGGGGGATATCCTCCGTGGTTGCTCAGTTGGTAGAGCATCGAGTTCGTTATTCGAAAGTCACAGGTTCGATTCCCCCATCGGCAAGTTCTCTTTTCTCCTACTTTTCTTTCTTCTAATTTACATTAAAACTTGGTCTAATAACTTCCTCTATACTTTTCTTGGCAGTATTGTATGTTAGCTTTCATTAACATTGTGTCAAACACGAAAATACGAGCCTTCTTTCCCTAATATATATATATATATATATATATATATATATATATATATATATATATATATATATATATGTGTGTGTGTGTGTGTGTGTGTGTGTGTGTGTTGTGTGTGTGTGTGTGTGTGTGTGTGTGTGTGTGTGTGTGTGTGTGTGTGTGTGTGTGTGTGTGTGTGTGTGTGTGTGTGTGTGTGTGTGTGTGTGACGCTATGATGAACGGAAGACGTGGCCTGGCTCATACTTCATGTTTATTTCATTCTCACTTCTTTCTTCTCGGCTTCTACCAACCATCGCTACCTTCATACGTCACATGATTCCCCCTCCCCCTGAAAGAATGCGCGAGCTACAAACTATGAAGCATGAACAAGTGGTGTCTCATCATGGGAAAAAATATCACAAAATAAAGTAGTTCCATGTAACACGGCAGTTTCATGCACTTGCACAAACACATTCACAGGAAAGGCAGTCCAGTAACATCTAGGAGACCTTAGGTGGGTGAGGTTGGCTGTTGCGTTCTGGAGAGCATGACCATGCATTCGACTTGGAAAATGATGATGACACAGTCTGGATAGTAGCAAAAAACGAAGAAGGTTGGGAGTCCTTGTAGCGTTGGAAGGTTGGATTTCTAATGCGTTGGATTCTGAGTCGCGGCTGTGACAGATGCATTGTATCTAGTATGCGTACTTTTTGAGAGATGGTGAGCGCTAAATGCCTGTGTGCTGGCGGCGTGCGAGAAGTTGCTCCGCGTATTAATGGGCGTTTTCCGTGGTGTTGTCGTTTGTGAAACCGCTGGCGCACAGAGCGTCTGTGGCGATGTCCCTTCATCCGGAAACGTCTTTTTTCTTGAAATGGCCCTTGGATCAAAGTTCTTAATTTTTTAAGTCGTTAGAGTTGGGAGCGTGCTTCCGTTGAAGTTTTCATCCGTCGTCGTCTTTTCTTGATTTGGTGATGGTGTTGAGAAAATTGCGGGTGGTCAACGTCGTTGAATAAGGAGACGCTGTCGGTAGTACCAGCATTATTTACGAGTGGGATGCAAGCATGATTTGTGTCAAGGAAAGCAGTAGATACATTTTCGTTTTTATCGGCGAGACTTGCATACAATAGTGACTCCGTACTGCTTCGACTTTCGGTTGTTCCGGTTCCTGAGGATGACATCACCGCAAACATGGCTTGACGTGCTTCCGATTCTGTATGTTTGTTTCTTTGCGGGAGAATTGAGCCAATCGTTCTTGAAGTACAACCGCTTTCGGAATGGCAGTGGCTTGAAAAGTTATTTGGCCGATATTTCAGGTGGTCTGTTGCGTACTTGGCGATATCTTGAGAGGTGCGATGAGAGTGACGAGCACCAGACGAGCTACTTGGTACAGAACCAAATGATGGCTTACGTAAGCAAGATGAAGAGTCAAGTACATTGGGTGCTTGAATATTGTCTTGATTTGTGTTTTGCAGGGAAGAGGTTAGCGTTGGCGATATTTGTGCAGATGAGAAACCAGGTGGAAGGTTGGGCCTTGCAGAAAAACGGCTCGGATGTCTTTCTATGAGCAGATGACTGACTTCGCCTGACGGGAATTGTAAACTTCTGCTCTGTGCTCGAATGCGTGAAGGCTGCGTATGAATGTGATTACTGAATTTGAATGCATCGATATGGCTGGTTGTAACCGAATTTTGATTATAGTCTTGAAACCAGATGATCATTCCTTCTTTTATCTTTTGCCAAGACTCATCGTTCTCGAAGATGTGGGTGAGGTAAAACTTGAATGCCTCACCTGAGATGTAATCAGTGAAGTTGGGGATCATCTCCCGTTCCGACCAGGATGCAGCGGCGGCGTGGAGCTCGAAAAGGTTGAACCAGTCCTGTACGGGTCCGTCGTCTGCTGATCCGGTGTACTTGGGGATGTCAAGGTCGTCTGATGGTGCTGTCATGATGCTGGTCTTGGTGTAGTGTTGGGATGTACTTTCGTGGTCCACGTTTGGTCACTGCGTCTTGCTGAGACGTTCGAAGATGGTGGCTGGTTGCTGTGTGTGGCCAAGAGATGATTCCGTAGTCGATGTATGGTCAGGGCGTCTTGTGGAGAACTGCGTCGATGATGAGACACTGATGAAGTGGCTGGGAGGTCTTCATCCTGTCGACTTGTCTGACGCTATGATGAACGGGAGACGTGGTCTGGCTCATACTTCATATATATATATATATATAATATATATATATATATATATATATATTATATATATATATATATATATATATATATAACTTTTCATATATATATAACTTTTCATAATAACTTTTCCCAATCTCTTTAATATTGCTCTCCCCGTTTCAGATCCGAGTAGTCTTTGATGTTGTGCAGTCACAGTAGCCTCAATTAGCTCATCGAGTGTGTTAGATACCCCCAACTTCATAAGTCTGTCAGTTGACGTGTTTGGGGGAAATCCGAGCGCGACTTTCACACTTTTCCTGATAATGGTGTCGAGTTTGCCCCGCTCCGCTTGGTTTAATTTTAAATAAGGTGCCACGTACACTATCCTACTTATTATGAAGATCTGCACTAATCTAAGAAGGTTCGCCTCCTTCATCCCAGCATGCCTGTTTGCTATTCGACTGATGAGACGACATGTCTGATTAGAACTGGCTTCCAACCTAGCAAGAGTTTCAGAATTCTTACGGTTCGCCTGAATCCTTAGTCCAAGGACACGGATACTGTCGACCGCGGGAATCTCTGCGCCGTTAACATACAAGTGGATGTCCACTTCAGGCCTGTTGTGGAGCCGCCGTTTTCCGGCGGGCATGAGGAAGAGTGCTTCCGACTTTTCGGCCGAGCATTTAAGTCCTTTGGGCTCCAGGTACTCCACGATTTTATCAATGGCGATTTGCAGAGAGCCTTCAATTTGGCCGTCACTGCCCTTGTTCATCCATAATGTTATGTCATCCGCGTAAATGGTGTGATTTAAATTCTCAATATCCTTTAACTGTTCAGGCAGTTTCAACATCACAATGTTGAAAAGGGTGGGTGATAACACCGAGCCCTGAGGTGTCCCCCTGTTGCCTAATTTAATGTCCTCGATGAATTCTTCCCCGATTTTTAAAGTGGCTGTCCTGTTCGAAAGGAAGTCCTTGACGTAATCATAAAGTCGCTTTCCGACGTTCAGGGAGCTCAGATTCTCCAAGATTGATACGTGCCTCACGTTGTCAAATACTTTTGCCACATCTAAACCCACGATAACTTTTGTGTCTCGCGTTGGCTTGTCTATAATTTGGTCCTTGAGCTGTAGCATCACGTCGCACGCTGATAGTCGGGGTCGAAAACCGATCATGGTGTCCGGATACATACCATTGTCTTCCATGTACCTATTGAGCCGTGTCTGAACGACATGCTCCATGAGCTTACCTACGCAAGACGTTAGCGATATCGGCCTAAGATTCTCGAAACGGAGTTTTTTACCCGGTTTAGGAATGAAAATTACATTTGCGAGTTTCCACTCCTGCGGTATCGTCCCTTTTTCCCAACACTCCTGCATGTACGTTGCTAGGTTAGCGATGGACCAATCGTCTAAATTACGGAGCATTTTGTTAGTCACTCTGTCCGGCCCTGCCGCTGATCTAGTCCTTAGCCGATTAATCTCCGCTCGCACCTCAGCCAGGGAGATAGGGGCGTCTAAGGCTGCGTTTTCCCGCCCTCCATAATCTGGGAGAGGTTCGGATCCGGCGGGATTAATGTATCTGCTCCGAACTTCTTCTAAGAGTTCCTTCCTAGTACCTTCGAATTGGTGCGCCATTCGTTCAAAGCGTCTAAACAACAATTTGAACGAATGGCGCACCAATTCGAAGGTACTAGGAAGGAACTCTTAGAAGAAGTTCGGAGCAGATACATTAATCCCGCCGGATCCGAACCACCAGTGATAAGGCTGGAAAGTTCGATGCATGATGTATAAAAGACGGCGCGTCCCAACGATGAGCAGCTTTTCCACGGCCGATGCTGTGCTCGCCGCTGCAAGAGCAAGCAGCAGACGCAGCCGGCGTGCGGAAAACGTGGTGCCGTCCAAGAAATAAAAAAGAAAAAAAAACTAGTGCGCACGATAACTTCTTTTCCATGAACAGCGTCCCATACTTGTTCTATCCTTATAATGAAGAAAGTTTTATTTACTCGGGCCAAGTAGCTATTAGAATCAGAAAATAAAATAGGTACTATTTCCTGGCGCGCGCGCATGCAGGTGGTTCGGCTCCATAGCTTCCACAGTGCTGTCAAGAAAAGCTGTCGCCGAGTATAGATGCCACAGCACCATTACATTTCTACATGACGCGGTGCACGTGATCGCTGGCGTTCATTTCGTCGCGTCACGCCGGCTTTGCCATGCCAAGCGCCGCTCCTGCAATACACTCGACGGCACGCGCCGCGCTGCGTTGCTTTGACGTATGCGCGTTTCAGCGCGTCCGGCGGCCCTCCGTCACGAAAAGAGGGAGACGCAGTATTCAGGGTAACGCATCGGCGCGAAACGCCGCATGTCGCATTTCGCGCTGGTTGCCCTCGGGCCGCGCCGACGGACGCTAGTCGCGCCTGGCGTCAGACTAAAGAGTGCACGCGTTTTGCTGACGTAGTGTCCCTGTGCCCAGTGTGCGCGCGCGTCAACGTCATGTTGTAGTACATCGGGCCCTTCAGAATGCACTGGTGGCCGTTTCGCTAGCTCCACATATACCAAATTTACGAATATATATCACTGGTGCAAACATGATCATCATGACACGCGTGTCATGCAAGAGCATCACAATATACCACGTTCATTGCGTGTTAGCGGCCGTTTCGCTTGCTTCATATATGCTGAATTTGGCATCACGTGACGTGAATAGATGACTAAGGTAAACGACACAGCCAAACATGATAATCATGACATGGAAGTCGTGTACGGCATACTTTACCTCCATCTCGTAACATTGTGGTGATTTTAAAGGGACATATCAACCTTCCTCATTCGTACTTCACATATCATCGATTCCCACTGTACGTGGGATCTGCCAATTCTTAGATAGATAAATATGCTGAAAGACACCGAAGTTCGATAATAAATGCTTCGCATTAAAGAAAAACTCGTTCCAACGTGGGAGCGGCCCGCGATCCTACCCCTATAAAACGGAGGTGGAATCCTTCAGAACCCCAATAAAAGTTTTTCATTTATCCATCCATACTTTTTTGTCGTATAGTGCCTCGCTATAGTCATTGTCGTATTTATTGTCATCATCCTTTCGTTCTTCCTCTCGTTCTGTACGACATCATTCCTTATTAAACTATAGCCACCTGCTACTAGCATTCTTCACCATGGCCTTTGAGTGACATTCGGTGGGCGATCCATGAGCGGAGGCTGTCCCACAAAGAAGCATATGCCTGCCGAGTCTTCCACTGGCTCCAGCAGACGGAAGGGAGTCATCTTTCAGACGCGTGGTACCGAACGCCCCATCGTGCCATGTGTCTCCTGCTTGACAGCTGGACGTGCAAGCTGTCCCGGAGGTTCGCCGCCGCCACGGCAATGGCTTGTCGAGGATATCCCGTAGATATTGCGCTCGCATCTTCTGTTTACTCACCGAGCGGATGCGGAAAAGGTATCGCTTTTCGCTGCACTCTTCCAGCCGTACCATTCTCTCTCGGTCACCCCCGATGCCTTTCCCCTCTTCCGCTGAAGTCCTGTCCCCATCTAGACAGTCCCGGGTGAAAACAGTCGACGAAGCTTCGGTAGAGGGGTGCAAGCTAGCGCAGTTTTCGAGGCATATACCTCGTAATTACGGTGATTACGCGCTATTAGCAGCCCTCCCGTACACTCGCCGCTGTAAATCAAGGAAATGTACAAAGTGTACTACACCCCCCTCTCTTCCTATGCGTTGCCAGTCTGTGCTCGGAACTACCAAAACATATATATGTCTAAAGCAAACCTGCCATCACGCGTGTTCGATGTTGACTTTTTTTTCTTCTCCTGGTCTTTCTCTAATTCTCTTCCTTCTTTTAATGACGCTGAGATCGCGTGCGTGGAGAAGTGGACAGTGTTGGATGGCATATGGTGGCGCCACGTAGCGGAGGGTCCCTGATCTATGTGTGTGAAGCCGTCCCCGGCCATACGCGGCGTCACCCCTTTGATGACAACGGTCACTGCTGGTCCGGTGCTGGCGGTGGTAGTCAGTGTGCCAGAGGCAGTGAAACAGGGGATAAATTAATTGAATAACCACGGCATATTGTCTAAATTTATCAACTGGTCAATAAAGTAAGTCACGCATTTTACTGCCTCTTTGTCGCTTCTGCGTATTAAGGCTTGGTGGTACTACTACCTGCAATGGAACTAGCCCAGCTGGAGGTGAGTTTCAAGCACAGTCACAGTTCCCTACACGTGTGACCTGTTGCTATTGCCATTCTTCAGCCAAACGTATTATGTCAAAGAAAAAAAGTTATCTATGTAATAAGGGAAGCTTGCATTGTTCTAATACTGAAGCAGCAAACGTTTGCCCTACAGAGGTCAGGTGCTTTTATGCTACGATCGGGCTGATGCCTCATCATGCCTACATGAACACCAAGTTTCTGAATAAGCAGCTAAACGACGTGTTTCTTCTTTCTGCCCTGTTCGCAACAAGGTTCCGTATAGACCCTGAACTATACCTTCCTTTGAAAGACGTGTATCAATCCGCAGAATCGCATTTAGTCAACATTCATATCTTTTACCTTCTCTCTCGTGAGTCGCGCGGATGAAAGGAAAGTTGCAGGACATGTAAATGCCGGCAGCTGATGCAACCACCATTTTTGTGAAAAGGAACACGCGAGCGCGTGGCAAACTGCCTCGAACCGCGCATGTGGCGAGGCGCTTAGCCATGCTACCAACCAGGATGCAGAAATTAGACGCCTTCTTCTTGTTGTTGTAACCACTACCGTGTGCACAACCACCTGGGGCGTGGCACAGTGGCGAAACGTCAAAATAGAGGAGGGAAATTGTGACGACCCTTCTACTGCCTTCACTCCCGTCACAAATGTCTTTATTTTGCGCCTTCTTTCTGATGAATATGTTCTGTTGGAACATTTCAGTGAAGAATACTAGCTTTCGATAGGCATCGCTGCTACCACGGCTTCATCTGCCCCAGCAACATCATGTCACAAAACAGAAGGAAAATATTAAGAAGGGCTATTTTCACATTCCACCAATGCGTCGTTCACATACGTATAGGAGGCTATTAGCCGTGCGCTCCTGTGTTTCGTTTCATAACGGCTTCACCTGACAACAAATCCGTTGACTCTAATTTTGTCTGTCTTAAAGCGCGTGATCTCAACATGCCGCCTTGGTCGCGGTTGTATTCACGGAAGCAAAGGTCAGGGCTTTGTTTTTCGTGAATCACAACAAATAAGTTTCCTTTCTACACAAATGTTGGTTGGACCAAATGCCACAGCAATTACCTGCAAACTTGCTTCGGCAAAACCATTATTGAAATTGCGCACCACGGGAGTCCGGCTATGTGCTACAGTTCCACAGTTCGCTGTAAATACACAAGGTAACATTGTAGCGTAAGCCATCAAACATGAATCTAAGCACAACGAAAGTTACGACAAACAAGGACGCTTGGTGTTTTCAAATCCAACCAAAGAGTCTTCACCCTAATAATCACGTGTGCAACATGGCTGCAATTTGACCAGAAGGCACCGCCGCGATGGTCTAGTGGCTAAGGTACTCGGCCGATGACGCGCAGGTCGCGGCATTGAATCCCGGCTGCGGCGGCTGCGTTTCCGATGGAGGCGGAAATGTTGTAGGCCCGTGTGCTCAGATTTGGGTGCACGTTAAAGAACCCCAGGTGGTCTAAATTTCCGGAGCCCTCCACTACGGTGTCTCTCAAAATCATACGGTGGTTTTAGGACGTGAAACCCCACAAATCAATCAATCCAAATTTCCGCCTCCATCGGAAATGCAGCCGCAGCAGCCGGGATTTGATCCCGAGACCTGCGGGTCAGCAGCCGAGTACCTTACTCACTAGACCACCGCGGCGCGGCTCTGTGGGCACCCAAATGCAGACGTGTGGCTCTCATATTTGCTATTAGCAAATATGAGAGCCAGGGATTAGGGTCACCTCCGGAATAGATCGTAGCGTAAGCCACACTAGCCGAGGCTGAGCAGTTTCTTCAGGCTTACGCTAAGCAGTGCCGCGCGTGCGCGAAGAGCAGTGACGTCACAAGACGCCCTAGCATGCCAGAGAAGCCCTGGAAGCTGCTGGAGCGGCGTGTTATTAGTGGACCAATGCTTGACTTGGCTAATCTGTCCATCTGTCTGTCTGTCTATTTCTGTCCATCCCTCCGTCCGTCCAGCGGTAAGTAATATAAGCTAATCCTAGACAGGCAGGAGAGCTAAAGAATAATGAATGAACCTCAACTCGCACTACGCATGTCTCGACCAGTGGAATAGCCGAGTTAAACCATTACTGATTTCTATCTTGTTCATTTGTAATGCTCTGTGCTTGATTCGCTGCAGCTTATCTTCTTCCACAAAACCTGTGAATTTCCTTATTTTGTCGCTTTGTCGTTGTTAGCTCTACGCAGCACAAGCCTTAGCAGATAGTAGCGGGAACGATAATTTCTAACAGACGTCTATCTCCTTATATGCTTATGACATACCCCCATCTCAGGGTGGCCTTCCCGAACGTCAGATGATTTTGAATCGGAATGTCCAGCGGCCCGACATTTATTTACTGTAGCTGCGAGGAGACAATCACCCGCCTTCTCTGTGAATTTCCTCGCCTGTGTTGGCCTAGAAAGAACATTAAAGACTGTTGGTTAGACTTCCAAATCACCCATTCAATGCAAAATGTCTTGGGACACTGTCAAGGGCATACTGCGGATGGAAGTCTTCGATAGCGTTGTTGCGTTTCTTGCACACAACTGGTCTCCGAGACTGACTTGAAACTGCGTCGTTTATCGCATTTTTCTGGGTTTTTTTCTCTTTTTTTTAAACATTCTCACTGTTTTTTTTCTGTTCCCCTGGCCCCCGGCCTCTGGCTCAGGGTGGCCAGCCGTTCTGAGAACTGGCTGAAACATCCCCATACTTCCATCTTTCTGGCCTTATTACTTCGTCTCCGACAGTCATATTTGCAAGTTCTGGTCGACGGGCAGCCATGGTCAACGTTCATTAGTGCTTTCATAAGCGACTACTGCTATTAGTATTCAATCATTCCAGCGACTATATGCAGCGCGACGGTAGGTCGGAAATGGCGGACGAGACGGTGCTGAGGTGCGTGTCTCGGGCAGCAAAGCTCGTCGGGCCATCTAGTTTCGCTGCAGACCACACTTTTTCTTGCTAAAGAGACGCATAGATGTTTGAATGAAAACGAATCAGCGCTCATGAATACCGCGAGACTGAACTGAGGTTTATCAACGTGTGCCAGGCTCAGAGGAAAGCCGCGTGGCGCCGCCTGCGTCGCTAGAATGACTGAATTACGAAGGTGTCCCTTTCACTGTTTACAAATAGAGGTCCTTCATAACATCCGGTTTCGGCCACCGATGTGCCCTAATGGCATCGGTGGGCAAGAAGAGGTTTATAAAATACCCTGCTGATTTTTTACACTTTCCTTCAATTATTTGACAAATTATATTCCGAGATATGTTCTTTTAAGCTACATAAAAAATCGAAAATATTCCGTTGAACTATAAACACATTCATTTAATCTGAAAAGCTAAAGAGAATTTTTTCTTCTCCATAAATAAAACTTAAACCCGTGCTCTTAATTCGACGTCGGGGGCTGGTAAATGAGGTGACCGGAAGTTTATTGGGGTAGAACGCTTACAGTCTTGGAACCGCCTATTCTCCTCGAGGACATACCGTGGCGCTACCTACGTGATGACGTCACTCATAGGATGCCGGGTTGTGTAGTCTGCAAGAATAACGCGTTTCCTGCGCTTTCGCTGTGGACACCGTGCGTCGTGCTTCCCTTTTGTTTTGAAGCTTGGTGCTTAAAGAAGTGGTATGATCTGATAATACGGGCAAGCAAACTACGAATCGAGGCCCCCGGTGGCACTCTCGCGTCTAATTTGTATCGTAAAATCGCGACTAAGAGCCGGTGAAATTATGGGGGACGATGCAAGTAGTGTCGCGAAAGCAAAGCTGCCGTATTCCACAATCAACTACTACCCTATCTGCGACGTCAAAACGATCCTAGCGCTGGCCTCTCTAGTGGAGGCCCTCGCGGCCGATACGGCTACTACTACTGCTGCGAGGGTCGCCGCGTAGTTGCACCCTCTCAGACAATTCCCGAGAACGTCAGATGATTCGAAGGACGTTGCCTTGCCGATGCTATAGGTGCTGCCAACGTCACAGCACTCCTCCCTTACCCAGCACGTCGTTCTTTTTTTTTTGCACACGTTATTTTCGCACTCCTCGTCACTCTCTCAGACAGCAGTCAGCCGAAACTGACGCTTCATTGTCAACTGACTCGCTGTGCCGTGGTCTTCGTCATTTCGACACGCCTTGAGCAAAGCTCTGGGTGACTCCATCCCATGCACGGTGTGCGAGCCTTGTTTGAGACAGTCGCCGACGGTTTTGCCTGCCACAATCACGGCGCCTTCCCTCAAAACCGGCCACCGGCGCATACCACTGCCGGCCTTCCCTGACAGAAAAAAACGTACCGTATGTATACATCACCGCTCGTATGCTACACGAAGACGTAGCGAGGAGGAGAAAAAGAGACAAGAAATAGGCAGCCTCCCCAAGTCCAAGAAATGAACGCGGTATCGGCGAAAAACGAAATAACTTCTTCCTCACACCACTAGGCTCTCTCTTGCTTTGCTTCTTTTTAGCGCACACAGAACCATGTACAAAGTGAAGTGTACACAGTGCACACGATCGCAAATACATATACACACACATATTCACGGACAGGCAGTGAGACCGGGGTCCGAACTGGCTCGCACGAAATTCCTGCGCTATCTACTTTTTTTTTTTCACTGCGGGGGCCTTGCGTGTATGACAAACTGCCGAGCGGTACGCGCAAGCCCAATTGCCAGCGCGGCGCGTACAAAGACACAGTCGCTATTAAAGTGTTTTATATCAGCGCAGTGGACGCCATTTCCATGGCTGCCGGGAGCCTTTTACAAATACGACGGCTGCCTAACCAGACGAGGCAGCTGATGTATTTACGGCCGCCGCGAGCGTGGTTTATGAACGGGACACGACACCCGAGGGCCGGCCTGCCTACCGAGCCGCGCAGAGCGCACGACGCCAGGGGGCGCGAGAGAAACGGACTGTGTACCACCAGGGGCGCCATCGACAGGAGTGGAGCTGCGACCATTGAGGAGATGATAGCGCATTTCACATCGTGTTCTCGTGTGCACTGTCACCGTTTTCAGTTGGCCATCGCAGGCGTTTCGCTGGGCATGCGACTCAACAAAACTCTAAACGCCATGGCCTGAAATTTCACTACATAGAGTGCAAATGCGTTTATTGACAACGAATGCAATTCTAAGAGCTGTCATGCAGAAGTTCATTACCACTGCTGTAAAGCTTTGAACTAATAGACTGGGAATGTGCCGGTGCTGCGTAAATGAGCCTGTCACAGTGGGACAGTGGTTATGGAGCCCGCTTGCTGAGCGGGAAATCGCGGGTTCGATTCCGTCGTTTTTTGATAGGGGCGAAATGGTAGATTTCGAAGGAGGAGACGTGTTAGAGGCCCCTGTTCTGTGACATTTAAAGAGAATCAGATGGTCCTAACTTCCAAAGCCCTCCACTACTTCGCGCACCATAATGTGGTGGTGGTTTTGTCAATTTAATCCCCAGATTATGATTATTAGCTCCATCTAGCACTCTGGCAAACCATCAAAAGAATTTTTCTCAATAAAATTGAGTACAGGTGGACGTAAGCTGTTTTGCTGAGCTAGTTTGTTCATTACTTAATGATTACAAGCGTGCCGCTAAAAAAAAAACGGTGATAAAGTGAGCGCACAAACCAACATACACATATGCACATGTGTTAGCATTTCTACGACGCACTTCTTCGTGTCACACATATACACTCTAAACGGCTTTCAAGAATTATTTGGCGCGATATGAGAGACCTGTTACCCTTCCGCGTGCGCCATATCAGTAGCTTCTGAATTCCCAGGAATCTATATACAAACGCATAGGGGGTTCTATGTGAAATTCGACGTACCGCCACTACGAGCGGCCAAAGAAACACGGCGCAGCCTCCGCACCAGGTTGCCTGTTCTCTTGTATACCCACGCGGTGTGATTTGCGGTGTGCCAGGAGGCACAGTTCTACGCACACACGCTCACAGACTCACACGTAACGATGGCAAGTATAAGCTGGCCGCGCCATTGGCGATGCCTCTGACCCTCGGCGGATTTTTCTTGACTGCGTACAGGCCTCATCCCACCAGCGTGCCGCCGTTAGTACGCCCTCGACCTCCGAGTAGTGTTCACTCGCCCCCTTGTCAGGCGCGTCCGATTGTTCCGCGCAGCCGCTGCCAGCGTCCCGGGGGCATCGTGCGTCGGGGAACCTGACGGCGATCCGCTGCCACGTCTTTATAAATAATAGAGAAGGGGTTAAACATTTTTCCATCTATATCCCCTCGGTGTTATTTTTTTCCCACGCCACAGCGGTGTACCATTGTCGCGGCAAAATTGTCTTCAATCTCCGTCCCCTCTCTCTTACCACCGTCTCTCTGTCGCCGTCGCTATCCTAACACGAGTTCTCTGTAATGTGAAAAAAAAATGGAAGCACAGAAACTTCGTATTTATAAAAGAATTTCACAAGGTCCCTTGCGCATCAACCAAAGTTGATGCGATCACAAACGCCATACTTTCTTTTTTCTTTGTCGATGTACTGAATCTCTAGCACCCGCTTTTGCGATGCTTCCAAATCTGAGGCATCTCGAGTTTTCCGCACCTCAACGTGTTTTTCACTGCCTCCGAGATCGGCACACCTTTCAGCAAGCAATCATATGCGATCACGTCAGGTTGTGTGACCTCACGACTTTTGTTCATTTGTCACGCAATAAAGACGTGATCCTGTGACGTCATTGCATAGTGCTTCTTTGCGTCACTCGTGTTGAAATCGATGACTCTTGGACGCCGGTTAGTTTCCGTGGTGGAGTGAAGCATCTAAGGCTTTCGCCTTAATAAATGTTCGCGAACCGATAGGCTGGTTACGTTTGAAACTTTGCGCTTATTACAGCTATGGGTCCGAATTTGATATGCTGCCGGCGGGTACAACAGAATGAGTTGCTCCTAGGTTTTCTCATCAAACGCAAAAGGCGATCGTCGGGCGGCACCGGTATGAACACGAAGTAACGCAAGAAATCATTTCGTGAAGTCATCGCGGCGTCACACTAGCCGAAATCAGTTACGTTACTGTGACGTCCATTATGGCTTCATATGACATCATAACTCTGTCCTGGATACGCCACGAAACCACGTGTGGTACAGAAAGCGCGCAACGCCTCCGATCCCGGATAAAGGGCCAAACAACGGTACGCGCAGAAAGCATTCAGTGAGGGGTGAAAGCGATTGACTGAGAAGGAGGAAAGAACTTTATTCAGAGTCCGGCGAGTTGTTGAGGTCGGCCAACGGCCCTGCCTAAGTTACGGCCAAGAGTCCTTGAACCCTGGCGGCTTCCTCGGCCCACTGAACGGCCCACATCTGATCTTCGAGGACGGGCTGAGCATTGCGGCTTCTCAGCGGGCGCGAAAGCTGTCACCAGTGGCCGCATACTCGTTATGGGCACTAATTCCTGTACATTCCCATACCATATGCTCGAAAGTGGCTCTGGAGTCACAACACTTGCTACTGTCTGTTTCGTATATATCGGGATATATAATGTGCGAGAGTGCAGGATTCGGATACGTCCTAGTTTCGTAACTGCGCGCCAAGAGTATGGCTGTCATTCACGAACCTATATAGACATTTCCGCTGTTTACAAACACAAGTGCTTAACAACTTCCACTTTTAACACTACTGTAGCCTAGCAGCACTGGCGAGAATAGGAGCAGGCCACATATTTTCACTTCTTTCCCCGTGTCTGGCCAAACTCTTCAAGTAAATATTCTTCTAAGCTAAACACAACATTCTAAAAGCTAGCATTTGAATTCGAG
This sequence comes from Rhipicephalus microplus, assembly GCF_013339725.1. Lineage (NCBI taxonomy): Eukaryota > Metazoa > Arthropoda > Arachnida > Ixodida > Ixodidae > Rhipicephalus > Rhipicephalus microplus. Next base: position 215,274,778 of record NC_051167.1, on the reverse strand, counting down.
TGCTTTTCTTTTACCGGAAAGCGGGATATGCCTTTTCTTACACAGGTACAACTTTTAAAACTCCACACATCTCCACGAAGTGAATGATGACGAGTAAGTGAAACTTGATTGATTGATTGATTGATTGATCGATTGATTGATTGATTGATTGATTGATTGATTGATTGATTGATTGATTGATATGTGGGGTTTAACGTCCCAAAACTGCTATAGGATTATGAGGATGCCGTAGTGGAGGGCTCCAGAAACTTTGACCACCTGGGTTTCTTTAACGTGCACCCAAATCTGAGCACACGGGCCTTCGACATTTCTGCCTCTTTCGGAAATGCCGCCACCGCAGCCGGGATTTGATCCCGCGACCTGCGGGTTACAGCAGCCGAGTACTTTAGCCACTAGACCACCACGGTGGGGCTGGGCGAAGCTAGGTCGTAAGGTCCATAATGTCAAAATTAGACTCGCCGGCTACTATAAAGGTCTGACAGGTGGACGGACAGATGGACGGCGCAGGTGATCATGTATTGTGCTGTTATATACTTGCTTCGTGTAGAGAGGAAGTTGTTCTACACAGATTTTTACGATTTCCGTTGTGAAAGCGTTAAGTTTCGGTTTTGTGGAGTGTCACAGATGCCTACAAGGCTCCGCGAACTTCGCCATTATAAAACATGCTTTCTGCTTTGGTGTTAGAGAGCGATCATTGAAGTCACTGGAGGTTTCTTGGTTGCACACGCGTTGCTGTTATCAGAAATTTTGAACCATGCTTACAAAATATTCGAGGACTTACATTACGGGGCTCAAGAGGAATTCAATCTGCGTTTTTAGAAAATATGTTTAGCCTTTCAGAGTACCTGGTACACTACTATTAGTTTCGAGAACAAACAGTGGTGGCGCGGCAGTCGGAACGAAATGACGTCACGCCAAGGACTCGCTTGCCCCGCAGCCGAGTCTTGCCTTTTCCGCCCCGCCCCCTCCCCGGGTGCCCACTCTAACGCGATATGGCCGTGATAACTGCTCATTGTTTCAATGCAGATCTACCGAGGTGAAAGGCGGCTGTTGACGCTGCTGGCGAAAGTAAAGTGAGCTGCAGAATGTTGCAAAAAACCAATTGGTAAACTCTCGTCTGAATGGGAGATTCACTGTGAAAATGGTGGTGGTTTACAGCAAGGCAATCATCGTTGTCGCCAGTTACGTCTCAAAGTCTGGGCTAAAAGGCTTCACGAGGATGGTTCTAACTTTATTACACTCCTGGATTAGAACGTTAGTTCCGAAGAAATATACATAAAATTGGGACCCTTTCAAATTCGCTAAATACATCGCGGTTTTCACGTGCAGATTGCTAGGGCGATTTGACGAAGTTGCGCTTTTTTACAGAAAGAAACGTTAAATGAATCTACCACAAAAAAAATTCATATATCCAGAATGTTTACCAAAATTATATATACGGTCCCACACAATACGTTCAGGGAAACGCTTGGATGTTAGTGTGTACTTGAATTCCGTAAATATTCCTTCTAGACAAACTTGTCACCAGGAATTGTGTGGCCGTACATACAGATTTGCATGAACTGCTGGTCCAATCGAACGCCGCGTCACAAGCGGTAATGTTTAACTTACGTAAGAGCACCATTGATAACAATCGCTTGCAAAGCAAAGGATTGAAAGTAAAAATGAGCGTTGTGAACGGTTTCGATAGCGCTCTCAGTGATGAGGTGGCTGTATTTAAATTGTATTCGCCTGAATGAGTCAATGTCTCGTCTCGCACGTCATATCTCCGTACAAGCTAATGAAGCTCGGGAGCAATAAAGTGCAATGAAAATTAATTTGTGAGTGGGCTATGTGAAGCGGTACTTACGAGTGGAACAGTGCCACTGCTACGATGCTGCATAAAGTTTTCTTTTAATTAACCTAAACGCGTTTTTTGGTGACATGAAGACCAAAATTACTGCGAGGAAAGCGTTAAACTGCATGAAGAGGGAGTGAGTGCGTAAGAAAAAAAAAACAAATACAACAACTGTGGTGGTACTCTCAGCCAAGTGCTTTGAAGATACTCAGCCAGCTTCGATATTGCATGGGTTTCTGCATTTCGTGCCGACCGTTTGTGCCCTCGCGATCTCCGACGACAGCGCAGCTCTGGCCGACTGGGCTCGCCCTACGCCACCTCCTGACGCCGACAAGAGCTTTCGCAGAGTGGTGCCCCGTCCTCGGAGACTTGCGACCGTGTCCATCTTTCCTATCTTCTCCTTACTTCCCTATGTGGCTGTCTCTGCGCCATGCTCTCTCCTTCCTCCTTTCTCTATCTCTATACCTTTCAATCCCATCCTTTTAATCTCTCCTTACCACCATCCCTCGTGAGCAACTGTTGAGGTGTCCTCCCACTGAGAGACAGTTACGCGGCTCACTTTTCTCTTCTTTTCAATTATAATCACTCCCCACCCCCTGAAACTGTGCGTAGAGCTTGATACACAGACGTCCATGCTCGTGCATGTGTTTGTGGACAGATATACATGCAAAACTGAAACATTTCGCCAAGAAATATATACCCCGACTACTGGTACGCTAGTGGTCAATTTATCTTTCCTAACCGTACCGCCACTTTGCGAGACCTAACATAATTGAACTAAATTGCAATAAATGCTAACTCCCAGATAAGAATCATTTATAACTTCTGTAAAACCTAACCACCCCACCGCGGTGCACGGTCTAGTGGCTAAAGTACTCGGCTGCTGACCCGCAGGTCGCGGGATACAATCCCGGCTGCGGCACCTGCATTTTCGATGGAGGCAAAAAAATGCTGTAGGCCCATGTGCTCAGATTTGGGTTCACGCTAAAGAACCCCAGGTGGTCGAAATTGCCGGAGTCCTGCACTGCAGCGTCTCCCGTAATGATACGGTTATTTTGGGGCGTGAAACGCCACATATCTATCAATCCTGTAAAAGCTAACCAGTTTTAACTATGAAAAAACGTGTTTTTTTTTCTTTAGAGACAGAGAATCGTCATTCTTTGCTCAAATTCCGCGTAAACGCCGCCATCATCCTTTGATGCAAAATTTTTGGCGTTGGAAACAGATGTCTGTCTATATTCTAGTGGTGAATCTGCGAAAAGCTCGCGTTATTCGCATTAAAAGTTTATCCATAAATCCTGGCATGTTTAAAAAACATCCGTAAGGTTTTTGTGTGTGCCGCACGGAAAAGCTGAGTGTAACGCAGAGAAACGCTCATACTCCTGCTTTGTACGAGTGTTCTCCTTTCTCTCCTGCATTCCTCTTCATTTCACTAAAAATTACCCCTCCCCCGTCTGTCGTAACTGCCTTAACGGTCTCGTTGTAACTGTCTCCCTCATAGATGTGACCTCCATGAAACATAAAGCTAGGACGACGCACTTTTTTGTTCGGTTCCCCTTCCTTATAACCACTCTGGGGCACATGTCGGCTGACCGGGCGCATTCCGTCTGCCTGTCGATCCTACCCTTGCCCGTTTCTTTTTGCAGGAGCCGAGACAAAAAGTGAAAGAGTTACGGCTCGCGGGAACTTCTCGCTGAGGCTATGGTGCGGAAGTACACAACTCATTATTCACTACTACGCTGCTGCTTAGTTTGAAAAACTGCTATTAGAAACAGTTGTAGACCTATTCCGTGTTTGTAAAGAGCGGTGGGCGCTGTCTGCATAGCGAGGCGCTCGTAGGGACGTTGCGGTGCGCAGAATTTGCAACCGCTGTGCCTTTAGTCACGACGCCATTGAGGGTGGTGGCAAGTTTTGAGATGGACGGAGCGGCGACGTCGCTACAAGGGCCTCAGTATGTGGACGACGCCTACCACTGTTTACAAACTTGGAATACGAGTATAATCCGACACTACTTGAGAAGTGTGGAGAAGCCTCACAAACGACCGAAGTGCCACAGCCAAATGCCTCTGCCACTAAAAAAAAAAAATAGTTCCACCCATGCACTTGACTATGTCCTCCGAAGTCAGGGTCTATGGTGTAGTTCCTGGCGTCCGCCTATATAGAAGTTAATTCGTGCAAGCTTTTGTGTGTTCACAATGCAGAGGGAAATGACGTGTGCTTTCAAGGTCGTATAAGTACCTGCCATTTGCACACTGTAAAAAATTGTACAAAGAAGGAGAGCTGAGGATTGACCTGCTGCTATTGATTTCTATCTTCTGTTTGCTTGAAGCTAAGTTGCGGGTTTGCCTGTCCTTGCTGTCGCTCGGCTTACGTCTGAGTCTCCCGAAACTGAGGGTTCCATCGCACGCACTGGCACTTTGGCTTGGCTTCTCTATCCCGCAAATCGATGTCTTAACTCAACTCGCAACAATTTTAGCTATGACTTAGCAAAGGAATAAGTCCTTCGGCAACTCAGACTCAGTTTCCCCAAAACTTTTCAGAGCCGGAATCGATTGGACTCACGCTCATGAAAAAAATTACTCATCCGGACTCACTCTGGCTGAGGCTCGCGACTTGGCCTGAGCTTAGGTGAGTCCAAGCGAGTCGACTAGAATTAGATTTTTCGACAGTGGTATCCCGTAACAGGTGCTCTTATTTGTGTTTTTTGATATATTGCCTTAGAATACGAGTTATAAGTGCTCGAAACTCAGTTCGGTATTTTTCTTTAAACAGATGACAAGATGAGATATTTTTGACAAGATTTTCTCTGAAAGAGTTGACTACGGGAAGGCCAAGCCACCACCCTACGTAATTTGCTCCTGTGATGAATAAATATTGAAACGGTGTATCAACGACACTGCTTTAGAACGCGTAACAGTAGGCATGAGTGTAAACGCGAATCCAGTTAAGGCTGATAGAAATGCTCAAGATGAAAACATAGGACCATAAGTCAGCTAAAAAAAAGTTTAGTTCACACAGACTCACTCAAAAAAATATTTGAACAGAATCAAGAGGAGAAACCCGAAAAACTAGTTTATAATGGGTGAGCTTGCGCCTTGAAAACTAGGTGCAAAAAATGGATGAGTTCACTAGAGCGTTTCAAAAATAGAACTGTTCATCAGCAAGTGCGTCTTCTTCTTTTTCGCAGGTCAAACCCACATTGAGTCGTGCCCGTGAACGAGAGGCATGAGTTGCGCTGCCAGAAGCGCGCGCGAGACCGTGGACGCTAATCCTTAATTCGTAATGCCGGATCATGTAGTTAGCCTCTGTGGGAATATGTCCTGCGCTTTGGACTCACTCAGACACAGACCAAAGAAAATTTTTCCTGGGCCAAACTTGGTCGCACTCACCCTCACGAAAATTTTCTTCAACCAGACCCAATCGGACTCATGCTCACCAAAATATTGCTCAGCTGGCTCTCTTACACACAAACTAACGGCTCGATTGGAGTTTGAGTGAGTTCGCCAATCTATGACGCTCCAATGACCTCTTCTGCTATGACTTCACCGGTAACACCCTTTAATTTTATCTAATATTGTATTGACTTAAGTGGTAGTGCGCTCTATTGACCTATTTTGCTCCTTTGCGCGTGACGCACGTGACGACCTGAGACGGTAAAAGACGAGAGCCAAGACACCTGAAGTATCCGGCTCTTCCAAAGTTATCCATTGCGGAAACGCCGTTGCGTGCATGGTCAATATTTTCGCTTTATGAATACATGTGGTACAACCACGTCAAAGATCGCCTACTCTAAACACGGGCGAGCCAGTGTCCACGGCGAAAGGCGTTTTAAAGACGATAGTCTTTCTTGGGGACCTTCAACGGGAAAATTTTGGTCTACCTGTCTGTTTGTCTGTACATTTTTCTGTTTCTCCGCTCTTAACGATACCTCAAACGGCACCAAACGGCCGACCCCATCCGCAGCGTCCACCAATATTGCTCAAGGTTCAGCATTCATAGTTGTGCGATTGTCAATTAAAAAGCTATTGTTGCGCCTACCTGAGGTGCCATAACAACACGTCGATGTTTTGTATGTGTGCCTTTATGCTAGAAAAGGCACACACAGGTAACTATAAGGACTGTAGCGTTTATCGCGCTGCGCTGACAGTGCAACGCGATGCTCAAAAAGGTAAGTGTTTCCAACGCTTTGCTAAGACGACACGGCGGTGGCACCTGCTCGTCGCTTTGCGTTTTACACCTTATCACCTCCGAGACAGGCGCGTATCTTTCTCCGCGGGCGCACCTTCGTTTTCGAAGATAACTGCCAGATGGCGCTCGTGTCTAACGTGCCTCGATGCGCTCGTTCACCAGCGCTACACGCTCGAGGCACTCTAATGCAGTGCCTACCGAATACTATTCACCATTTTTCTTGCGCAGGACATCTAATAAACGTTTTGTTCACTCTCTCCAGACGCAAGACTATCGTTTCTCGACGACATTTGCAGTGTAACATGCAGATTCGGGGCCAATTTTTTGTCGTTTTACAGCGTCCATCCTCGTTCACGTCTTTTACATGTTTCCTTTGCGGCAACACCTTGTTTAATAATTGTCTAGTCAGTACCAATGGACACAAGCAGGTCATCCACCTCAATTCAATCAGCATAAGCGTAGCTGCTTGCCGTAGCCTTAATACTACAGCATAGACTATTATAGCCATGCGCACGAGGGGGCCAGATGGGGGCGGTCATCCCCCTATTCACCTAAGAGGGGGAGCAAAATCTGCTCTATATACATTGACTAGTGGGCGGGGCCCCCTCCTAATCACCTAAAGGGGGGGGGGGGGTCAAAATCTTCCCCAATTCATTCACTTAATAGGAAGGGGTACTGCGAGGACCATTCACCCCCCTTCCCTCCGGGACGGAAACCCTGCGCACGTCATTTCAACGAGCGGTAAAACACCGGCGGCAGTCTGTCCATCACTTGGGCAAAGGGCGCGTGTATTTGCGCGCCAGGGCGCGTTATGTCCGGTTGCCAGAAACCATCCATCAGCGTTTTCCAGTTAGCTGCCATTAGCGGCATGCACAACTATGACGGATGGACAGACGGTGGCTCCCGGCTCAGGTTCACTCGCCGCTGGCGCGTAAGAGACGTATAGCGTTTCTGGCAAGGTAGACATGCAGGGGCGTTATGACTTCTGGGATGGTCGTTTCTTGTTCGGCAGGACGTGAGTGCGTACTTATGCCTAAATCGGCGCCCGCTTTTGTCGGCGAGGCACTTATCAGTCATATCGTTGTCAGCGTTGGCTGTATACTTCATGCGATCGCGGAGACCTAGACGACTTATTTAGTTGGAACAGGGGCTCCGTAATGCGTCGGTGCAGTAGGCACGACATTGTTTGTTGCTTTATTTTATTTTCGATATTTTAAGATTAAATTTTGCCCACACAAACATGTCAGTCTGTCAGTCGGTCAGTGCCTCTGCCTTCAGCTTACGGCTTTACAACTTCTGACGAGTTTGAAAGGATAGCTCACAATACACGAATGCTTTATATCATAACCATTTATCCTCATGAAAAGTCACCTAGACTTTAACATTAAATATGTTTTTAATATTAAAATCTGTTATCTTGTTACCAATGCACATATAGTAAATATTATAAGAAATTTGACGTTCAAAAATTACGATATGAATATGAGGAAGGCCCTTGCGGAGGGGCTGCGGAAATTTTGGCCATCTCGGGTTATTTAACGTGCTCTGACCACACACAGTACACAGGCCCCCTACCTTTTCGCCCCCATCGAAATGCGACCGCCGAAAAAGTCACCTGTATACATATAGTCGAGCATAACAAGTGTTACGATGTGGGAGTATGTTGTCATGATTGAAAGTTGCCGGCGAGTCCAACATGAAACCTAGTGTGCGGGAGAGTGTTAATCGGATATCTCGGAGCTCGCTTAAAAGCGATGATGGTAATTTCCGCTTGACCATTCGCGAAATCTCTCCCGAAGTTCAAGCTTTGCCCATAGGGGGACAATTGGTCCTCGTCTTCAGTGGTTATTCAACATTTGGCTTGCATACAGAATTATTATTATTATTATTATTATTATTATTATTATTATTATTATTATTATTATTATTATTATTATTATTATTATTATTATTATTATTATTATTATTATTATTATTATTATTATTCACACAATAAAGCAGTATTCAATAGCGCATAGAAATAACAGATGAGTAATCATCGTCGGGAAAAGAAGAAACAAACAGCAGTGATTATGCCGATTAAAAATCGAGAAACTAATGCTGGCAACAGAAGTTAGCAATTATCACTGCAGAGCAAACTGTCTAACGCATCTCTAAAGTTGACTGACGTCGTTTGTTGCACAACCATATCAGGTAAACTATTTCACATTTCGATTGCGCCTGGAAAAAAGGAGTGGCGGAAAGCATTCTTACGTGTGAAATGGGGTTAAATAGCTCTGCTATTATTTGGACGATCACATCGCCTCCCAGGTGGCTGAAGAAATAAATCCTTTTTTATTTTTTTTCTGCTTATAATCTTAAAAAAGAAATTGGAGGCGTTGTTTGCGTCTACGATATTATAAAGACTCGAGCTCACAGGACTTTGACAAGGCCGTGACGGATTGTGAGTGTTGGTATTTACTACATAAGAAACGGACTGCTAATTTTGATGCGGCGACGAGGCTGGGCCTCCCCGTCCCTAGATGGAAGTGGCCCGCGATCCTACGACTATAAAACGGGGCTGGAATTTTTCAGGACCCCAATAAAAGTTTTTCATCCATCCATCCATGCATCCATCTAAATTTTAGTATTCAAAACCTTCTGGTGAGGTGACCAGACAATAATAGCGTACTCCGAGACTGCTCTTATGAATGTTTTGTAAGCAGTTAGTTTAACGTCCGGTGTGGCATGTTCCAGCTTTTTCTTGAGGAAATAAAGTTTTTATTCGCCTTAGATCAGATGTTATCTATATGAGAGTGCCACTGTAATGCGGACATGATACTAACTCCTAGGTATTTGAAACAAGCGGCATTATTTAAAGGTTGATTTCCTATGTGGTACATGAAAGACAGTTCCCACCCACCTGCGTGAATATTCTTGAATGTTGTCTTGCCGTAGTTTATTTCCATGTCCCACTTTTTGTACCACTCGTCTAATGCCTGCAAGTGCCTGATCAGATTAATGTGCTCGCTTGCACAAGCCTTTAGGGAATAATTCAAGCAGTCATCTGCAAACAGTTTCACTTCAATAGGCGCCTTAACTATTGAACATATATCATTAACAAATTTCAGAAAAAGAATTGGTTTCAAAACAGACCTTTAGGGTACGCCTTAGTACACGCGTAGTGGTCTTGAAGTATATTTTTCAATCCTTACAGCCTGTTGACGCATTGATAAATAAGCTCCTATCCATTTTAAAACTTCGTTTATACCTAATATTTTCAGCTTAAAAAGTAACCTATGGTGGCAAACCTTATTGAAGGCTTTCTTGTAATCCACACAAATTACATCAGTCTGCATGGGAGCATTGACGTTCTTATAGAAATCGTGGAGCGTTACATGTTCCATTATTCGCTTCTTGGTCATACCATTTCCATACACAGGTTTACATAGGAGTTTATTTCGACAGTTGCCATCTTGTCAAGTGAACAAGCGGTGAGTAGCGTAATCGATGCAATTTTTATTGCTCATGCCCATTCATTATGGTAGTTTAATTTTCATACGGGCCTTACTGTGGGACATATTCGTTTCTGTTCGTTTTCGTTGTTTGTTTGTTTGTTTGTTTGTTTGTTTGTTTGTCTGTTTGTTTGTTTGTTTGTTTGTTTGTGTATTGTCCACTCTAGCACATACCCACTCTGGGGGATCCTAGTTGTGTGACTGTAAAGAATATGGTGAGCAGAGATAGTCACTGGCGTCTGTTCTAGAGCTCCGTGACAATACACTAATGTCGGTTGAATGTATTCTTGAGAGGACACTGCAGCTGAAGGTGACAGAGAAACATCTGAAGTTTCTTAGAAACACTCATATGCACAAGTTACTGTGGCAGTGGTATCTCGTACCACGCGAGCGTGATGGACATGTAACAGACTGCATGTTCGTGTGTGTGCTGTGTTATCTTTCTGTCTTTTCCCAGTCTTTTCTCTGCCTCTTCCAATTTCCCCCTTCCGATTCCTCCGTGTATGGTAGCAAGCCGGCTTTTCTAGCCTGGTTATCATCCCTGCTCTTCCTCCTCTACCCTTTCTTCGTCTTGATGTCAGTCAGTCAGTCAAGAACTTTAATATATGGTCCTGAGGAGTTTAAGCCACCAGGGTGCCCACGTGGGACATCCTAGCAGCCGCTACCGTAGGCGACGCCCGAGTCGGGGCTGGAACGTGGTGGCGTTCCGCCAGTTCTTGGGCCCTCTGGACTCAAGTTTTTTTTATTGTTTTAGTAAGGCAGTGCTGATAGTGGGGCTTACCCAATTTATGTGGCACATACACGTTTATGATAATGTTACCGCGGTAAACATGAAAACCTTGACTAAAACAGGTCATTGTTACAAAACAGACACTTGTTAACTGAACTCTTGTTAACTGAAAAGATAAGTGAAGGTTCTGGACGTGATTAAGAAGAGCAGACATTGTAGTCCCTATCCACGGGGTCAATACAAGAACCTAACGGAGTGTCACTAACTTATGATTCTAGCCCATTGCTCGAAAGAATGCCTACTAAGAATCTCATTTTACCCAATAGTGGAGACATGCTGTAGTCATCATGGTCATTCGACAGATTCGTCGTGCTTCGATTAAGCAAATACATGATCTTGTTTAGCAGGACGCCAGTTTTCACAACATTCTCAGGAGTGCTGCACGTTTTGACAACAAAGTTATGCGCAACCACGTCAGTCACCGAAAAATTCAAGGAAGCGGCTTCAGCTTGATTTGCTCGAAAGCAGTAGCTTGTGTTTGCATTCCAGTTGGTTCCAGTAAATACTATGAAGGGTGCTACAGTGATCAAACTAACGAACAAGGAAGTGCCATCAGGAAAGCATTAACAAAGAGAAAAAATCCGGAGGAGGTGGTAAGGACACCCCTTGTATGCGAAGGGTAGCATCTGTATAGCTGCGGCGTTCAGCTGGAACAGCCGAAGCCAGCGCAGTTGGCTTCCATGCCAACAGGGCATTCACTGTTTTCTCTGAAGCCTTAATCATAGCCGATTATGTTGCCAGTATCCGACAATCTTGGTTTTCGAGAAATAGAGTGCACTCACTAAGGCTAGCAGCGTACTCATCGTCGCACCACGCCAGCAGGGCTCTAATAATGAACGTGCTATGCATACTAAACGGTTACGGACATTACATATAGGTCACCACGAAGACGTGAGCAGGCTTGCCATTCTCAACTTGAACGAACACATTGCACAAATTTTGATTTAGACACTACCATCACCATCAAAACAATGGTTAAAGACGCTCTCATTGCTTGTTAAATGTGAGCCATTGGGCGCGGCCGATCTGTTGCACGTTCCCATGTACCATAATGACAGATCTGCATGCCTGCACGTGTGCTGAGGTGGCGAACACGGTGTGAATACTCAATGGGCTGGCTTGGGCGGGAGATCGTCGTATGCATATAGAGCTATACGAAACGAGGCTCCGTTCTACCTGCGCTGGACGATATAGAACCAGCGCGGCTCTATTTAGGGCCCGATAAAGCCAGCCACATACCGGCTCATCAAGGAGTACAGCATCTGAGCCAGTTTTCCCATAAGCCGGACAAGGCAGTGCGAGAAAGAAAGAAGAGAGAAATATCGAGATAGAGGCCATCCACACCTTTCGAGAAGCCGTGAATCAGCAGCTCTATTTCACCCCTCCACCCCACCCACCGTGCTTCCTACCCCAATGCGGATAAAGGGAACAGCTTGCCCGACTCTGAACACCAGCGGCAAGAAATCACCAAGACGTGAAAAATTTCGAGTGAGGTAGCGGGTGCCAGACCTTTAGGGTTGCTCAGAACGCCAAGCTGAAGGGTGGATGTACCCAGCCGTGGCAAGAAGGGGGAAGGACGGCTGATGGCGAGGGTGTCCAATGATGGTATGCATGGCATACAACAGGGTGGAGGGGTAGGGGGGCCCACGCGGTTGAGACAGGAGAGGCTTCTTATATGGGCGATCGAGCGAAATCCAATTTCCTTTTTCCAGCGACGTGGTCGCGCCTCAGATCCGTAATGAAGACGTTCACCCGAAAGAAGGCCCTCGATAACGCTGCTGGGCCCTTCTGGTCGATGCCGCGTGCCGACCTTTATGGACTGACCGTGCCGAAAACGAGACGACGGCAGCGTCGGCGCCGATTGAGCGCCTGCGTGCGAGGTGTGTGCGATGCGAGAAACTTGCTGCCGCTATGCAGCTATAGTCTCAGTCTATATACGTGTCCGCACGTGGCGCTTCTGTTGCGCTCGCCAGAAGAGGTGTGACTGGAGGATCCAGGCAAGGACGGTGGGCGGCGCAGAATGTGGGATGGGTGCGAAATTTATACGCCCATGCACTTTGCGGGCAAAATCACTCCCACCGCCCCGTGTTTGCACTTGCTGGACTTTCTTGGGATGCGAAGAGCTCACTCGGCACTGCGCTGGAGATGTAAGTTAAAGGTCGGTGTTATCGCCTTTAGCATATTTTCTTGCAGTCTAAGATGGCAAAAGGAGAAAGTGAACGCAGTCATCGTAATTATTCATTGTATAGATAGATAGATAGATAGATAGATAGATAGATAGATAGATAGATAGATAGATAGATAGATAGATAGATAGATAGATAGATAGATAGATAGATAGATAGATAGATAGATAGATAGATAGATAGATAGATAGATAGATAGATAGATAGATAGATAGATAGATAGATAGATAGATAGATAGATAGATAGATAGATAGATAGATAGATAGATAGATAGATAGATAGATAGATAGATAGATAGATAGATAGATAGATAGATAGATAGATAGATAGATAGATAGATAGATAGATAGATAGATAGATGCGGAGTGCTCACGTCAACAACATCGTCCCACTCTTCCACATCGCAAAACTTTTTAGTAGTTCTCATATTTTCTTTAACAAAAAAGGCGTAGGTGTGACTACCCGCATGATCACTGACTGCCGAGATGAAACGAAAATAAAAAAAAGGACGTGAGATTGCAAGAACAGTTGCATCCATTTCACTTTGTCAAGGTTGGTTACAGGTGAGCGGACGAGTGCAACTCCCATCTCCGAAGATAGTTATAGCGCGAGAACAGAACGGTGACATAGAGACAAGAAGTCGTCATGAGCACACTGTCATCGTTCTGTTATCGCGTTATAACTATCTTCATGTCATACCAGCTAGCCCAAACTGTCACACTCCGATCTAGCAGGTGTCCTTTAAGGCACGCTGCTCTCCGGATGTCCCCGCAGAGCACCGTTCACTCGTACTTGCCACACAAGACAGCCTTAACGTGGTGCCTATACGCTACTGACGCGACGACGCACGTACGAAAGGCGTACTACTGCACTCAAGCTTTCTGTGCTTCACGTGGTGCCCCACTGTCCACGCGATCAGCTCACTTTTGACCAGTCTAAGACTTTAGCTGATGATGCCATCACATGAATTCACGCAGTGAAATCGTGATGCAACACATTATGGTGACGTGTGATGCGATTCTGACGTCCTGTGATAACGTCATCTCGGTAGAGGTTCTGTGGGTTTCCGATTCGGCGACTAACAGGGATGGATGGGGCAAAACAAGTAGGTGTGGCAATAACAACTGCGCTCTTACAGACTGAGTCTGATTGTTTGCTCACTGTTCTCACTGTGTCTAATGCTATCAGAAAGAAAGCAAATCAGGAGCACATTTATTTCGACTTTTAACATTGGTCGTGACAAAACAACTCTTTCTTGTACATTTGCACTGTCATCATTGTCGACGCAGACTGTAAATGTTGCGCATACCAAAGAGAAAGTTCAACTGCCACCTTTCTTTCTTTTTTTTTTTGTGTGTGTTTATCCACCCCTCCTAGGCTGCAATAGTTGTAAATGAAGAAAAAACTAACAGGATAAAAGAGACGTCTCCACAGTGTCTCTTTTTTCTTTGGTACACGGTGTCCTCCAAATTTGACTTGTGGATATTCTACCAATGTGGTTTGTTGGCGCTGTATAGATAGTAAGGAAGTCGCAGCATCGACAGGTCACAAAGTGTCTCTAAACGTTCAACAAATTTTGAGCATTCGGGTGAAATTTTTGTCACAAGGCAGGCTCGCGTGCCACAAAATCTCACAGCTACCAGGACGTCTACCTCGGAGACTATGCAGCCCGTAGTTAAGTGCCACCCATATCCACAACATGGCGCACCTGACAACCCACGCAAACCAGACAGCTGACGCGGCGAGCAGGATCTTGTTGGCGACGCAACGAGCGCGTACGGATGAAGTACTACAAACGAACAACAACAACAACCGCCGCCGCCACGTGCTATGCAGCTCGCCCTCGGTCGAGGACGAGCCCACTCTACGCAGGCGTACGCCCGGCTGTACGCGTCCACGCTTGCGCAGTATGCTCCCGAAAGAAAGATTAGTATGGCGAATGCATAGAGCGACCGACCCGAGCCGAAATTAACAGCGTCGGATGAGGGTGGCGCTCTGGTAGTTGTGGCGGTGGTTGTGGTGCACTGGGAAGGAGAGGCGAGCTAGGCATGCGAGCCCGGAACAAACGCGAAGCACGAGCGAAAGAAGAGGGAAGTACCTCGGCGGAACGCGATAGCGCCGACTCTGCAGCGCTACCACCTACGGACCGGAGGTCCGCACATTTCGCTGGCCGGCGAGACGCAGCCGCCCGTCCCGTAGCCCGGTCAAGATATGCACGACGATAGAAGTGCGAACGCGAAAGGAGGCGAGGCACGGGACGAGGAAGAAGAGGCGTATGTGCGATGAAGAAGCACAGTAAAGAAATCAGCCGAAAGGGAGAGAGACAGAAGGAGACGTGCCGCGAAGCAGATCCGAAGGAGAGTGAAAACGGAACAGTGGGTGAGAGAGCGAAAGACGATTACGTGGCCAACCGATGAAGTAGGAGAAGGAGAGGAGCAGAAACAGATGAGGATTGAAGTAATAATCGACAATCAAAACTGAGACAAAGAATGTAAAGAAGAAGCGGGTAATGCCGAAAGACGCATGCGGAGCAGAGCGGCGGAAAAAAAAAAAAGAAGTGAGGGGACGATCGAGTAATGACGTCGAACAATTCCAGACGGCGGTAATGGTTCGCCATCGCTATCTTCGCCGTAATGGGGAGGGGAGAGCCTCTGCTATACGGAGCGGCCGCATGGATACCTTGTCCCTCCTCCTCTTCTCTTCGGGCCCTTATAGATATATAATCACGGCTAGGCATCGCGCGCGTGCGCAAGCAGTTCGACGCATGCTTGAGGGGGGAGGGGGACGCGATGGCGATGCCGCTGCTGCTGCCAGATGTATACACACACACGCTGCCGGCCCTGCCAGGGCTCGGCATGGCCCGCAAGGCGGACGTGCAGCCCGCGCTGGTCCCAGAGACTTGAGAAAAACGCGAGCGCGCATAAGTGGCGCGCCGGTGGGAATGGAAAGAGGAAGTAGAGGAAGAGTGGATTGAGGCGCGGTGCGATGTGGTTACGGGGGGGGGGGGGGGGGCAGCGTTTGGATGAATATTCGTCTCGTGTGTGTGTCTGTACGTGCGTATGGGCGTTAGCATATGTGTACCTGGTGCTATGAACGGCATGCAGGATGTGCATTGGATCGCCGCTGTGGCTGCTGCTCTGTCTGCCACCCATTACTGGACCGTATTACCGGGTCTCAAGAGACATATAGTCTCCGTGTCTTGCTAACTGTACATGTTTTATTGTAACTTGTTGAAAGTACAATTTGGACACGCTTGTGGCCTTATACAATCAGTAGGAGCTGTAATATTTCAGGCTGTGACATGGAACCTTCCATTTTTTCAAGGGGCTTGGGCTCAACTTGTGATGACTGTAACAGTACTTTGTGTCAATGCGCGAAAAATCACCAGTTAACGTTGTTTCCGGTCATCGGTGGGAAGGAGGTACGGAAAGCAGGCGAGGTTATGTTTGTCACACGCAGGTGAAGGAGTGACGGTCAGCCTACGATTACCCCTCTTAAACAAACTCGTTCAAACAATCCTGGCTTTTTTAGCCTGCAAACGAATGCGTTAAAATGCAGTACAGAAGCAATGGTTCATTGATATGTGAGGTTTAACGTCCCAAAACCACTATATGATTATGAGAGACGCCGTAGTGGAGGGCTCCGGAAATTTCGACCACCTGGGGTTCTTTAACAAGCACCCAAATCTGAGCACATGGGCCTACAATATTTCCGCCTCCATCGGAAATGCAGCCGCTGCAGCCGGGGTTCGATCCCGCGCCCTGCGGATCAGCAGCCGAGTACCTCAGCCACTAGACCACCGCGGCGGGGCCAGAGGCAATGGTTACGACTCTGTCAACTCTGGTGTGTGTTTTGCCATTGCACCATGTCAGACCGTGGAGCATGATTCAACTCCTGTCAACTTGGGCAAGACGTTTGTTGGTGCTGGTTGGTTCGTAAATTACCGAGACTGAAGACAAGGCCGAAAAAGTCACAGTAGAGGGGACTAACTTCCCTGCCTTCTTCATCCTTGACTTCTTGAGCTTTTTTTTTTCTTACTTTTTTTCTCCTGGTAATTTTTTTTACTGTTCTAGCAAAAATGTCGTCAACAAAGAAAGAACCTTTTATATCGTGGAACCAAACAATGACGAGCTCAACTTATTATAGATTTCTTTGTCGAACTGTATATGCCTTGATGCGCTACACTACTTCGTGACGTGTTCTCAACTTCAAAATATTTCAGTAGATGTTATTCAGATTTCATGCGCCCAAATCTGCGCGCCAAAGCGCCTGACAGTTTGGTACGTCAGCTCTGCATGGTGGACAAACACTTTGTTATATTTGATAAACTTTGTTTTCATACATCTTCGGCCCCGCCAACTGGTTTTTCTTTGTATTTATTTTGTTTATTTCAATAATGCGTTAAGCTTCATATTTCGCAACCACGATATGATCATCAGAGACGCCGCAGTGAAGGGTTACATAAATAGTGACCACCTGGTGTTTTTTAACCTGCACCGACTTCGCAAAGTAGAATTTTGTTTATTTCCTTTTATTTTTGGAGTCACACGTTTTGACAGATCACAATCTGCGTTGGGGTTGCCTTTTTTTTTTACCATGAGCCGTGAGCATTTTCAGTGATGGCAGCCTAATGAACGCCACTAAATATAATAATAATAATTGTCTAGGTTTTACTCGCGAGAACACTTTTATCATTCTGAGGCCCACCATAGAGGAAGGCTCCGGAAATTTTGACTGCCTTGGGCTCTCACAGAGAGCTCCTAAGCATATGTGCACGGGCCTCAAGCCTCCGCCGAAAATGCGAACGGCGGGACCGTGATTAAACGCGCGACGTATGTAAGATGGAGGACGGAAACTATTGACCATGTTTTTCTGCACTGTTGGGAAGGAGTTTATTTTTGGGACGTATTACAAAGGACAATCAAAAAAGAGTTCCCGTTAGATCCTCATGGGATCAGGTATTTGGATATAGAGAATGATGATGGATTACCTTTCGATTTTATTATGATGACTGCCTTGCACAGTATATGGCGCTCTAGAATGGCTGGATTTCATTGTGACCCAGACAGAAGACCAGCAAGAGAGTATTTTAAGAAAGCATCTCAAGATTACTCGAGGTAGTAAGAACAGATGAATGTGTACCCTTATGGGTAGAAAGGGTAGAAGCCCTACTGACCATGAAGAATTCTAGAACGTGATGTGTTATAGTAATGCTTGACGGGCTTAGTTATTTTCCAGTTTTTTGTATTGCTCAATGTGAATTGTAATATATTAAGCGTAGCAACCCGCATGTGAAGTTTACCGGAAATAAAAAAAAAATGTAAGATGGAGGATTTTCAAAGCCGATTTTAGCAACTGAAGCGCCGAAGAGTCTGATACGCACAAGAAAACATCAGAGCATTCGCAGGATTCATGATGCATCAAAAGATTGTCTAAAGTGTTCTACAATTAACATCGGTAAAAAAATGAAAGCAGAGCCCAAATAAAGACGGGACACAGGAAACAAGTAGGCAGGATAGAACGCTCCCTACTAAACGATTTATTTACGGAAGAATAGTTCTTTCGTAAACAAGTCAGTTGACAGTAACGTTCTATCCTGTCTCCTTCTTCCCTGTGCACCGTCTTTATTTGTGCTCTACTTATTTTTAGACATGCACCAGCTCACCCAGCAACGCCTTTTATTAAACCAACATCGCGATGCTAGACAAGCTAAGCGCTGTGATAACGTGTAGGCGACTGAATGACCACACGGGTGGATTTAGAAACGCAGTAGTGGTATTTCAAAACGTTTAAGCCAACCCGAAGTAATCGTAGCAATGGTCAAGTACAAAGAAGTAATTAGCGCTACTCGCGATGGACGTAGAAAAACGTGCCACACAGTTGTTGACTCGGTGGTAAACTTCCACGAAGCATCTGAGTTCGCTTCACTGTAGGAGCTTTGGATCGTGTAAATGCGATGGCAAACTTCAGCCATGTCTCTCATGATTTTAATTTTTTTTTGTTCAAATGACTTTGTTGTGTCAACTGCACCCGGTGATTAAGTGTCGCGCCGCTACGGGAAGGAAGATTTCGGGGAACCCGCTGGCGGTCTTGGACGTAAGCGAAGGAATGGATTCGCCCAGAAAAAAGATTGAGAGCTGCCGGCGAGCGGGAAAGATGCGTCAGCCCGCTTCTTTTTGCCATCATTAATCTTTCCTGCGGTGAAGAAGCGACAGGGGAAAATCTCGCGCACTCCGTTTAGAGAGAGGTGCACCGGAATTCTTGGACGGTCGAAATAAAGAAGTGACACTGCGTGGAACGGGACCCGGTGAAGGATGCGCGCGCCTTGAGGGCCGCGACGCGATTCGAACTTCGAAGTGACTTCCTGGAACCGTAGACTGACTTTCGGTAAACGTGAATTATAGCGTGCTAGGGTGAGGGTCAACGCAAAAAAAAGGAATTATTTGGCGAGTAGCCTGCAAGTGTAGAGATTCAAGGCCAAACCCGAGAGCGTGGCATACGCGATATACACGCCTTTATACGAAGTGTCGTATAGTGCATCAGGCTTTGTAAAATAGGTTTTAGCCGGAATAAACAACAATGAACAAGAGGAGGTGGGTTACTGCTGGTGCGTGCAGCGTCTCCACGGGGCTGACCGAGGGTCAGCAGTTGGTTTCCAAAGATCACACTAGCAAGTCGCATCTCCCACGAACACGTGCGTATTGGTCCTCTATGCCCAGCGTCGACCGAGACTGGTCTATCTGGGGGGAGACGAATGTTGTGCACAGTTGCCTCGGCACGTGTATCTGAGCGTATATATTGCGTACAGTTTGCGCACGCCTGCATTTAGTCTGTGAGCAACGCCAGTCCCACCACTGTTGCTTGGTGAGTTTATGACGCGGTGATGGACGAACCATTCTTTCTCATATATGCGCTTCGTCCTGTCTCCTCTTCTGTACATAGAGGACGTCCAAGGGATTGTTTTCTCCGTGGTAGTGGGTACACTGCTCCAAAGTCTGGATGTACTGATCTAGATAACAGAAAACATGTTATCTTTACTTAAATCCGAATACACCAAATACGCTTAAGTGCAAAGGCTGTGCATATGACCCATTCCCTACAAGCTCTAGTTGAAAGCCCATGTAGTGACAGCATTAACTGGATTAGTTTAAAGTCAACCTATATTTGCTGGAAAGTTTGTTGAAAGCGGATCCGAATCACTTCACGCTGCACCTCTGTATTGTGTATTTTGGGCTATATATGCTGAATTTCGTAGAGCATGCAGTCAAATGCAGGCATGTCCCGGGACTATCTAATTTTGCATTCTTTGTTTACATTTGCCCCTATCTTAAAAACACATTTACTGCTAGCACAGTATTTTCTCTCACAGGTACCCGACAATGGACCAGAGGGTGTGACCAAGCTTCTTGGGCCACCTCAGCATTGTTGGTATTGACCGCCAGGAATACCAAGAAAATGAAACTCACTGAACGCATTGGAACTCTGAAGTGTCAACGCCCTTTTTTTTTTTTTTGAGCGTTTTCAAACAAAGCTTCCTGGGTGCTTACATAACCAGCTGTGACCCCCCTGCCCATAACCAAAAAAAAGAAAATAATATGCACGTACATGTCCAGGTTTTGGTGCGTCTATCGCAAGGCTGTGTGTTATGGCGCTACCACCAGATCTCGCTAACTGCATTGTCGGGTGCCCATACTATATAGGAGTTTAAAACGCACAACAATCAAATATTTCCATTATGAGTATACCATTGGTGAGATGTAATTGCGTTTTATTATTTTTTTCGCAAGAACTGCGCTGGGCAAGTAGCGATCCATAGCAGGTAATACAGCACTAAAGAGTATTAGTATTCTCTTACACTCCTGCGGCCACTATTGCTTGGTTCACATCTCCAGAGAAAAGAAACCACAGACAATGTCCTTGTTGCATTCTTAATTTCACAGCCGATAAACACAGTATTATTGATGAGTTCAGCCATTTAATACACAAAACACGTAGGAGAAATGTAGCACGCGCCCCGACTGGACTAACAACATTGATCTATTGAAAAGGCGCCCACTTAACTATTATTCGTCACTTCCGTGCAACAGGCCTCAGGCCTGGCCACCCAACCGACCTTGATCTCTGGATTCCTGGACCGTTCCACTTCGTGCATAACATTCAGACTTCATAGATAAATCAAATTTGTGTGTGTATTTGTGACACCGAGTAGTACATGCCTAAGTATGGTCTTTCTAAGAAGATAAAAAAATCATCTCCCAGAATGCTTTGTAAAAACAATGATCTCCGGTGTTTTCTCTTTTGGCTTGATCGAGTCCCACAATTCGCCCAGATGTAAGAATCGGCCCACATCGGAACTCAACATCAAATATACTGCATGGGACCACCTGAAATCCTTCACTTTTATTTTAAACGCTTGCGGAATCCTTGGTGTTTGGGTCACTGTAACGCAACAGTGCACAATTGAATATATATGACCGTGCAAAAAGCAGTGCAAGAAGCCGAGAAAAAAACGTTTTTTTTTTCTTCTCGTTTTCACCACAGCCCTTATTATCGACATCGAAACTGTCCAACACTTCTGCAAAAGGTGAATCGACTGATTCATTTTTTGCTTCCAACTGAACCTCCGTCATAGGCATCAATAAAACGCGAAAGTAAAATGCGTCCTTACAGAAATAGTTCAATGTTTACTTTGTATTGATGTATGTCGCAGAAGAAGGCTGTGAAGGCGCTCCTGCGCTACTTGCGTTCAACCAGCCTGTCCCAACGACTGTGATCGGAACTCCCTGAATGTGTGCGCTTGTGATTTTTTTTCTAACTTATTTTATATCTCTCCATCTCTATCCTTTTTCCAACCCTTTTCCCCACCCCCGTACAGGGTAGCAAACCTGTTCTTCTAGGATAACCTCCCTGTCTCTTCCTTTTATTTTTCTCTCTCTTTTATTGATGTAAGAGACCTTGAGCAACATCTATTGGTGTTTGACAGTTTTAAACGTCGCTTAACGTGGATGCCTCCACGTTAACGCTTAGTCATACATCTCAATCATGAAGATTAACGTCCATCACTACTATTGATTAAACGAACCCTTGTGGTCATAAGTGAGTGTGGAACCAAGGAAATCGATGTGACAGCCAGAATAACGCGACTAAATTGGAGGCCGAAGTTATGCTAAGGTCGCCTACTCGCGGCATGTTCGAGTTATTGAACGCCGTCGCCCGACCAGAGAGAAACACAGTACGCGTTGTATGTTAGTCTGTTGGCCGGCCATAATTTTTTTTCGCTTGGCGTTCGAAAGCAGCGAACGTAGAGACAGAACATCCAGGTGAAGCAGACGAGTTGTTGTAAGCCTTAATTGCGAACCTCCTTGGTTGCAGAGCTATTCTTTATGGGCGAAGCTCCTCTTAGTCTAACCTTGGCATGCGTCACGCGTAACTGAGAGAAGAGACTAGAAATAAAAGAGGGCCGTATCTGCCGAACAGTATAAAAAACGGTACTGTCTCATAGAAGTGCATACGATCTGCAGTAGAGTGAGAATATTCTAGAAGGTGCTGTAGCCGCTACTCTCCGAATTGGCTGCTGCGCGGGCTGCACTTGGGTACGCAGATAACGAGTGGCTCTCTCAATATCCTGGATGGTCGCCATACGCTGCCGATCGTTGATAGAGCATGGATGAAGCTAAGCGGCGGGCACGTTGAAGACGCTCTCGCTCGACTTCTTTGGCTTGCGTCTCGTCGGTGTTACCCGCGCGCCGTCTACATTCTCGAACGCGATCGGACGCATGGACGCATGCACGGATGGACAGAGACACGGACGGATGGATAGATGAACGCTTCGCCCAACTCGTCATCATTCACTCCATGGATATGATGGATATGCTGAATGAATGAATAAACTTTATTTGAAGTCTGGAAGTTCCTCTGGGCGAGGTGGAGGAAAGGGGATTAATCCTTGTCTCTTCCCACCCTCCGTTGATTATGATGGTGGTGCCTCAGGTGACCAATAGAAGTCCTTAGACCAGGGCGGCATCTCTGGCTTGGCGGACAGCCCAAAGATGGTCGGCCAGCTCGTCGCTGGTGAGTGGCGCCTCCTAGCGGCAGCGCAGCTGACGCGGCCGATCCGCAACAGTGACCGCAGCCGTGCGGAGGCTGCAGTGATTTTTTTGTATAGATGAATGCTATGAAGGACACCGACACCTCGGGTAAGATCACCACCTGGTGCTGTCTTTGGGGTGGAGAACATTGAAGATACGTCTATCACAAACGCACCGAATGACACGGATGCTAGAAACGACAAGTTGAAGGAACTAATCGCACATGCCACGGTATTGATGCTTTACAGCACTTTACGAAGAACGCTGAGAGGACTTCGGCAGATATTTAAAAAAATGCATTCTTGAAGGGTTCAAAGCATTTCCTATGGCGCAGTGGATAGCATTTGCGGCATCTGTTACAGCGGACCCAGAAGTTACGGGTTTGACTCTCGATAAGGGAACTTTCTTTGTCCTCTAATCGTGCGTATTTTTCGACGTCACTTCCGTGACAGAAATACGTCATTGGAGTCTTGGTGGGCCCCAAAAAAACCTTCCCTGTGCTTTCGATTTCGGTCGCCGAGAGTCACGAATGAGAAAACGATTTTTTTTGTATTAGTAAATTACAACTTCCCAACCCCAAAAGCAACACTCCGACCATGAGAAGGTACATTGTAAGTGAGAAAACTGGAACTACAAGTGGTGATACAGTTTGAAGTTCTCGCACCCGTTTTCCGTGAGATGACATAGATTTTCAAATAGGTCTGCTTGTATTCGCGAATTCGTTTACAGGTCAAAAATAGCTGCATGCGTTCTAAGGGACACAACGTTATAATCTAGCAGGTTTCAGGAAAGTGTGTTGTGCCAAGTAGAACGCAAAACGGCTTTTAAGCCGATTTAAAGGCCGATTGCGCGCTGGAACTGTGGCGCCAAACTCTCAAACTAAACATTTGCCATATTCATCCTCTCAAATTTAACCTATGGTGGCGAAATTAATCACTATGGTACCATTCTACTAGAAAAGCTCATTTCCCTAAGCGATAGTTTGGTAACCTCGCCCGATGATTCGACTCACACAAACTCACACAACTCACTCAGACTCAGATTCAGCTGTGAGTCTGCGTGGTGGCAAGAAAATATTGTGAGTTTGAGTTCGAGCAAGTCTGGTGGAGGAAATCTTCGCTAAGTCCGAGTGAGTCCAACGGGCAAGATATATTTGGTAAATGAGCCTCAGCTCAAAGGGCAAGATGCATTTCTTGAATGAGTTTGAGTGAACTCAAAGGGCAAGATATGTTTAGTGAGGGAGTCCAAGTGGGCCCAAAGGGCAAGGTTGAATTGGTCGAAATGAGCCCAGAGGGCAATATATATTTCTTGAATGAGTCTTTGTGAGCTACACTGTTTTTTGCTGAGCTATGATCTAAAAAAATTGGCAGCATATCCATGGAGTGAATGATGGAGAGTGGGGCGAAGCATTCGTCTGTCCATTCGTTCTTGCTTCCGTCTGTCCATGCGTCCGTCTGTGTGACCGTCCACGCGTCCATCCGCCCGTCCGTGCGTGCATCTGTTCGTACGTCCATCCCTGTGTTCGTCCATGCATCCGCCCCTGCGTCCATTCATGCGTGCATCCATGCATCTGTCTGTGTGTCCGTTTGTCCACCTATTCAACACTCCAAGTACCACCATCTCGCATCTTTTCATCATATATTCCCCATATAGAAGCACCGCCATCCAGCGGACATTCCAAGGACTAAACGAGAGGTGGCACACGCACACTTTCTTACGGCTTGCGCTTCGGGTCCACTTCCCGCCTTTAACCACCTCGAGTTCACGGTATATACTAGTTCATTGTATTCGTGACAATGCGGCTCAACGCTCGCTAAACCTTACTAAACTAACGTGGTTACACCCAGCGAGTATAACGTAGCAACCCTTTTTTGTCAGATAGTGCTCAATGTACATGCCGATTGCTGCTAATGGGGATCGCAGCGTGCGCGTTAACTAAAAGCCGAATGCTCCTGTTTCTCATTCCCTATTAGCAGCCATTGGCATGTACAATGAGCACTATTTTTTATTGTTTAACAGCGCACAGAAGAAATCTCTCACCGTCAACACCTTCGAGGTAAAAATGTTATACTTGTTGCATACTACAACAGCTACGAGGCATGAACGAGTGCCGCTATAAGGAGCTTCCCGCCTAAAGTTTAGTGTTTCACTCTAGTGTCCCTCTAAAAGGTGTAAACAAAACGTACGTGCAGGACAAATATTTTGGGTAAATCAATATTGCAAACGATAGCAAACCAACAACGGGTACGTCACGCCTACAGAGCTGCGACCTCTGCAGACTCACTCTGCGCGCACCGACCATGCGTCAGCGCATCGTAAAAGTAACAAACAAGCTTCTACGATGGGAATATCGTCGGTCGATTGCTTCGCGTCTGAGTCAGGTCTTTAGCACCGTGGGTGGTTCTGTTACCGACGGTGTCACTGAAGACGCTCCAGCGGCGACAAACAATCGCGTACCCCCCTCCAAGCAGCCCCACGTTCGTCGCTTGCTGAGGAAGGTCGCAGTCGCACTGCCCCCATTCCAGCAGCCGCCACTTTCTCTGCTAGCGTTCACACTAGCGGCGTCGTTCCTGCGTCGCTTCGCGGCGTGCCGCAATTCAAAGCAACAGCATGAAAAGCGGAGAGAAGGTGGTCACTGCCTTCGCACCTTTCTAAGCAGGAAGCCTGCTGTGAGACTCGTCGATGCAGCAGCGTTCCGTTTGTTCTTTGCGTCGCCTTCTTTTTTTCTCGGGCCTTCGTTTTGGCGACTGCGTGTGCGACCGTTCATACGCAAGCACACGTGCTCCCACGAACGCTCTCTGGTGGCAAGGTGCGGGGTTTCAAGGATTTCATACTCCTCTCTGCCCCCCATTTCTCATCTTCTAGCGCCTTAAACCGACTCTTCGCGCCTCGGAACAGTTGCCTGGTCTTGTTTGTCTGCAGGCTCTCAACCGTTTTCTTCTTTTATTCGTACCTGCTGGGCCACGCGTGGTACATACCGTGTTTTCTCGAGTTCTGTGTGTAACCCCTAAAGCTTGTGGTAGCTGAAACCTGCCATACTCGACGCATGGGTACCTTGACGTGATATAGTCGCACCACGCACATTGTACAGGCGTGACACCCAGAGCGTCTGCCAATGATGAATGTTGTCTGTATAATTTGAGTGAAAGTGATTGATTGGTCAGGGAGACTAAGCGTATGTGAGACAGCTCAATGATCTATCAGCGTGACTAGTGGTAAGTTCTAGCGTTACTCACTGTTGGCGATTCCGAAAGAAGTTCTTTACGTGAGGTTGA
Source organism: Rhipicephalus microplus (assembly GCF_013339725.1). NCBI lineage: Eukaryota > Metazoa > Arthropoda > Arachnida > Ixodida > Ixodidae > Rhipicephalus > Rhipicephalus microplus. Next base: position 215,248,919 of record NC_051167.1, on the reverse strand, counting down.
TTGATTTATTGATTGATCGATCGATTGATTGATTGATTGATTGATTGATTGATTGATTGATTGATTGATTGACTGACTGATTGATTGGCTGGTTGGTCGATTGAGTGAGTGAGTGAGTGAGTGAGTGATAACCTGAACCAACAACAAAGAACATTAGAAGTGTTCGGAATAACTTTGACCACATCACATTGCTCAATTATTAGCCTCGACCTGAACTTGAGAAGCGAGAGAACTTGAACTTGTTGGTACGCATTCAGCGCTCTATCCTGTTTCTTTTGTCCTTTTTTTTTGTTTTCGTCATGTCACTATGAATAGACCTGAACCTTCTCTATGGGCATTTGTTTTTATATCGCACCACTGAAAATGCATATGCCGCTGCCAGATATCGTAGCCGTGGAAATTCACTTGGCAGCAGAATAGAAGAAGCGCAGCGCTATCTCGGGGGAAAGTATGGTATAAAATAGATGACATCCCGTGCAATGAAATTCCATGAGAGTTAAATACGAAACGATGTGGTACGTGCGAACGCCTTTACGGTGGTCTCGCTTGTGAGTCAGGTATAGCCATATATAAATAAAGACACAAAGATAGCGCACACTTACAATACGGCGATCGTGCTTCACTGACGCTCTGCAAGGTGAGCCTATAGTTTGCCAGCTCGTTGCCTTGTTTGCGCCTCGGAGGCTCGTCGCACACTCCGCGCGAAAGAAGGGCGCAGGTGTCGGAATCCCCGTTGCGCTCCGCGCGCACGGATAAGTGCCCCTGTGGACTCAGGTGTTTGACTTTCGGCTCGTCTCGGCTCCGACTTCGGCTCCCCACCGTTCAGTGTGCGGACGCACGCAGTAGTGGCAAGCGATGCCCGCCAGCTGCGGGGCTTTCTTTTTTTTTTCTTGCTTCGAATTCTTATTCACACTCTATCGGCTGCGAAGTTGGCTAAACATGAAGAAGGCTGAGTTCGACTGGCAGGGTTCGCTGGAGGTAAGCATTCCAGCACACGTGGCTCCAGGGCTCATATCCACTGCTCGCGTCACCTTTTAGGCTTAGCTTCCTTTTTGTTTGACTTTGCTCGAGATTATAGAGGAGCTAAGTATACATAAGCATTCGGTGCGCCCGCTAAACGAAAAGTGCCAGATCTTACGCAGAATCTCCTAGTCAAATAGGGAGAGATATTTCGTTAGGACCTTAAGCGTGAAGAATTCTGTGTTTTGTTTGCTCCTAGAGGTATATTCATCACGCGCCTCTTTGAAGGTGTGGTGCATCGAGGTACAGTTGCTTTACTGCGCTTTCGACGCGAGAAAGAAGAAAATCTGAGTAACCAATAACGGAACGAGATGCACGAGCTCTGGCGCATCTGTGCGCATTTCGCAAGTTCCCGTGGCAACAGATGCGGCACTTTTGAGCATTTCACTTTCGCAAACATTTGCCATATAGGAAGGTCCTCCCGCTTGACCATCGGCATAACGCTTTCAAACTGTGCCGTAAAGAAAGCCTCTCATTGGCAAGCCTGAAGTACACAGCTGTACGGGCTGTTTCGTTTGTGTTCATTTTTCTCTTTTTTTATTTCTTTCTTTTTCTTCCTTTCTTTCTTTCTTCCTTTCTTTCACTTTTTACCTTTCTCTCACATTTACAGCAGTGACGTTATATACCTTGTTGGTCACGAAATTTCATGGTATTAGAATGAAGCTCCTACAGCACGTATTTTCCACACTCAGCTAATTGCACAACTCCCCGCCCCCCTCACTGGTCCTATAACACTTCAGGTGAACACAGGAGCAGAAAACACTGATTATGAGCTTGTCTAGCTAACTATCTGCACTTGGTGCTTGGGTGGTGATTGAGCGTGTGCCGGCACCGTCATAATGATGACAATTTTCACCGTCATAATGATAATTTTCACCATCATAATGATGACAATTTTACAGCTATGCTGCAATAGTATCACAGCGAGGGTGTTTACCTCTTATTGGTCGTCAATTTCTCGTGACGTAAGCACAAAACACTTCTGAAGGGCACCTGAACTGCCAACAGATGCTCTCGTGCACCTCTGCTATAGCCCATGTGCGCCCTACTGGCGCAGCCACGGGGTGGTACACCGAACGTGTACCTCCTCCCCCTCCCGAATTTTCTTTATTCGCCATGACATACAGAATGAGTAATAACCATTTCAAGGAGGTGTCCTAGTCACAAAATGAAGTAGCTGCCCCCCCCCCGGGTGGTGGGAGAGGAGGCTAAGCATTATATTTTTTCAGAGGACAGCTTTTAAATGCGAAGCATTTCTTAGCGAACTTCGGCGACTTTGAGCGTATCTTTCTTTCTATCTATCTATCTATCTATCTATCTATCTATCTATCTATCTATCTATCTATCTATCTATCTATCTATCTATCTATCTATCTATCTATCTATCTATCTATCTATCTATCTATCTATCTATCTAGCCGCCTACGACCTTTGGCTCTCCTGGTCGTTTTCTTTGTCCTCCTCTATTCTTTGTCGTCCTCCTCCTAGCCATTCCAATAACGGTATCGACACGAAACTTTGTATGGCGTAACATGACTGTATGAAAAACATATTTGACTAGTCATAACATGCAAATCATGATACGTATGTCATGAATTTCATGATTTACATTACATGGTCCTGCAGCTCTTGCGGTGGTTTCGTTCACATAGCATGTTGCAAACTGGTATGGTATGGATTGATTGCATGGCGAACCAAGCGACAGACCCTAACATGAAAATCATGACATGCGTGTCATGTAACAACGTGACTACATGCCATGTTCATGATGCGCTGGCGACTGCTTCGCTAGCTCAACTTATATCAAATTTGGTATTACGGGACGTGAATAGATGATGAAGGTATGGTACTGGTGCAAACATGATAAACACGAGATGTGTGTCATGTAACAACATGACTACATGCTACGCTCATAAATGCGCTCGCGGCTGTTTTGCTAGCTTCACATGTACGAAACTCGGTATTACGTGACGCGAACGGACGACATAGGTCTATGACACATCCAAACATGATCACCACGACACGCGTGTCATGTAAGAACATGACTACATGCCACACTGATGATGCGCTCGGGGCTGTTTTGCTATAGCTTCACATATGCCAAATTTGGTATTACGTAACGCCAATGGATGACTAAGGTATGTGACTGGTGCAAACATGATAATCATAAGATGCGTGTCATGTGAGAACATGACTACATGCCACAGTCAAGGCGCCAATACATTTCGACGTGACGCAGTGAATGTGCTTGCCTGCGTTCATTTTCGTCGCGTCACGCCTACGTTACCACGCCAGGCGCCGGTCCTGCCATATACTCGCAGGTGCGTGCGGCGCGGCGTTGCTTTGACGCATGCGCGTTTCAGCGCGTTCAGGGTTCCTCCGTCACGAAAAGAGGGAGAAGCAGTGTTGTCTGGGTAACGCATCTGCGCTGAAATGCAGCATGTTGCATTTTGCACCGGTTACCGTCGGGCCGGGCTGCGGACGCTGGTTGCGCCTGGCGTCACACTATAGAGAGCTCGCGTTTTGCCAACGTAGCGTCGCTATGCCAACTGTGCGCGTGTGTCAGCGCTACATTGGAGTATATTCGGCTCTTCATCATGCACTCGCGTTCATTTCGCTAGCATCATATATACCAGATTTGGTGTTACGCATCTTCAATGGGTGACGAAATATATGACTCGTGCAAAATTATAATCCTGACACACGCGGCAATGTAAGAACATCACAATGTACCACGCTAATAGCGGGCTCGGGGCCGTTTCGATAGCTCAACATATACTAAATTTGGTATCATGTGAAGTGAATAGCTGAAGAAGGTAAACGACGCATCCAAACATGATAATCATGACACATACGGAAGTCATGTACGACATCATTTACCTCCGCCTCGTAACGCTGTGCTGATTTCAAAGTGACATATCAACCTTTCTCATTCGTACTTCGCATATAATCGATTCTCACTTAACGTGGGATATTTTTCTCTTTTCAAAATTCGTAAATTATTACGTTCTGTGAACTCTACTAATAACTCCCCTCCAGTATTTCCAAAGCCGATACCATATAAGTAAACGTGAAAAGTAAACGCGAAAGATATCTCACTGCTAAAGAATAGTCTCGGCGCTGCCTTTAACCCTTTGAGACGCTATGTACGCAATTGTGTACAACACTCGTTTTTGCTATCTGTGTCAAGTGTAGGATAAGAGAGAGCAACATATATCGTACTTTGGGAAAATCGAGCGCCCTACATAATCAATTTGTTTTTAATAATTTCAATTTTCTGTGTAGTGGTACGTGTTATCACCACTGAGCTGCCACTAAGATACCACGGCGGCTATCCCCCACCCACTTTATTGGGTATATATGTGAATTTAAATGCGGGAGATCAGACAGCGCCATCAGTAGCCATGGCGACGAGTGTTGCACACTCTTTATGAGCCAGCATGTTTGGCGTCACGTAGCACGTGAACTTATTACGAGCTGGCAGCTGACCGATATTCCCTCGTATACAGCCTAAAGGCACCAAGTCTGGTAGCGCATCGAACGCATTATTCGAAGGTCGCACGTGCGGTTCCTGCCCACGGCAAGCTATCTTTTTGCCCCTTTTCTTTCTTCACGTTCACATTACAATTCGGTCTAATAACCTCCTTTATACTTTCCTTGGAATTATTGTCTGTTAGATCTGATTATTATTGTGTCAAAACAAGGAGAAACGAGCCCTTGAGAATACACTTGTTTCGCTTTATATATATTTGTATATATATAATTCAAAAAAGAAATTCTGTGGGTCCGGTGCAAATATAATTAAGAAATAAAGGAGCACACTTACGAAAATTTTATAGTTGCTTACTTTACGTTTCGGCACGGCCTTCGTCAGGCTGTACAATGGCAAACACGCACACACACACACACACACACACACACACACACACACACACACACACACACATATACACATACACACACACACATATATATATGTGTGTGTGTGTGTGTGTGTGTGTGTGTGTGTGTGTGTGTGTGTGTGTGTGTGTGTGTGTGTGTGTGTGTGTGTGTGTGTGTGTGTGTGTGTGTGTGTGTGTGTGTGTGTGTGTGTGCAAGCGATGCACGCTTGTAGCAACTCACTCACGTCTTTCTAATTCGGTTATGGTTTTCCTGTCATCTAACATTATAGTTAGATAAGAGAAAAACTGGAAAAGTAGAGTGTAAGCCAGAGTGTAATAGGTTAATTTGTGTTGTACTTTCACGTAAAATACATCGCAGCACATATTCGCACGAACACGAGAATCCCAGCTCTTTTACTGCTAGTGCGATTCAATTGATCACAGATGTGATGATGTAAAGACTCGATGAAAGGAACAGTGAGGTCATGTCCTTTGATAATCATCGTATGGCAGTATCTCGGGACGCCTTCACATTAGTCGCTTGAGCGTGACACAATTTTTTCCTTTTTCTGTCTCTGTTTGGGCAACTCGTTTTACATTGGAGGGCAAGGTCGCCCGTGCCTCTGCCATGGTTACAGGTGTCGGTCAATGAGCCTGCCGAGACCTCTGTATTGCTTCTATTGCATCACCGGTATTTGGTGCTTGCTCGAACGGCGCATCCCCACGCACTTAATGCCCGGATCTTCCTCCTCTCTTCTTCTCTTGGTGAAGAAGACGAAGAAGCACGCTTTATTTATGATCTATACAATGTTGCGGATCTTAACCAGCGTTGTGATCGTTTCTACGCAACGTCCAGAGCGAGAGCATGAGTTCGCCCGACGGACACCGTAAAACAGAAAACGAAAAAGTGACGGCTCCATGCTATCACGCATAGAGCGCCCGCGCGACGTGGTTGCCGCCCCACAAACAACGCCATTAATGCCGCGCCGAGTTTCGTCATATATACGCGCGCATAACACGCCTCCTCTAGAGCTCTTGCGCCACCTCGGTAAACAAAAACAGTGTACAAGCGCGAGCTTGATAAACAACAACAAAGTCCGTAGCGCTATCGACAAGGTCAGGCATCGCAGCGCATTCTGAAACCGGGATCTACGCAACATGCCCTCAACGTAGCGTTGCCTCGGCTGTATACAAGGCTGTTTGCGTTGTTCTGTGCTGGACCCGCCGAAGGCGTGCCTCTGCAGCAACCACCAGCGTATTTTCCAAAGTGTTCCAAGTCGCTCGTGCCCTCTTGAGCACGCTTCTCTTCTGCAGTCTGCCTAGCGCTGCTGCTCCATCGGCCATGGCTACATGCCTTCCACCCTCCATTCGAGTGGTGCAATCATGAAACGAGCTCTTCCACGCCCCTGGCCAGAGCGCGCGCCGCCGTGGGATCTGCCCGGCGAGATGTATGCCTTCTAACCGGGCCGCGCGCAGAGGGCAGGAAGCATAACTGGGCGCCGCGCAGAGACACATCGCGGAGGCACTGGCCGGAGGATCGCAGGCAGTGATATCTCGCGCACTGAGAGACGAATCACAGGCGGATATAAAGTGGCGGGCGCGCTCAGCGAAAAGAAGGGTGTAGCTCTACCGTATGCAGCTGGTCCGTGGAGCGGCTGCGCTGGGCATCGAGAGTTTCGCCCTTCGAGGTGGAAACAAATGGCCGCATCAGCCTCCCGCGGGGGGCTTTTCCCACCCACCCACCTTCTATGGTGCTTGCACTTTTGCAGTGGACGCGACGCAAGACGTACGCTTTAGCGTTATGGGCTTGGCTTGTCTCGATCGACCTATAGCTGGAACTTGCCGGCCGTCTAGACAGTGCCGCCTCACCTTCTGTGATCGACGCGTTCATATCTGAATGGCCAATACATTGTAGTACACTCTTGAACTTTCATGTCTCTGGAGACTGCACATGTAGTCGTGGAGAATAAAAATAGAGGGGAGTGAGAGAGAGAGCGCGCGAGACGAACTGCAGTCAGTGCAGGCCCACACGCCCGGTCTGTCCAGATGCCGGCACGGCGAGATGTGTGTGTCACTTGAGACATAGCTCTGCCCTCTGCAGTCGTGGTCGTCAATAAATCTGTTTTCATTCGACAGCTTGTGTATCACTCGGATGGAATAGTAACAAGTTTGCGGAGGGAGGAACCCCAATCTCTTATGCTCCGATGTGCGTTTTCCTGGTTCGCAGGTGAAGTTGTCTGGCAGCGGGTGCGTCTCCAGAAAAGCAACCGCGAACTTGGATGCAGATTGCCTGAGTTATGTGGCGAAGAACAAATACCGTTAGAAAAAAAAACCGAGAATATTGAAGACAATTGCGGCACACACAAGAAAAAAAATCGGTAGATCCCACGTACCTGGGAATCAACGTTATGCGAAGCATGCGGAGGGAATGTGACCGTGTAGCAATTTTTTTTTCAACGACACGTCATGAGATGACGCAAGATATATATACAAAAGTTCCACGCACAGACATTTGAAGAAGAGTTACAGATGTTTGTATAACAAGTTGTTTGCACTTGCGCGACGATGCCAACAGGAACATGCGTATTAGCAACACCGGAATCTGATATGAAGTGCTGATGCTCGCGAGGATGCTGGCCCTGGACACTGCTACATAAGTCAACTTCAGCGCATGGCAACTAACCACAATTGACGATAACCCGACGTGACGGCTTTGTCAAAGAAGTATATATGTAATGTTTATAAAATTGGGTAGGCAGCATTGCAACCACTATTGACGACTCACAAGGATTGGCGTATATTTAAAAAGTAGTTCCGAGACATGGCGTAGCTTTGAGGTAAAATGCTTCGTCGCCACGCAGAATGCTTGGGTTTAATTCCAGCAGGGACCTTGACATTTATTATTTGAATTCGTCAGGTCCACGCAACCGATGTCCGGTATTTCTTAATGCTCGCGCGTTCAAACTGTCCATGTGTGTTCTCGTCGCTCCTGGGTGCCAGATACTAAGGTGTCAGTCACCTGTGGCACATACCGGCATACCAGCGCCACATACCCGCCCGTCGGTATGTGCCACTGTCTGGCGGGAAGTGTTAGACGACGTACACGAGGCGATTGTGACATTATTCATGTCTTGACCGGCGCGTCATATTCGTCAAACCGTCTTACCCTTCCATGCTAATTTTGGTTCACGCCAAGGGGGTGACCACGAGAGCACCCAAACGTAAGCGGATAGATAGATAGATAGATAGATAGATAGATAGATAGATAGATAGATAGATAGATAGATAGATAGATAGATAGATAGATAGATAGATAGATAGATAGATAGATAGATAGATAGATAGATAGATAGATAGATAGATAGATAGATAGATAGATAGGTGCCAATACGTGCTGACGTGGATAACTAATGATTGATATGTGGGGTTTAACGTCCCAAAACCACCATATGATTATGAGAGACGCCGTAGTGTAGGGCTCCGGAAATTTCGACCACCTGGGGTTCTTTAACGTGCACCCAAATCTGAGCACACGGGCCTACAACATTTCCGCCTCCATCGGAAATGCAGCCGCCGCAGCCGGGATTCGAACCCGCGACCTGCGGGTCAGCAGCCGAGTACCTTAGCCACTAGACCACCGCGGCGGGGCTGACGTGGATAACTAAAGGAGCTGCCACTTCAATGCTTGCAGCTGCGGGCTCCATTCAACAGGCATGGCCCACAGGTGCGCCCGTTGCCTCTTCAACTAGCCCCGCTGAGGTACTGAAAACACTTCACCATCCAGGTGAGCGCTGACTCACACGTGCGTTGTAGATTCTACTGCAGTTGACGCAGTTGGCAAAGACAACTTTTCTCGCTGCAAGAGCGTCAAAGGTTCGATTGCTTGCTTACAAGCAGCACCTGAATCCGTTAAGATTTTTTTCCCACAGTTGTCTCTTTTTTTTTTGTGCGATTCGTAGCTAGAAAATGTCCAATTGTATAATAAATTTGAAGCATTTGTTCGCGTTTAGCTGGCTGTTTCAGTGTTTCGATCTGTATATCTATCTATCTAGCAGTCTACGTGCGAGTGCTCTCGTGATCGCCTCCTTAACTTCGGTTAGAATAAAATTAGTGTTGGCAGCGTTGACCCGACAAATGCAAAAAATAAGTGGGATAGTCCCAGCAGGAATCAAACCGAAGCATTCTTAGTCGCACTGAGGTATTGTATACCACAGAGCCACGTCAGGTCTCAGAACTGCTTTTGAAAAAGATCCTGTTTCTGAGACATAAATTGTGGTTGCAATACTGGATATTTATTTTATAAAAACTACACGTGTACTTTTATGATACAGCCATCCCGTCGGGTCAACGTCAATTGTAGTTAAGCGCCATCCCTTGAAGTCGACTTGTGGCACTGCCGAGGGCTAGCATCTTCGCGAGCACAAGCGCTACATATCAGCTTATACCTCCTCCGGTGTTCCCCATGCTGCTGTCGGCATCGTTACTCAACTGTTGACCACTGGTGGTATAAAACAAGTGCACCTGTTTAACATATGTCTGTGTCGAATGAAGCTCGAACAGTGGCAAGCCTTCGTGATGGTATGTAGTGAACACCATCCAGTTGTCACTATTGACCGGTGCGCGCATCCTGTCCCGCAGCTCTGCGCTTATGTGCTTGCCTGCTTATGGTGATAAGTGGGCGGCACGCACTATGCAATCGCGAAGGATTGCCGCTGTTCGGATTTCATTTGACGCCGATAGTACAGCACAACGTTTGTTTAAGGTTATCCAGAAACATTTCACCCAACTCAAAACATTACAACACAGTCCCGTTCTCCTCGCATGCTTCGCATCACATCGATTACCCACGTATACATGAAATCTGCCGAATATTTATGATCGCGACTGAACAATATAAGAATGTGCCACTTCTTGTTTCTTTCTTTTCTTTTTTTTCTGTCTGAGACAAAGCCAATTACAGTGCGACCATACGTTTACCCGCAAGCATCTAAGGTTCCTTTTTTTCGCAGATTTTAAAGAGTGACGTAAATGTTGAAAGATCTTAGGGTGTGACACATATCATGCTATGGGGCCGTCTTCTTTTTCTAGAGATAGCTTTTCATGTTCAATATCGAAACGTAAACTCCTGCTTTGCTATAAAGAAAAAAACGAGCATAGATTCACATAAATTATTGTATTGTTCTACTGCAGTATTCTCAAAAGCAGTTCCAACGCCAGTTGCAATTTCAATGCAGTTTCGACAGCCGAATTGAAGACGCGTAGCACTACAATATAGACAAGCCCTAAAAACGAAGTTGATTTGATATGGGGGGTTTAACGTCCCAAAACCACCATATGATTATGAGAGACGCCGTAGTGGAGGGCTCCGGAAATTTCGACCACCTGGGGTTCTTTAACGTGCACCCAAATCTGAGCACACGGGCCTACAACATTTCCGCCTCCATCGAAAATGCAGCCGCCGCAGCCGGGATTTGAACCCGCGACCTGCGGGTCAGTAGCCGAGTACCTTAGCCACTAGACCACCACGGCGGGGCTAAAAACGAAGTTGAATATGAATATATTTTGTACAATGTGAGCAATGACCTGAGAGGTCAAAATTTGCTTTCGCTTTATCTAATCTTAGCGTTCTGTTCAATCAGCATGTAATCCTGGCTATCCATTTTGGTTGGTGACATAAATGTTAATTACTTGTCTCAGTGTGATTTATATACAGGCGGCTGAAGACAGTACAGGCTGCAACAGCTTTATATTTAGGTCGGATGAACCGTCAAGATGGACGCGGGAAAGCCCACTCATGTACGCACGCACACATCAATTCACACGTACACATCATAAATGGAGAAATGTATGAATAGGGTGTTAACCTGAATGTTTCCAGAAAATTAGAACTGCAGAGAAGGTGTCGGCACTGATTTTAAATGATCTTATTTCTTATTAAATATATATATTGAGGTTGGTGCCAATGCGTGGCGCCGGCTACTCCTCTTCTCTTGCAGAGCAGTCGACATTGCATATTAGATAACAAACGCAAGGCCATACATGGGCAAGTATATCACAACACGCTAAAGTCCTACACACACCATCAGCCAGGTGGTCGAAATTTCCGGAGCCCTCCACTGTGCACTCTTAAAAAAAGTTAGTAAAAAGGTAGCAACTGCAAGCAAGTAGGTAGTAACTGCAGCGGTTGCTACCTTTCTTCGACCGTTACTACCCGCTTGCTACCTGTTTACTACCTACGTTAGCAAAAAGTTGCTAGCTACAACCATTACTAACTTTTTGCGACCTATTTACTACCTACGTTAGTAAACATTTAGTAACTGAAACGAAAGAGGTAGTAACTGCAGCCGTTACAACCTTTCATGCCCCGTTACTACCTCTTCGCTACTCGGCTTTTGACAATATAATCCAAAATAGTGTGTGAATGCTATTGTGATAATTTATGAGAGGAATGGTCTCGACGTATTATCATTAAACTGAAAAAGGGCGCAGAAGGTACTTATAGATCAAGAAAATATATTTTGTTTCAAATTATGCAACCAAGATATGGAAACGTCGTTCTGATATTGTCGAAACGGAGAAGTACAAGTTAACGAACAATAAGCAAGTGCTACACGCGTCGTAATAGACAATTACAACAAATTTAGTAAATACAGCACATATTAAAAGACCGGCAGTTAAAAATAACCAGACAGTCACATATAGCCTCAAGGGCAGTCACAGTTAATCCACTGCGGCGTGTCTCCAAATATTATCATTGTTTTGGCGCGTCAAACCCTCAAAACGATTATTACCTTTTAAACGCTGATATATTAGTCATGTAAAGAATTCAAATGTACTGAAAATGAATTCAGTACTTTCTCCAGCCACTGTACATAATGCCTTTTTGTGGCCATTTTATAATGAATAAATATAACATATAATATTCTATAAGTGAGGCTTATTAAAAGTCTTGTGCTACGTCACCAAACAAACGTAACCAGGTAGTATATTATAGTGCTAACGATTTATATTTGTTAAAATTGATCCAGAAACGCAAGGGCTCCCTTGTGCCAGATATGCCCCTGCGAAGTAGGGGCTATATATACCCCACCCCTACTTCTTTCCACGAATATCCGTAAAAAATAGTGAAGTTGTTTGGTCTATGTATTCTTCGCATTCATGGCACACCCCGCTTCTTACCCGAATTTGTGTAGTTATAAGACATTGATTAGCCAACATTAGCAGTGGAGAAATAATATGCCAAAATGAATGAACTGGGTAGTATCGGCTACTACTTTTTTTCTTAAAACCTTCAAAGTTACTACCCATAGGTGGTAACAGCTAGGGCAGTAACAGTTACTAACTCCTGGTAGTAACAGCAGAGGTAGTAACTATTGCCACCCTTGCCGTTGCTAACTGCACTTACTACCAGGGTTTTAACATATGTGACACACCATTACTACCCCAAAGTTAGCAAGTACTACCACCTTTTTTCTAAGAGTGTGGCGCCTCCCATAATCATATGGTGGTTTTAAGACGTTAGACCCCACATATCAATCAATCAATTACACACACCTTCAGGGCGTTTCTATAAGCCTGGATAGTCAAGTAAATCAAGTTCGAAACGAGTCAGCGGCAAAGTTTATTGGCCAGTAAGTGGGAACATGAGCTTCATTGTGGTTTGATCGCGCAACGTAAAATCGACATTTGGTCTGTATACGCTCCAGCACACGAACGCTACAAAGTATACAGCGTCAGTATTTTTCCATGCGAGCATAGCATAATGGCAATAATTGAACTTTCATGCCAAATAGATATTTCGTGCAACAAATTGTAAGCCGACTCACATTGCATAAACAAAAACACTTAAGGGCGTAGCAATTAAGTTCTGCGAAGACTTACAAATGGCACGAAGGTGTGCGAACGCAAGGAACCTTTGACTGATCATGAAACAGAACTTGCACGCTATGAAAGCGAGGCCGCCATTTTCCCACTCTTCCTGGTTCAGACCTTTGTCCATGCAACAACGAAGGAAACAAGTGTAAATATAAGCGATCGTATTCTTCGTTTGACATAACAGTAGTGAGACCCAACCGACAATGATATGAGAATCAAAGCTTATGGGATGGAATTAGAAGCACTTGTATTGTATATGGGAAAAAGGAAAAGTGGATGAAAATATAACTTGCCGTCCCCTGGTATACTGAACCTGCAACCATCGACCTTTTTCGCCCCCTTTTTTATTCACGTTTACATTACAATTACTTCTAAACACACCCCATATTCCTTCTTCAGCGTCATTGTCCGCTTTGGTTGGCTGTTGCATTACGCAGGCGTACTTGTTCCGCATCATATATGTGGCAGACACTTCTACATGCGACTCCTGCTTAACTGAAGAGGCCATCGAACACGTCCTGTGCAGCTGCGCTCGCTGTAAAACAGCCAGCGAGGCCCGCTCCGGGTGGTTTTCAATAACTGGATTTTAGGCCACTTTCTGTGCGGAAGATTCAAGTAACTTGGACGTATACATCGATAGTGCAGAAATTGACTAAAACGCTACTTCAGTACATGGACTCAACAAATCTGGGCGACCCACTTGTAGACAGCAAGTTATGTTTTCGGCCTCCTTTCTTCTTTGGAATTTGCGTTACAATTACAATAACCATCCCCTATACTTTCCTTGGCCTCACTGTCTGCTAGTGCTCATTAATACTACGTCTAACAAAGTAATACAAACCCTTCAATTCCGCTTCTATAAGTTGTCCAATAATTCGTTTGCAGCCACACGTACTGCGGACATATCCGCAGACAAAGATCCCCAATGGAGAGGCTGCCACGGCTGTGAAAGCTGTGAAGTGACCGACCTTACGACCAGGAGACATAAGCAGCTTACTTCACTTTGAATGATCTAGGATTCCTATAGGACTTCGTAATATTGATCGATGTTATAGTTCAATGGAAACGCGACCATTGTGTTCAATGCGAACTTGGCTCATTGGTAGGTATCGCATTTCTGCCAACTTCTTGGACGCCAGCTCAATCATACCTACGATACATGGTAATGAGCATGTGGCACTTTCACAACATAAATTCTAGCATGCAATCATTAATTACACATTCACCATAATTTGGATAGCTCATAGGATTACCGTGCTTTTCTGCCCACAACGAAATGCAAAGGTACCGAGCCTTATGGTCGGAACTTCAGCAAAACAGCGATATCCACTAGACTGTCTTAATCTTCTGAGCACAAACTGGCGGGTACATTACCAGCCATCCCTGACATCTCGAATAGTCGGTACAGCACGGAATGGACAACCCGAGACATTTTCACTGTTCATCTACAACATTAGGTGGAAACGAGCTGCATGTTAGTATTAGCTGGCTGTTAGCATTACATAGGGTCAAAATGGGAAGAAGACATGCAGGAATCCCCACAAAGTGGTCGGGCCACATAAATGAGCACTCACTTATAACCCGCAAACGAGCGACGCCACATTCAGGGGCCGGAAGTCGCCTGTCCACGTCTCGGCCACGCCTGCTCACCACACGCGTATAGTTAACTATACCGTGTTTAGTTCTTCTCTCGAGCTGCGTTTCGCACACAGCCGTGTCATCCACCCATTTTCACCCGTGAGGGTATATCAGACGAGCCGGCGAGCCCCTGGAAGCAGCGCGAGTTCTTCTCATGGCCCTTATACACGAGAAGCGACGCGTACATGCGGCACGCAGGCTCCTTATGCGAGGTCAGCTCTTAATCTCGCTTATTCGCCTGGTTAGCATTCACTCCTGGTAGATTGCGAGCGTAGTGTATACCGGCAGCCGTAGGTTGCCGCGGTGTTGCGAGTCTCGCTAAGAACGCGCGTTCTGGTTGGCTGATGCATGGTATCCCAGATGGGCCTATTTCCAGGGGAAGTGAGCAGTTCGTGTACGCAGGGTTGCGGTGCCGTGGCGTATCCCGTTGAGCCTGAAAAAAGCATAATGAGTTGCCTCCTCCAACAACAACCCCCTCGCCACCATCCAACATGTCACACACCCCACCCCCAATGTTGCATTTCACTCTCTTGAACCACTTAATTGCCCGACTATTATACGCACTATTCCAATTTCAGTGTTCTTGCTGTGTGTAGGAATAACCAAGCTCTGAACTTCGTTTTTGGAGGTTTCGTTCGTCTGCACAACAGGTGATTTGTTCTTTTTGCCAGAGGGTACCAGTAATTAAGGCTTGGTCGTTAGACGACTACATACTTGCACCGACTCATTGTAGAAGTCACGCCTGTTTTTTTTTTTTAATCTGCATAACCCGACTGAATCGCGGAAGTGAAGTTTCAAGGCGAGTGCCTTAGATGCCTCAGAAACGAGAAGAGCTACTGTTTGCGTAAGCGGCCTAAACATGAGTGATGCGAAAGTCGTCGTGTGATTACATCTCTATATGACGCAGTCGTCACGTCTCATAACATGACACCAAGTGATGATGACATACAATGGCATCGTCGCTTCATCAAAAGAGGGCGGATTCTCGCAAAACTACGCTCGGTTCTGTAAGGGATCAATACACTTTACTGATCAGAACAAGAAAAGATGATTTTATGCCTTCGAGTCCACCTCGCAAATGCATACAGAAACATCATGTGACTACCACAGGAGATGCTGTCAGATAAGTAATCATCTGACAGTTAATTTTCACATAATTTTTTCATAATTCAATAAGAAAAAAATAAGAAAGTACCTCTCTGCAGAAGATGACGACCAATTTCTTCAACAGTGGTGTCTCCGCAGCCAGCAATTCGACAAGCAGACTTGTCTTCGTCAAAGTAGCAACTTTTGTTTCTTGGACAAAAGCAAGCCCATCCGTCAGAACTTGAGCTTGAGTGACACCACTGTTGGAATATTGTTGCATTGTCTTCATAGCGCCATCCTTTCCCTGACCTTCTACGCCATCTGGACTGCCCTCACCGAATGTGTTAGTACCGTAAAGTCATTTGAAAATCCACTGTTTGCATGTTGTTCCTCATTTCAGCTCATAACTACACTCCGTGTCAACAAACGGCGTTCAGCGTTACGAGACTGGGGCAATACACCACATCCCCGTTTCCACTCACGTTATCACGTGACTCGTTTGACGTCAGTATTGAGGGGACGAACCCCGTTTCATCGTGGCTATCCTCGCCTTTGGCATCCACTAATACGGCCAGCCCCTGTACCATCCAACAAGCCCATATGTGCACATACTATGAGCGAGGACGTCAATAGGAACGATTCGGACAGGTCCGACCCGGACGGATGGCTCGGTGGCACGCAACGCGATTCAACACGGAGGGCGTATACCTTCTGAAGGATGAGCATACAAGGCGTGTGGAGGAAACCTCTCGCAAAAGTAAAGAACAAAAAAAGATGCCATTACGTAGGTGTGATGTACTGCCTCGATCGATTTCTCAGCTTCCTGATTGGTCGTAATGGAGAGGGCACGACTCTGGCATGCCCACGCGGAGCAGCGCAATTTCCGGCGCCGCCGCCAGCGCCCTCCGTCGTGGATCCGGCTTATTCGGAAGCGTGCGTGATATGGCACAGTTGTAGCGCGTGTGCTATCGAACGCTGTGGAGAAATATGGGCTTTGCATTAAAGGGTTTAAGAGGAATGGTATAAAAAAACAAGAAGACAAACGAAAGCAAAGAAGGCCCGACACGTAGTCAGAGGTACTTAAGAACTGAAAAGAACGAGCGGGGACAGGGGTATCGCAAAGACTGCCTCAGTCAGCGGCAGGTTGATCGCCAAATGCTGGTGCACAAAATGGGGTCAAACGGTTCCCACCTTCTCTTCATCCCCACTCCATCGTCCTCTCCTTTCACACTTCTTCCTCCTGTGCGGCCCCCCTATTCATCGCAGCTGATCGTGCCTTCTCACAAGAACAGGGCACGTGCTTGCCTGCAACGTCGATGAAGAAGTGCTCGAACATGGCGCTATCGAACCTGTACACAACGCTCCAACGCCTCTTCGAGCCGGTCGTCGGCGGGACCAGGCTGTTATTATGACGTGCCATGACGTGTGGCGCATCGCAGAAACGTCAGAATCGGAACGGTTTCTTCTTCGGCTGTGCATTTCTCTTTTTCTTCCTTCTTCGATGTATTCTGTCATTTTTTTTTCCTTCTGTGTACTTCCGGAGTGCTCGATGAATACCGTAGTCGGCGTAGCGTAAGCTTTCTTTTCTCTCTCGCGTGACGAGCGATTTCACACGACGTGCGCTCGCTTGATAACCGGTGTTTGCAGGTGCGGGGCGTGGAGTCTACAAGCACTTTCGGAACGTGGAGGAAACGGACTGACCGAGTGATTGAGTGACGGACTGACTGAGTGAACGTGAAGGGTGCTGTGTGGGCGTACATCTGAGCTTTCTTTTCTTTTAGAAGAGTAAAAGATTGGGTGGTTGATACTCGGTGAAGGGACGCGAAATGGACCGGACAGCAAAATGAGACAGATGGGACGGGTCCTGCTGACCATTAGGAACATTTTATTGTAAAGCATCGCCGCAGCTGGGAGGTAGTGTTCCCATGAGCGCAAGACCCTCGGTGACTGGCTAGTGCTGCTGCAGACAAAGAGGTGCACGTCACACTAAAAAATTAGTAAGCGTTGGTTATGGCAGCTATTCATTGGACAGCCACTCAAGATCACAGGACGCCAACAAATAGCTACTCAATAAAGAAACATGTAACAAGGATAGAGAGTAAAAAAAACTTATGCTGACACGTCAGGAAAAAAGGTTTTGCATCTTCTGTCTTTTTTGTTTCTTTGATAAGCCTGCTTACTTGCTGGGTACGAAGAGCTCGCAAGCAGTCCATAGGTGTAACGCATTTTCGAAGTTTTACATTTGCAACAGTATTGTTTACCATTGACTGACATTATCCGACCAAAGGTTTTTGACCTCTTCGTCTGCATCATTATAATATGTGGCTACCTGACTGTTCCCAGCGGTCTCGTTTTATTGTTTTTGTGCATTGCATGTATCTTCATTAGATCTAAATATGAATTAATTGGCTTGCGACATTTTCAAATACAGTGCACGAGAGTAGTTCGTGACACTTATACCCGAGAAGAAAGAAACTGCGTATATTACGTTAAGCTGTTGTTAAACATTGTCCATGTACCTGGAGACACGTATCTGACATGTCTTCTGATTTTTCTCGGAGAATTAATAAAGTTGAAACAATTGCGCGGTTTAATGAACGTTGTTTTTTTTTACCTCAACGGTTAGCGAAGGACAGTGACGGAGTTATCAACCCCTATGTGAAACGAAACACGTTGCACGTTTAACGGGTAGCTACGTAATCAGTCAAAGTATGTGGTTTCCGAAAGAATTGCCAGGCAGCCAATAGATGAAAGGCTAAGTAAGTAGTACGTGCACGTCGCGAACATATCCACGGTGAGGGTAGCAAGCCGGTGTTAAAGTAAAATCTCAGAGCACGGTGACAATGGTCAGAACGATAGCCAGGAGAGAAGCATGGTGCGGTATCAATTCAATTCTTTCTGCATTCTTTCTTTCATCAGTGCAACGTTGCCGAAGGTCTCAGTTCTGCTGCGCTGTTGTGGACGCTTCAGTGCACGGCAGTTCATCGCCCTGCGTTTCTGCAGTACAATTAATTCTACAAGCGCTTGTGTAGGGCTTAGTCGGAGCATGTTAGTACAATAAGGAATGCTGCAAGGATTGTTAGAAGAACGAAGACCAGCTTCCAGATGCGCTTCGTATGTGATGTTCTTGTCTCACATCTTGTACATTTGGCAGCTCTTCCTATAAATGTTGCATGACTTCCACGGTTATTAAGACCTTATGCCCTCTTTATTGGCTTAAAATTCCCAAGGTATTGTAAGTCTGTATCTTACAGAACAGCAGCCGTAGTTTCCTTGTGCACATCAACCCTTTTTCTTTTTTTTT
The DNA here is from genome assembly GCF_013339725.1 of Rhipicephalus microplus. Taxonomy (NCBI): domain Eukaryota; kingdom Metazoa; phylum Arthropoda; class Arachnida; order Ixodida; family Ixodidae; genus Rhipicephalus; species Rhipicephalus microplus. Next base: position 215,230,115 of record NC_051167.1, on the reverse strand, counting down.
TCATCTCACTGTCCTCGTTAAGGCTTCATGTGACTTCGAACTATGTTTCTTAGTGTAATTGAGCTACATTCCCTTCATTCTCAAAGCTATACACACACGATCTAGCTGCTGCCTTCAAGGATACAATCTTGTATACATCCCTCGTCATAGCGGTTATGTACGCGCTCAACATTGGTCTTGCCCGATTTTCGTTCACTCCAGCGATACTTAGGCTCAACCATCTTTCGTCTCTTGAAGTCTGAAAACGGGTGATGACGCGACTCGACGCTGGTTCTAACTCATACACTCAGTTAATGCTGAACCTCGTGCACTACGAAATGCAAACCGGACTCGATGCCGGATTGCACGGGCCGCGCCCATGTGCCCCCGTTGCATACGTGCAGCGTTTCTCCTGCGCCCGCGGCGGCTTCGCCCACACACCTGCAATGCAAGCAGTACTGCACCTCTGACCTCCCATGAATGCCGAGTTACGAGAAGGAAGAAACACTGCGAGAAACGGGGTCACCGGGCCGTCTGATCAGCTGCACACCGTGGGAACGAAAGCGTCATCGAGCTTCACCCAAAAGACCCGGGGGGCACAACTCCACGCGGCCGTGGAACCGCAGTCGCGATGCGCCACAATACAGGAGAGATAGCAGGGCCCGTATCCATGCCATTGAATCGGTGTGGCTTCGTCGAGCTAATTAAAGCGGCCGTGGTATGTACCATGATACACTTTCAGGAGACGTGTGTTTCTGTGTGCAGTTAGGCCAGCTGTATTGCCGCTCGCATGTGTGCAGACCTCATTTCGAACCTACGGCCACTTTCGTTTGCGGTGAACTCCTCCACGTAATATATTTGGCTGCAGTAATTAATGGCGAAGACCTATAAGAACTCCGGGAATGGGTGCTACGGTGGGATTGGATTGGATAAACTTTTATTTGCTACGGTGGGAAGTATCATACAATATATCTACCACGTCGCTGCAGCCTGTGGACTTGATTTGTGTGTACGCGTACCTGGAGGCGTCCTTGCATTCGCACCGGCGAGCTATCTTGATATGCTAATCCAGACGTCTGATACCGGTTCGTGGCTCACAGCCGGTCCACTTGATTCAGCAATATATGTAAAACGGCAATTAAATAATTGCTTTTTAATTGACAATCGCACAAGTATCTTGAGCAATGTTGGTGGGCTCAGCGGATGGAGTCGGCCACTTGGGGCATCGTTTGGTGCCGTTTGGATAATCGTTAGGGAGCGGACAAATAGACAAATGTATAGACAGACTGACAGACAGACCAAAATGTTTACGTCGAAGGTCCCCAAGAAAGAATATCGTCTTTAAAATGCGGTGCGAATGAGAAGAGCCATGGGTGAGGATCGAGATTTTGTTTACCCGTGCGTTATCGTGGTGTGACGTGGTACCGTCCATTGAAGGCGTGCAGTGTAGAAGGAGGTGGTTGTCGGAAAAGGAAAAGCTGCGCTATAGCTGTGTCAATCAAGGGTGATCAATGCACCCGGGATGTCGAGAATCGTGGCAGTCGGATATTGTGGTCACTGTGAACTAGAGACAGGTGAACCTATAAATTTCACTATGTGCTGGGGGATTCACAGCAAACAAGCAGCATCATTAACCCATGTGTTCCCGCCGACAACATTTTCTGGCAGCGAATGAACCAACATGGTTTCAAGCATGTCCTCCGAAATAGTCTGGCGAATGCACACTAGTAGCGGGCTGTTTAGTTGGTTCTGACGCCCTCACCGCATGATATTTCACACATGACTGCATAATGCTTGTACGGCTGCTGAGGCTACTGAATAAAAAAATGAAACAAAATGACCCGAGTAGGCTCGCGGAATCTGACAGCGCAATGCATGAAAGAAAGAATTTCTCTCACTTTCTCTCGCAAGAAACTATCGTAGAATAGATTTCTATGCTGTAGAAATTTGCGGTAAAATACGAGCGATAAATGCCGATTCTCCATTTAACATTTATTACCGTTCTGTATACGTCATAATGGTGTTTCTGGAAGCAATGCGCGTAATGTTTACTCATAACCTATTTAAAGACACATTGACCACAATTTAAGAGTACTTTCACGAGCACAAGCTTGTGTGTTTCATCTTTGCAAGGTTCCCTTGATATTTGACAAAATATTGAAACAAATTTGATCCAACCAATTGTTATAAGCGTTTTAAGATGGAATCGAATTTTATTTCATTTCGCATTTTGTTAGAACGTAGGAGAAAACATTTTGCATGCATTCGAATCTTGTAAATTTGGACCCATCAGCAGTAGTACGCAGCTACGTGCACCTGTACTTTGTGCGCGCGCCATCAAATATTAGCGCGCAGGCTAACCTCTCATGTTAAGCTGAACTGCGACCATGGCCATAATCTGAAGAATCCGTTGTCTTCGTTGAAATGTTACAACAAATGCTCCCTACACGACATGACCTTCATTTTTATTATTATTGTGAAAATGCTGAAACCTGTGACAGTATACATACTGTATAGGGTAAAACACCAGGCATCTATGCTCATGAAGTGCTAAGTTGCTGGTTCGACTCCCACGTCGACCATTCCTAAAGTACCGAATTTGTGAAGCCCATGTTCACGATGCCGCTTTACAAGAACACACATGCCGCAGGCCAAACTGAGTGAAGTATTGGGTCTCGAAAGCCAGAATGCCACGAACACAGCGGCCACAGGTGGAACGATTCGCGAGATGGTTTTGATTCAACGTTGTTCCAATCTAAACTAGAAGACGAAGACCCACGGGATCCCGCAGCCCACTTGTGGGATCGGCAGCTAGCGCAGTGCAATGGTCCCGAGCTACGATCGAGTGAGCCGAGTAGCCGGGCACGGTGCGGGGCCGGTCCCTGCTTTGGGTATTTAGCCGTTGGGCAAACACGTCCGTTCGCCATGCGTCCCGTCGAACTCGGTATGTGACGGCCCGGAGTGTTTCTGGAGTGGGTGCCACCGGTCAAGAGTGTTTGGGACCACACGAGACGAAGCCCCGCCTGGTGGGAGGTTGCCGCAAAGAGAAGAACCTCTTTGGCTGTCAGGACTTATCCCGGCAGCAGCGCCATCGCACTCTCTTTGCAATGGGTGTCTTTTCTCTTGCTCGATGCTTTCCACAGTCTTTAGAGGAATAGATCTCTACCCCAGCGTGCTAACTGCTGACGTGTCTGTATAGTGCGCTCCATCTTCTAAACCGGTCGGACTCGCGCACGTCAGTCTGACCTTAAATTATTTGCTTACAATCATATCAATTCTTTCTTTTGATTTAATCATTTGCTTCAATCTACTTACAATGATTTCATTGATCTCATCCGAGAAAGTTTTTTGACAACAACAATAGATTAAAAGCACTGAAATTCGGGCGAGTTTGTACATGAACGTATACTGGTATTTAGAGTGCGTAAACAGACAGGAAGCGAAGGTATACCTCCGTCTTCCGTTTCTTGTCTGTTTACGCGCTCTAAATACAATAGCTTACTGGAGAGGTTTCAAACTCACCTTAGTTATTGGTAGCAGTCATAAAAATTAGTACCGTACACCCAGGACTGTGAATATTTTTTGGAGTGGGAAGGGGACGTGTGACTTGGAAAAAGATGTCACCTAACATCGCTATGTAGTTAAACACCTTTCTCACATCTCCTGTATTGGTCATTTCTCAAGAGTTTTCGGCATCGTGATTGATAGACCATATCTATCCAAATATCCAGAATGAGTAAATGTGGAGGCCACGGTTTTAAAACATAAATATTTTGTTCCGCGGTTATATTTTAGCACGCAGTGACCAAAAAAAATTTTTTTTCAGGACCAGTCTCGTCTCTGTTGCTTGTCTAAACAAAATGTTATGAACCGCAACAGGCGACAACAAGTATTGGGTTCGTACTTTGGTGTGTCGGCATATTGCTAAAGTTTGCCTAAAGATAGCTGGGGCATCCTATATATATATATATATATATATATATATATATATATATATATATATATATATATATATAAATGGAGAGAGAGAAAAAAAAGAGATAGATGAGACACAACTTAGCCGTGTTCTTAATTTCATTTCCAATGGTTTCGACCGGTGGACTGGTCTTCGCCATGGTTTTCGAACAAGTCCTTATTCGCAAATCCTAACGAAGACCAGTCCACCGGTAGGAACCGTTGGAAATAAAATTAAGACAACCACTGAGATGTGTCTCTTCTGTTCCCAAGTACGTTTGGCCCATTGGAACCACTTCTTCAGTATATTTTTGTACCTTCCATTGTATTCTTATTGTAGATCAACGACGTGACGGTTTTGAAAAGTTGTGGGGAAATTTTGTCTTTTTTGTACCTTGCGTGATATATATACGCAAGGTACAACAGAGACATAATTTGTCAACATCTTTGAAAACCGTCATTGATCTACAATAAGAATACAATGGAAGGCACAAAAATACAAAAAATATATCCGCATAAATGGAGAACCTAATTTATGTATAGAAGCATTCAGAAATCAAGAGAAAATTCATTGGCGAGATGGACAAACGATGGTGTTGTGTCAGCATTAACCACTGCTTTTGGTAGCTCATTCCGCAATGAAACAGCATGAGGAAACAATGAATAATGATGTACGCTGAGGTGACTGACTGATTGCTCTACGCATTATACACAATGAAATCGTGTGAATGTTTACATAGTTTTCTTGAAAATAATCTTATTAGTAGTATTTTCTTATACAAAAACTGGGACGAGTGATGGAACGCACAGTTGAAGGTATACAGTAAGCTGGTATGTACACGGAAACGTCTGATGCAAAAGTGTGGGAAGCTGCCTGGTTGGTATATACAGACAAAGTCACAACGTCTTGCGCTGCTGAATGAACTGACAGAAAGTGAACTTGACTGCTTCATCAGTGACACATCATGCAGGTCGGCTGAACATAACGCTCCTCTTCTTCATTTGTTTCCGCAATTGTAAGTGGCCAAATTGTTGCAAGAATGAGAACTATATAGTATGTAAAATGCGCGTGTATGATCTACATTTCATTGTATATAACGTAAGCCACAATTGTAAGAAGGTTGGTGAGAGAGTCGGAGAATACGTCGTTTTTTTTTTTTTTTTTGCTCTATTGAAATTTTCTCAGTTATGAGCACGAGTAAACAATCCCACGCAGAAGCTTAATTATAGCAAATTAAGAGCATCGCGAACAGGTTGTACAATGAGGAGAGCGTGTGTTCTGCTGTATCACTTTGCCGTGTGGGTTAACAGTGCGTATTGAACACAGACAGATGGCGTAATGATCGCAAACGAGATCGTTCTAAGATAGTAGCAAACTGACAATGAGTTGCTGTCTTGGCCTATGCTGTATATGTTTTAGTTGTAGACCCTTGCTTAACAAAACTCAGGTTATAGCGAGAACTTAGGTCCTATGTCTATAGCGAAAAGTTTTAGGCGTTTCAAATGAATACAAGCAATGGTTTTGTGAACTAGTCATCTGTTTTGTTGTTTGTAAACGAGTTGATGTTCTCGCCGACGTAACGGTGATCAGGCGATTTGACTGCAAAGCTACATGTGTTGTCATGGCTGCTCTGACAAGCTTTCGTTCTTTCTTTTACATCGGTATTTGGGCTGTTATTACACGCAATAAACCATCAGTTGTTAGTAGCGTTGCGTCTAAGTGAGTTATTTTTCGTCATCGTGTTTCCTTGCATCATCCAAGCGGCGATGGTCACATTTCAATAGAGGTGAACTGATGAAATCCCCTTGTACCATGGGATGTCAGTGCATTTCAAAGAACATCAGGTGGTCAAAATTTCCGTGGCCCTTCCCTACAGCGTCTCTCACATAGTCATATCGTTGTTTGGGGATGTAAAACTCCACATATAATTATTGATTCGATATTATTGATGATAGCGATGCCCCGGAAGACACCGACAGTGATTTTGTATTAAAGATAAAGATAGCGGCAAGTCGAAATACCCGACAAGAACAACGGTCCCACGGGCGACGGCCCATGGAACTCGAGGCCTGGTCGACCCAGGGACATCGTATCGCGCTCCAGCTAGAAAAAAACGCACGGGCAAAAAAAGGGGAGGAATGAACGCGACAGGACTCTCGACTATATGACAGCGCGGATTATGCGAACGCTAAAGAAACGCACTCCCGCGGTCCTCGGAGCGACTGCCACAAGAGGGCTCTCGCGAGTGCCAAGCTGGCAAAGATCTTAGCCCCACATACGGCTTACTGTCCCGGCGTGGTTTCCGAGTAATCCCCCCTCCGGGAGACTGTTCGCTTTGCTACAGTAACAAATCCTAGTCTCGGCAAAAAAGAGCGACAGTCTTCTCAAACAATTCGCCACGCCACGTCTTCTCGGTCCGGCCGCTTTCGCTTCGAGGGCCATTATTCTCTTCTCGAACAACCGCCGCCGCCAGCCACCATCGCTGAGAGGGGGGGATTACGCGGAACCTCGACCGCAGAGCACGTCACCAACTAAACTCGCCATGCTCTGACAGAAACGTCAATGTACATTCAGGGATGCCACCAGCCCGACCTTTATTTCTCTTTCATTTTCTTTCTAAACAGTGCATTTTCTTATTCTTCTTTTCCACCTCTTCGACGTAGCATTTACTCAACCGTGCTATTCAAGAGATCGTTGTGAGGAGCGCCACTTTCTCTTCTGCTCAACTAGTGAATGCATTCCTATACACGTGTTTTCCGCACGACTGCCTTTAGCCGTGCCAATACGTCAATATCAATTTGAAACTGAAACTAGCATGAGTGGCAGGGCCTCTTGTCACTTCTGTTATTTTTTCTGCTTCTCTCAGTTGGAACAGGTTTTTGGCGTGGCCCGCAAGTGACGGTCGCTGTACGGTAGAATGCGCGTAAAATTATGGGCGAAACGTGTTTCAGACGTGTGAATTCTTCCAGTCTATGGCAGCCCATAAAGCACGCCGTTTTTTTTTTTCCTGAGCTCCTGATCAGACACTGGTTTGTCGGTGTGTGGTCGACCAACCGGCATGCAACAAGGTCTTAATTCAATATATATCTTAACGTAGCATACACACATACGAATAAAAGGTACCTGCTCAAACACTCCAAGAAGGAAAGAAAATCGGATTGCACTATAGTAATGGAAACATGGAGTACTTTAGCAGAGTGACAATTACGGGCCTATTATGAAGTTGGGAACGAGTAACGATGCTGTCCCTGATGTCATGCCAGAGATCTGCGATCCGGTCGGTGAGAAAATTTAGCCGATTGTCGCTGGGCAAACGGGTAAACACTGAAGGAGGCGTTGCAGAGTTTCTTTCAGAAGTCGGGAAAAGCTAAGAGCTGGTCCGCCGCGAAGTTGCAGCGCTTACGGCGCTCGGCCGCTGAACCCAAAGGTCGCTGGTTCGATCCTGACCACGACGGTCGCACGTCGACGGCGACGAAATCCTGGAGGCTCACGTACGGTGCGATGACAGTGCACGCTTAGGAACACCGAGTGGTCGAAATTTCCGGAGCCTTCCGCTGCGCCGTCTCTCGTAATCATATAGGATGGTTTGTGACGTTGAAGCTTAACAATGATAACTCATTAGACTCAAGCAGTTGAGAAAAACCGTCTTGGGGAAGAGAAACCCGGAAGATCAGGAATTCACCGTCAGCAGTAAGACTGCAAAGCACTGTTCCAGATCACCAATGAATCTTCATGTGTAGTGTCCTGACAAGGAAATGACAGAAATTCGACTGATATCTTATCTTCACTCGAAATGAAGGCTTTCAGTGAAACAATTCGGTGCGGATGCGCCCATTGAAGTCTGGGTCCAAGCACTGCCAATATATAGCCACCAAGCGGTTGGCCGGATGACGTGGCAAGGTCATTGCCAAGAGGTAGTCCATTGATGGTGAACAGCCACTTTTTCTTGACCTTCACCTAAATACAAAGAGATTTACAAGTGCTTCAAACAAGTTAGGAAGAATTATATGCGTACAGCGGCGCACAAAGGTGAATGATTTTTTAAGACGTAGGTGGCTATCATTGGAAAGAGTGACCGGTCTGCAATTGGATTAGGCAAGGAAGGTTTAGAATATGAGTATTTGTGGTTGGTTAATACTTAGAAAGGCTTATAGACCTGGAGTCGGTAAAGACTTGAATTACCGTATATTACGCAGATAGAGTCTAAATCAGCAACATCGATGAAATACCAGCAAGCTATCACAGTGCGATATCGCTGTAGCAAGGTAAGATAAGGTCATGCAGCACAGGTTTTCCGATGATTGTCATGTTTCCTGAACAAGCCCGCAAGAGCTATCTGCCATCGACATTATAGAGCTTCTTTTACAACGAAAGCTGTTTTGAGATCACTTTTCGGGTCACGCGCAGTTGTCCGCTGCCGCCGCTGCCACGCTGGTGTCCATAACCACAGCGTGCGAAAATAGAAAAAAAAAACTTGCACCAATGACACAGTAGGGCTTGAACCCTGGTCCGCTGGGTGCCAGCCCGATATTCTACCACTGAGTTACGCCGTTGCTTGTAACGTCTCGTCAAACTTGCCTTAGGCAGGCATGACCTAGCACCAATGGCACAGTGGGGCTCGAACTCGGGTCCACTGTGTGACAGCCCAGTATTCTTCCACTGAGCTATGCTGGTTTCTTTTTTTTTTGTTTTATTGCCTGTTCATAGACGCGTACATCAAACCACAAGCACAACAAAAACAAGCAGTAACAGCCCGACACAATATAAAATTCCGAAAGTGCTGCCAAGGGCTCTACCCTCGACAATCACTCAGGTACAGTCTCCTGAGTTTTCTGCAGTTCAACAAAACTTCGCCATAAAATCACGGAAATACATTCGTGCAAGCCGTGCATTCTGATCGCAATAAAAACTCGCCATACGGGCCTGCCATAAACAGTGAAGGCCACATAGCATAATCAAATCAAAAGGCATTCCCTCGTCACCTCTATTGGCAGAAATCTTATACCATATGAATTTAAAGGTCATTCTTTCTGTAACGTCCTTTGAAGTACATCCCAAAAATATACTCCCTCCCAACAATGTAAGAAATCATGGTCAATAGTTTCTGATTTTTACATAAGGAAATTCGTTCCCCAAGGTGAGTAAAAACCACGGTCTACTTCAAATGTCCTGACGGATGATGTACCTGTGTGAAGCTTGAAAAAGGACTTCGCGGCAGGAGCCACTTGCATTCTCTTCATTCGTTCAAGCACATCTTTCTCTTGACCTCCAGTGTACATGGCACGGTACAGGGGTTCAGGTAAAACAACATCACACACATCTTTGTACAACTTCTTGCGTGTCACTGAAAACAAATATTCATTGGAAAATCTAACAGATAAAAACCGTACACTTAGAATAACCTCCTTAAGATACCCGCGGACAGCATCGGTCATGTCATTCGTGCTAACCACATATCCAGGTAAAGCCCACATCAGCCTCCGTTGGCACACCGTACGTAAGAAAGGATCCCAGTGTAGCGAAAAAAAGCCTTCAATCAGGCTTTTTTCGCTACACTTAGCTGCGCTGGTGCTTGTGAATAGTTGACAAACTTGCCTTAGGCAGGCTTGATGTCGGGAAAAATCGCGTTAATACGACCTATAAAGCGTTTTACAACAGCGCAAGAAAAACCACGCACAATGCGAATAGTGTAACGATTGGGCCGTCCAATGCTCCAAACCGTCACAAAAGCTTGTTCTTGTTCCCCTATTAACTGTGGCGCATACCAACTTCAGCCATAATTCATCATCCTCGTCAACCACTGCATGGGCAATTGGCACTAAATTCCTTGCAAGTGTTTAGCGGATACCATGCTTCTCAGAAGAATGACGAAAAATAGCATAGCGAATGACGGCGTACTACCCAAAAGTTTATTCTAAATGCACTAGTGGGTACCAAGCAAGTGCGCTTGCTTGGTCGCTATACCTTGTTGCCGAGGCTGTAAATTCATCTTATCCTAGCATCAGTCATATCTCCGATTCAGAAGAGCACGAGAATCGTAAGAACATTTTTTTGTGCGGCCACGCCACATGCCGGGTGACTCGTGTGCTTCCCAGTTAGAAGAAAAAAAGAAAGTAAAATAAGGAATACCAGCCATACAGCCGTTGTAATCTTTTGGGCGCACTATTTCTGCCAGTCGCCTTGCTTTTGTTTCTTTTTTCTTGCCTGATTGAGCGTGCGCTCATCGCAAGGCCATGGCGAGACGAGACGCGTCGAAGAATGCTAAACGGAATACGCAAGTGGCGGAGAAGGACGCGTCGCCATTTGACGTGCGGGCCTCCGTGACAGCTCCCGGAGGAGAAGTGGATGACCGGGACTTGTAGCATGCCGCGGTGTAGCACTCTCCTCGTAGCAAGTGTTCAAGCAGCCGGCGTAATATCCTCCCCTCATCTTTTAGGTGAGGTTACACAGACTGCAGTCACGCACTGAAGAAGAAGGAGATGATGACGACGATGACGACGACGACGATGATGATGATGATTATGATGATGATGATGATGATATGGTTAATAGGTACAAATGTTTGGAGGACCAATTGTTGACCAATCCTCCAGAGTCAATATGTGCCATTTTGCAGTAGAAACAAGCACAGCGTCACAGAGAGGTGTGAAACAGAATATGAAAAAGTCAGATATGATGAAAGAGAACAAGACTGAACGCATTGGAGGGCTGTCGTGCTTTCCCACGTTCGCCCACTTAACTCGCTCCTCATACTTTTCATGTGTGGTATGGTACACCTTCAGTTACGAAATCGCGCCGAATCTTTAATTGTGGCACGACAGACAGACAAACCATTTTATTTTGGTCCATGAGAGCCGAGGCAGTGGGCCAATTAGGTAGGTCCCCACCCAGCCGTCGGCTAGTCCCATATCGGAAAACATAGGCCATGCCTTCCAGCACGTTTACGGACCCGCTGGACAGCCTCAAGCTGGACGCCTCGTCTGGGGTCTGTGATGGCCGTTGTCCGCCCTGCTTTTCGGTTAAAGTGCTGTAACGCATGGCACTGTCAGAGCATGTGACTCAGAGAACAATATTCACCACAATCGGGGCAAAGTGGTACATCTTTCGGATGAAGCAAGCTCAGAAAGCTCCTAGAGGTGTGAGACCCCATCTAGAGCATGCGGAGTGTGCGTGCTCATGATCTGTGGAGCTTGTAATTCCTCTGTATTCAAATGTTATCTCGCGAAATGTAACAATAGCATCATTGTGGACGACCTCTATCAAACTCTCTCGAGTGAGTTCGGGAGGCCCGTGCCACGAAAAGCCTAAGTATAGCCCTGTTCTCGTTCTTTACCATAGAGTGGAGGGACGTTGAGAAAATGACTAAATAGTTTATGAATAAAAAATAAACAAGAACGTGAGTGTCCAGCCTGCAGCATTTTCTGGCACAACTCATCTTTAAGGTGTCTTTTCAAGGTGCCTCTTCAGTTGCCTTTTTTTTTTTTCGCTGCTTTCCCTGCACGCCTCATTCTGCCCCACAAAAAATGTAGCAAAATAAAAAACTGCGCACTCATTGCTTCTTTTTTTTCGTGGTATTTTTCCTGGCGCGTCTGGTTCGTTCTTCAAAACTCGGATGGGCAAGTCCCGTCCGACTTCTTCGCGTCTTCTTTGATTGTCGTGACGAGGGAATCAATGGAGCAGTCGCCGGAGACCGGGACATGCAACGACTTCACCGCGGCACCGCCGCCGTCTCTCTGTCAAAAGGGAAGAAACAAGAAATAAAAGAGATGGGAAGGGGCGTGTATTGATGTCAATTGTCCAGAAGCGTATACGGCTGTCTGACCACTCACCCTGGCTTCCTCGCCTTTTGTTTTTCTGTTTCCGTTCTTCGAAGCTTGCGCACGTTTTTTTTTTAACAACTCAACTGTAAGGCCAGTATCGCAGACAGAAAACTAGGAGGGTACGCTCTACACAAAGAAGAAAAATAGAGAGGAAAGGCAGGGAGGTTAACCAAGCTTGAACGCTCTACAGAGAGACGGTGATCGCCAAGCAGCTCCAAGAAAAGCAAGCAGCTCCAAGCAATGCACAGCCATGCATAGCAGTGATGTTCCGTGCAGGGAATTTTTTTTCTTTTTTAGGGAATTTCCGCCTGTCATTTTGAACCAAGGGTTTGTATCTCGGCTGCGGCGGCTGCATTTCCGATGGAGGTGGAAATGTTGTATAGGCCCGTGTGCTCAGATTTGGGTACACGTTAAAGGACCCCAGGTGGTTCAAATTTTCAAAGCCCTCCACTACGGCATCTCTCATAATCATATGGTGGTTTTGGGACGTTAAATCCCACATATCAATCAAATCATTTTGAACCAAAGGGAAATCGGGAATCATTGTGATCGTTGCAGAGAATTTCTGGAATGTTTAAATTCTCTTATGACGACCGATATTTAGCGGTAACAGTGGGCCTTCACCTGCTGTAATCGCTTCTGACGCATGCACCACGCAAGCATAGCCTTTGAGATTTGTTTTTGACATTTACGCGGAGCGATTTCTAGTTCACTAGTGGCGTTAGACTTGAATCCCACAATGTGCAGTGTACTAACAGTATATGAATGAATAAAGTCACGTTTTTGCTGTGCGGCAGTGGAGGGCCTAGTCACGATTTCAAAAGTCGCTATAGTACGTGAGACACGTGTAATTATAGTATGTATGTGTGTGGACGGGGAGCGGAAATCAGTACTGTTGTCCAGGAAAATATGCTAGGAATTTCGACAACGTTTGCAGGGAAAAAGTCCCGAAATACGGAGTTTTCGTGTCTCTGAATGGGAATTCTTAGGCGTAGTACGGAAGATCACTGATGCACAGTATATGGCATCTAAAAGGGCTGCGAAAGATAACTGAGGGTGAGGAGGCGAAATGTGAGGGTTATGGGGAAGGATAGGAGGGGGTAGTGGGTAAAACCAAGGCACAGCCATCTATAGTTTAGTTCAGCAAGGGATGGGAACGCTAAGTCAATGTGAGGGGAGTGGATACGAGAGGAAAATGGATAAAGAAGAGACGCGAGGGTGAATAACAGCGCCATATAGCGTATATAGTATAAAATAGTGTGCATTAATGTGTTATAGATCATATCAAGGGGTGGGAAGTGAAAGTGCAAGAGATAAAGAGTGATATGAGGGATAAAACGAGGGAAATTAAGGAAGAGGGAAGTATAGAGAAAAGGTGAAGGACGATGAAAGAGAAGTGAGGTTCAAATAATATGAGGAAAGACCTCGATATGTAATTGACCGGTGGCACGGCACTTGCATGGTAGCTTCGTTGTTTTGTTTCACGGGCTTGGAGCCCGCTTGAATCTGGATATTTTTTTTTTGTATCTGGATGCTTTATTCCCTCGTTTTCTTGTTTTACGGTAGATGATTGGTCTTTGCGCGTCTATAAAGTGGTGGTAAGGCCGTAAAAGCTCCGAAGCGTTGTGGTCCGACTCACGATGACCTCAACCTCGCTTATATGGCAGTGAGAGCAAATAACGCGGCGTACTTCATAAATAGGAAAAGATAGTTGCCTATCGCCCATTTGCAGCGCGACCCCACGAGGAAATTCGCACGGGTTTCTCAGAAAGTGAAGCGTCTGGTCAAAGTGGAGCTTGTCTTGGATCGAACCCGGCGCCAACCCTTTTCTGAGGTGGTCGACGCTCCATGACTTTAGCCAGGCTGCGAGCAGAAAGCGGAATGCGTGATGGTGAATGAGACGACAGCTCGAAGCACATGGATACGAGATAAAGGTTGATCTCCGGACAATTCATGATGAGTTTCGCGACGATCAAACGCTTTCCTTTCCCAAAAATTTGTGTGAACTTCTATGTAACTTCGCACTGAAAACAATTGTCAGTGATTCCCTTCGCAATCTTCGGCTTTATTAGCATGATGATGAAAAACTCATTTGTAATACACTTACAATAGCTTCCGAGAAAACAAGTTTGAGTAGCGCGAAAAAACGGGTGCAAAGAAACTACACACACCAGGACCAGCGTTTTCTTTGTAGAAACGAAGAAATGATTGAGATTCACGCTTCATTAAGGTAGTCTGGAGCTATGGGGTACCTATTTATGGAGTTAAATTTTAATACGCGGGTGTAATTTCGTACACGTTTAAATGCGATCACTGTGGCCTGTAATTCACCGCACGGCCTGTGGCCGTGCGGTAAATACAGAACTTCTGTACCGTCGTGTTCAGCATGTGGATTTTGAAAAACTTTCCTTTAGCCCCACTAATTTTTCATTGCTCATACGGTAACGCAGGGGTCTCAAACGCATCTCAGACAGCGGGTCACAGTCGCAGAATTTAGTCCCGCAAAGGCCGGGGTGGGAGAGAGGCGCAGGGATATTATTCGTTCACATTGTCAGCAAACACTAGCACTAAAAATGAAACTATTTATCTCATATGCGTCTCATTTTTGAATAAGGTACGGGGCAACGATTGCATACAAAACATGTCAGTACCATTCTCCAAGATGAGTAAAATATGTTCACCGATTTTCAAATACTGTTCTTGTTTGACGATTACGCTTTAACACATGAAGACCACGTGGGTGGCCTCACACCTCACGAAAATAATGATTTAGACGAGTTCTGCCCGCCTAGCTCAATAACATATTTAATATGAAAATAATTCTCTCTCTCTCTCTCTCTCTCTTTCTCTCTGTGTGTGTGTGTGTGCGCGCGCGCGCGCGCGCGCGTGTGTGTGTGTGTGTGTGTGTGTGTGTGTGTGTGTGTGTGTGTGTGTGTGTGTGTGTGTGTGTGGTTTTGGAACAGTGGACATAGCGGGGTGTGGGCCGGGTGTGTTCGAACACTGCGGTAACATATGAGGGGATCAAGGGGGTTAGGGCACGATGGTAGATATAGCGCGAGAACAGAACGACGACAAAGGGACAACAAGGAGACGAGCACTTGTTCTCCATCTGTCGTCGTCGTTCTGTTCTCGCGCTATATCTACTGTCATGTCATACCAACTAGCCCAAACCACCACACTTCTAAGTTAAGGCAGGCCTTACGAAATGTAAACGCTTCGTGCCGACCAGGACGGTACTGTATATCCGTACTTACACCGTACGGTAAACAGACGCTATATTGAAAGACCCTCAATCTAAGGGGGGAAAAGGTCGTTTGACACTTCACTGCGTCTGAATTCATCCCCCATAAATGACCCTTTTTTAAAGAGACACTTCAACTCTCTTCTTGGAAATCATTATACTCTCATCGGAGAGTCGTATGACCAAACGGAGTTAACGAGTGATCGTTAAAAAGACTCACATACACGGCAAGCCCAGATTGGTCGAAAAGAATAAAGGCCTGACCACGCGCACAACCACTGCAACGCGTCAGCGCATAGTTTTCTTGACGCGATGCCGTGCCCTCTTCCGATCCAGAGAAAATTAAGGCATTGAACTACGTGAATCTGCGCACTTTCTCTCTCTGTAGGAACAGGGCGAGGAGTAGCGTCAGAAAACCACGCGCTGACGCGCTGCAACGTGTGCGTATGTTCAGGTAACACTACTATACTGTTTTTTTTTTTTCAGCTTTAGAAGCCAAGCTTCTTAGGCTCTCAAGATATCAGTTCACGCCATTTTTCGTAGCTTCCCGTCGGATCAAAACACAGGTGTCACACGCACCGTACAAGGAGGGTTCATTACGAGCATATATGTTTGAAATAGATTATGCTCTGTTCATCCACCTGTCTGTCTGTCTGTCTGTCTGTCTGTCTGTCTGTCTGTCTGTCTGTCTGTCTGTCTGTCTGTCTGTCTGTCTGTCTGTCTGTCTGTCTGTCTGTCTGTCTGTCCATCCGTCCATCCGTGCATTTGCCCATCCGTACTCGCATCTCTCGATGCGTCCGTCCGTCCACCAATCTCTCTGTCCTTTATACTTGTCTTTGACTGGAATGTAGACATTATATGGACCTAGGGACCTAGTTGCTGCATTATCGGAATTGACTTCATGAGTCAGCGGTAATAGTTTTTTTAGAGCGCTGTTTAGCCTCCGTAGTAGGTGTCCTCTGCTTAAAAACATTGAATTCATTCAATAACGGACGGCATTTAGGTTTATGACAATTCTTTTTTCCCGTACAAACACGAGGTTCACTATAACAATTAGGCCTTAAGTGACCACACAGTGCGAACTTAAGAGCGGCCGTGTGAAACCAACGTGCATTCTTCGAAGCTCGTTTCTGAATGGAGCACAGCCTGCACGTGCCCGCGGGGCAGGAGGCTCCGGTAACTCACCCTCATCTTCCACGTCACCCACACGCCACACCCTGAAAGCCGTGACGGGGCCGGACCGTGTGCAGTGCTCCCGACACGCAGAGACACGTTCCGAGGCCGTCTCGTCGGCCCTCTGGACGCGACCGAAACAAGCCTCGAAGAATGCGATTCCGAGAACGGGCCGGCGATGACCACCCGTCGTGTGGCTCCCGGGGCAAGACGACTTTTCGACGTCTCTTGGGAGATCACCTTCCAGAGACGAATGTGAGAGTCCTGCGTAGTTCGTTTTCGAATAGGCTGTAATGTGGCGTGCCTTCATCAACTCCCCTTGTAAGAGTTAACGCATAGATTGTGGTACATGAGTTCGATATCTTAGCGCCAAAAAAACGGAGGACAAAAGAAGAGACGTACACAACTTGAGTGCTATTTTATGAGCTGCGGCGAGTTGGGTGGGTTGGTAAGCATGCATTACTTCGATATCTTAGCGCCAAAAAACGGAGATATCAAAGATGTTGCAGTCGCGCATCTTTACCAACCCGCCCAACTCGCCTCACTCATGAAATAGCACTCATGTTGTGTACGCCTCTTTCTTTTGTCTCCGTTTTTTTTTTTGCGCTAAGATATTGAAGTCATGCAGCTTTACCAACCTGCCCAACTCGCCGCACTCATTATATTGTGGAACTTCTGCCGAATGTTGCTGCATCTAATATATTTTTTTTATTTCGAAAGCTTGCGCAACGACATACAGATCTATAAATGCAGACCGGTTTCTTTAAGTTACTAAACGATTATCTCTGTTCAACTATCGGCAGTGTCGCATTACGAAAGCTAATAGGTTGTCTCTAACGATAGCAGCCGTGGTTTTTGCCACGATGATTCGTTGAATAGCAGCAGTCGTAAAGATTACGAATTATGCGCGTATATACACTCACAAGGTGATTGTGCAATTCATATTACAATTTCGGAAATTTCGACCGCCCGGTGTCCCTTAATTGGCACCTAAATGGAAGCGCACGGCGCACTAGCGTCTCGCCTTGATCGAAGGCATTCGGAATTTGGCAATTAATATCAGCATTCACCCTTATATGGATTGGGCTAAACAACCATGTTTTCTTTTTCGTATGTACAGCTGAGATAATCCGCATTACTTTATCCGTATCCGCTCACGGATAAAGTAGTGCGGATCATCTCAGCTGACAACAATATATTGACGTCTAGTGGCTAAGGTACTCAGCTGCTGACCCGCAGGTCGCAGGATCGAATCCCGACTGCAGCGGCTGCATTTCCGATGGAGGCGGAAATGTTGTAGGACCGTGTACTCAGATTTAGGTGCACGTTAAAGAACCCCAAGTGGTCGAAATTTCCGGAGCCCTCCACTACGGCGTCTCTCATAATCATATGGTGGTTTTGGGACGTTAAACCCCACATATCAATCAAAGCTGTCAAACCCCACATGTCAATCAAATCAATGCATAAATCATCGGTTGAGGGATCACACTTACTTTTTAAAAGGCTCCGTTCCCAGCAACTTGGCGGACCATTATAAAAAGTGTGGTTGTCAGCCAATTCTTAACAAGTGTGTGATCATAAGGCGATATAAATATTAGCGCGAGCGTGAGATAAGCGAAGCTTTCCACATTCAACAACTTGGTGCTTTCTGTCTTAGCGTACCTTCGATATTTCTTCACGGCTGTGAAATTAGTTATCTGGCGTCCACTGATATTACTGGCTCTTGATAAGGTAAGCCACTTGCGCAACATCAACATTTTGCTGATGTTGCATGGTTATGCGCACATTCTGTTTTCCTATATATTGCAGTTGGTTTGCAATAAACTTTAGTTGTTAGTTCTCGTCTCTTCTGTTCTCGACTCTTCTATCCCCTCCTGTCATTTGCGCTGTTAAGCACTTTCTTCGTCTAGCAGCTTGTGAGCGTAGGAAAGTTGCAAGCCAGTTGGAACTTTCTCTCTTTATTTATTGAACTTGTAAGTCAGCGCTCTTTTTCTCATCTGTCCTTTATTTTGATACGTTTGCATGCTATGTTTTAAGCTGTCACGAACCAAAACCAACTCCCCAAGCTTCTACGCTTGTACTGTGCCGTTGTCAGATTCTACGCTTCCACGCTTGTACTGTACAAACATCTCGCAAAAATGTCACGTTTAAGGCTGACTCACTTTCGCTCTCAGGGAGGGCCGCCACAAATCTTGCTTTCCTATTACTCTCCACGATAATCCTCACGTGTCCGTCGCACGCAGCGACACCTGAACGCGGCGCAATAAAGAAGAAGAAGCACCGCGTGGTCTCTCCCGACCCCTCCCCGGCACGCCCACCGAAAGCGTTCTCCGCAACCGCCACGTACAAGCAACATGCGGCACAAAATCACACGGCTCGCCGAATGCCAATGCAGCGAAGTGAAGGGCACATGCCAGTGAGTCAGGGAGAGAGCCGCTCGCCAGAGTGCGCTCGGGGGCTGCCACCGTGCACGCCGCACAGCGGTAGTCGGCTCGGAAGCACGGCGGAAACGTACGCTGCTGGAATGCCAAGAATGGAGGCTGCCCAATAGCCTGCCGCTTTCACCTTCCCTCCCTCGGCTCTACTATGACTTCTCTTATTGTACATTCGACTTATGTACCGTTTTTTCTTCATATCTTTCTCTCGTTTCTTTAGAAGATCGTTCGATTCCTGTATACGAGCAGGGCCGTAAGAAGAGAACGACATTCTGATGTGGGTCAGTTGGCTCACCTTCCCTGTTAATGGATACAACGGTGCAAAAAATTACGGCACAGGGTACCCACGTGATTTAATTAAACTTGACCAACGAAAAAGCGATGTCCGCAAAGAATGTTGCACCTCTTGTTCGAAATATCGATGTAATTATAAATAATTAAATAATGAAGTCCTTCCATTCGAGAGGGAATCGCATCTAGGATTTCTGTGTGGCAAGCAGGTATAATTCCTTCGCGCAAATTTTCGCCATTAGGGCACGAAAGTGTGACCTTTAGATCGCTTTTTTTTTAGCTCAAAAGGAGCCAGATGATCTCGAGTTGTTCGTCTTCGCGAATGCACCACACTAGTTCTTCGCTGTAGCCCTTTGGCCAGCGTTGCGACGACACTCAATGCACGTGAAACGAAGCACATTGGCAACGTGCTGATTTGCAGGAAAAGCGTGGGCGGGAAGTCACCAGTGCTAACATTGCGCCATCTCCCTGTCGACATGGGAACAAATTTCGGCGGCGCTCACGTCGCTCAGAGACGCTCACGTTCGGTTTACTTTGAAGCTATGATTCCCAGACGAGGCATTATGTGGGTCTGGGGATCTATAGCTACCGTTACAAAACGTTACACTGCAGAGTTGTGGTGACTGAAAGGTGGCAATCGCGCAGCGTGACATTCAGACTGAAAGGCAACGGGTGCAACGCGCCGCTCTCTTCGGATTTTCGCGGGTTGACACTAGAACCGAGGGTCGACAAAGCCAATGCCAGAAAGCAAAAGAGTGAAAAGCGGTCGCACCTGTAAATGCGACGGGACGGCTTCTTACTGGTTTCTGTGAGAAGGTAAGAAAAAGCTAAAAGGGAAGAAGAAACTAAAAGAACAAGGCGGGGTGCTGGGCGTAAAGACCAGTTCCTGGAACTCGTCGCGTACAAAAAGGCGGCCGGAGCAGGAAGCGGGAAAGAGAACCTGCGCAAGCGGCCCATTGTTAGCCTTTCTTTTTCCCCGACTTCCTCTGCAGACATGTAGTATAGGTATTCTAGAAACATTCGTATAGGTTAAGGAATTTTATGCTTCCGTACCAAGGTGTCACCCCAGTTGTAGCTTGTGGTAAGGGAGCCTGACTGCTGACCAGAACGTCGCAACCTAAAGAAGCGAAATCGTTTCGATTTCTCTTGTCATTGATGAAAATTGACAGAACTAAAGTTGATGACGGAAAATGGTCTGTGTGCTCAGATTTAGGTTCGCGTCAAAGAACTTCCACAAGTATGCCTCGATCATAATCGTACAGTTGTTTGGGACGTGATACCCCCACAATCGATTATCATTAAGAGCGAAACCGCTATTAGGGACACTGCTGTGGAGAACCAGGGGGGGGGGGGATATTATACACGTGGTGTCTTTTAAGCGCGCCTGAATACAAAACTTATGCGAGCATCGTCGCACGCGCTTTAATATGAAATGAAATACTTACGAATCGATTACGACGCATTATTCTGAAAGACTTCCAGAGAAAGTAGCACAACCACTCTTGTCTTCGCACTGAAGGCATCAGCGAAGAGCAGAATTCATCTTTTCTCATAGTTTAGTTGCATGGTGTTCCACAGTGCGGTCACTTGTACCGTTCTTGCAATTAAGCCTAATGGACTTTTCTCTGTGAAGTCCTGGTTCTCTAGTTATGCACGAGCGTGGTTTGGAGCCAGCGCGCTTGAAGGAGCAAGCCAAACGACTTACAAGCAAGACAAGCAGAAATAGAACATTACTCTCGCCTTTGAGTAGGCTGTTCCGGTGAGGCGTTCATTAAAATGTTGTGCTCAATTTAACACAAAAGAGGAAGTGACGTGAAGGGCACTGATAGCAGGGTCTCAGTCATGACATTACTGTCATGCATGATACAAGATTCAAACGAAACTGTGAGTCTCTATAGGCAACCTTCATCCCTTTTCTTCAGGCGCCAACATTGAGGGCCTCCGAAAGAACCAAGGTATAAGATCGCTGAAACATTTCCGCCGCTGCATAATATTAGTTCTTGGTTTTGTTAGGTCAATTAATATAGCCCCTACAACAAACCCTTCATCAATAAATTGTTTCATGCTGTCCGTGAAATTCATTAAGGCCAGTTCCGTCGAATCAATTTCTAAATCCAAACTGGCAAGGGGAGAGAAGATGAAATGGGTTTAAATAGTTCATCTAACGAGTGTACAGAAGCTTTCCATGACTTTGCTAAAAATGGCAAAATACAAATTGGGTGGTATTGTTAATGTTATCACGAGTCCTTTTTTGAACACCGGAATCATTCCCACGTTTCAACAACTTCGGGAAATTTACCTGTTTTGAAGATTTTGTTAGCAATATCTGCCACAATCATTGATATATCCGCAGCAACCAGTTTTATTCTAGAAGGCTGGATAGAATCCAGCCCTGATCCCGTAACTTTTAGGGAAGAAATTACATTAAACACTTCTTCCGATGAAACAGGACGAAGAAAGAAAGACCGAGAGCTACGTGGAAGTTGGGGTGGAACACTAGAAGATGACATATTTTGGCATGTGGCAAAATGATCACTGAAAGCGGTAGGTATATCAGGTCTCGTGAGTGTATTCTCTATCATTGTAAATTATTTTTAATACCCGTATATGAATCTGCAATATAAGAAATTCTTTATTGAGCTCCCAATTGCGCCTGGTGTTTCTTCCGTTTTCAATTATGAAGCCGTTCATAATGTTCTCGTTTCGCACGCTTAAAGGATGCCGGAAAGAATATTCTTGTAATTTTTAAACCTAGCTCGTAAAGATACGTTGAAAGGTTGCAGTTTGACTTTTTAAGAAGATTGTTTTTCTTAATTATAGAGCGCAGCAACGTATTTGTGATCCATGGATTCCTAGAAGACGAGAATGTGTGCCTATGGGATATATGGGTTGTGCAATGATTAATATCAAAGCAAGGGAGCTTACGATAGTGTGATTAAAAAGACTTGTGGGGAATACTGGACACACTAGATGTGTAAGATGGAATAACTAATCTTCTAAACAACATCTATTAAAGTAACAAGGTGGTTATAAAATGGGAAGATCAGGTATCCGAACATATAGAAATACAACGCGGGCTTCGACAGGGATGTCCCTTGTCACCTTTGTTATTCATGCTGCATCTGCAGAGACTAGAAGCCAAATTAGAGGGGATTCGACTCGGCTTCGCTTCAGCCTCTCTTTTGCCAAGCAAGGAAAATATATTGAACAATCATTACCAGCATTTATGTATGTAGATCATATAGTATTAATAGCCAACAGCAAGGAAGATCTGCAGGGATTGATAGACATCTGTCGTAATGAGGGAGATGGGTTAATTTTGAAGCTCAGCAGGGAAAAATTGGCAATCATAATTTTTGATGATAACAAAGACAGTGAGCTAAAGATACAGGAAGTCACGCTAGAAATAGCGGATAAATACAAATATGTGGGCGTATGGATAAATAATGGGGCTGAGTATCTAAGGGAGCTTGAAAGGTACGTAATGACTAAGGGCACCAGGAATGCAGCTGTAATAAAAAAATAGGGCACTGTGGAACTACAGTAGGTATGACCTTGTGAGAGGATCATGAAAAGGGGTCATGGTTCCTGGTCTGACTTTCGGCAATGTGGTCTTGTGCAGCAAATCAGAGGTTTAAGTAAGATTAGAAATTATACAACGTGGTATAGGTAGGCTTGCTTTGGGAGCACATGTGAATACCCCAAATCAGGGGGTACGGTGACATGGGAAGGACATCGTTTGAGTGCAGGGAAGCTAGCAGCAAGATAGAATTTGAGGAGCGATTGAGAAAAATGGGCAAGAAGCGTTAAGCTAGGAAAGTTTTCAGCTACTTGTACATTAGGAATGTTGATACTAAATGGAGGAAGCGAACTCGAAAATTGTCGAGCAAGTATTTAAACAGCAGCAGAATACCAAGCCAGAAGGAAACATTGGTTAAGAAGACGGTGAAGGAAACAGAGAGGGACATGTGAAAGATTGGAATGCTTACGAAATCATCACCGGAGACCTATACCTAACTTTTAGGCAGGAAATTGCAAAAGAAAATATCTACGATCATTCTCGGAGTAGTTCTCCGCTGTTCGAGGCCAGAATGGAAATAATGCGCACCAAGACGTACCGATCCAAATACACCGGCACAGACACGGTATGTAGTGCGTGTGGAGATGAAGAGGAAACGGCTAAACATTTGATAATGTTCTGTAAAGGGCTCCACTCTAAAGTCCAAGATAATGGCATGGAATTTTTCTAAGCATTGGTGTTTAGCGACAGTGAAGGTGAAATAGACTTCAAACGGGTAGAAATAACAAGGAGGAAGCTAACTTATTGGTGGCTAAAATCAATGCGAGAGTGAAATTCAATCCTTAAACACATAGTGGTACTGCCTAACTTTATGACTAGGTGGCGTAAGCCACCGCCCGATCTAAAGGGCCCAACCGGATACATTCATCCATCCATCCAGCAGTCAAGATGTGTTGCATTTATCGCACAATATGGGCTCGATCCCGTCGTCTAAGCTGTCAGCGTAGACTGTCTACGATTCTGTCTAAAATTGGAACACAGCCATGGTCGTAAAAGACACCGTGGGAGAGAAGTCTTGAGGTTTGACCTCCTGGGGTTCTTAAAGGGGCCCTTAAACACTTTTTCAAGTAATCATGGAACTAATTCACTGGAAGAGTTTATTGCCTTATGAATTCAACGCCGCAAATATTTTAAGAATCCATCCACTGCTAGTGGAGTTACAAAGCTTTGTCGCATGCTGCCATTGCATTCTCTCTCCTCTCGTCCCGACGAAAGCGCTGGAAGCTAAGCAGGGAGAGATGGCAGGGGCAAAAAAAAAAAAAGTAACGTCACCATGCCTCATGACCTTGAACATTTTTTTCTTTTTTTCTATGAATGTGCGGCTTTTTCAGTGTGATCACGCGCGCACGCGTGGACAAGTCACGGCTTCCCGCGGTGATCTCTGTAACAACCGAGCGCACCACTTTCAAGTCAGCCAATGGCTGATAGATGGGTTTGCTACGTGTGATCTTTGAGCTTCTGTCATTTGTCGAGAGAAGAGAAAGCAATTTCGAGCTGGATTTGAGAATTTATTGTGAATCCCAGGCTGCGTGCTGGGCTATATTATTTGGCTCGCGTGTTGTCGGGAGCCTCTACTACCGATCGGCAGCGTTTTCTGACCATGCTCTAAAAGTGTTGCAGGGCCCCTTTAAGCATTGCGGAGAGAGTAAACGTTTATTTCGAAAATTCAAGCTAAGCTTACATTATAGCAGAGCGGTTCCATGGTCTAAAAAGTCATTGGTGACTACTTCTTCGCAGTGCTAAGTTTGAAAGGAATCAACAACGCGAAAGATGAGGACAGTAAAATGCACAAAGCAGCCACAAGTAGTACCAACTGTCGCATCAACGCGGTCAAGAACATGGATGAGTAGACACACACACCTACAACCATCTCCTTCATACTAACAAGAGAACTAAGAAAAACACAAAAAGGTAACGTACGGATACAACTGCATAAAGCTGGAAACACGTCACGAAATCGCTTAACGTGACCGGTCATCTGAAGCGTACGAAATTTCCCTGTCTGATAATAAACTACATAAGGTGTTCACGCATTTACTACTTAGCCATTGAATGTTCCTACGTTATTCTTGGCGCTTAAGTTCATTTGACATTCAGCGCTATGTTTGGCTTGCATGCTTTTTTTCTGTCCTCGCTTTTCGTGTGTTCTGCACATCGCCGACAATTGTAAACTTGAAGAAACCTTAATACTCATGTATCACTGGCGCAAATCCAACCCAAATAGGCTTTTTGTTTGTATCTTCGGGCTGCAAACTGGTGGTTGAGAGTTCATCCTTCACTATTTTCAAAGGTCGCGGGATCGAATACCGGCGTCAGTGGCCCCACTTCCTTGGAAGAGAGAATGCTGAAATCCAGTGTGTTTACATTTAGGTTCACGCTAAAGAGCTCCAGATAGTCGAAATTAAAAGACACCTCCGCACCGCCATCTCTCCTAATCATATGGAGCTTTTGGGACGTAAAACTATAATAATTATTGTAGATTACTAACTTCCAAGCAATATGTATCGTTTCCAAACGACAGAAGACGCTAAGCTGTTGCGTTTACGAACTCGTGTTCTTGAAAGCTGTGTACCTTTTAAAAAAGTGTTTGCACTTTTGTATTTAATCGCTTACGACAATGTGTTTGATCAAACACCCGTGGAAAGGCGTTGGACGCCTCGTATATCCCACGGTGTAAGAAAAGTACTTTCTGAGACGCAAATTGGGAGGGTGTGCACGCTACATTAGCTTCCGGCTGAGGCAAGAGGTTGTTCTCCATCTGCACTGCCTTCCGCAAGATCTCTCCCGAAGCCAGCTAGCCCCCATGGACAGAATGCCAGACGGCGCGCCTCTTTTCGCAGTCACTTCCCATTGTTGCCATCGCTCGCGGTTTTTCAATGGAACAGGGGGCGGGTCGGAGGCGGGTGCATGTGACTCGGTCATTGTAGGAGGCACAAGGCAGGGGCAGGTAATAATATCGTTTCCCGGAGAATGGCAGGGAAAAGATTGCTCTCTTTCTTTTTCCCGCGTAGTCCGTCGCCAGCAGGGACTGCTCCCGTAGGACTGTGTGCGCAGCAAATAAGATATGCATCTTCCCACAGGGCTTGTTCGGCTCACTTTTTGCTTGCTGGCCGGTCGCTTCTTTTTATCAAAGATGCGGCGATGCATGCCGAGAAAAGATCAAGACGTGAGGCCTCGCTCGCGCTGTGTGTCTAGGTGGGCTACTTTCGGGTCCCCGAGCAGCATGAGAGGCACAGGTTGCCCCACTGTCATCTTCTGAAAGGGGACACTTGTTTTTTTTTTTCCTACATACTTCCGCAACGCAACTGTCGGTGGCGATGCAATAAAGGATCCGACGGAGGCACGTGCTATCTACAATGCATATCTCCCGGACGTCGATTCTCCCCGTCCCAGACTTGCCCACCCAATAAGGTCGCCCTAAAGTGAGCAGCGGTTTTGAGCGGGCGGCACACTTGCGGGGTTCGTGGGATTCCGTTGATCGGGAAGTTTTCGGGCATTCTTTGGGCTTTGCCGAGACTTGTAAACGCACCCCTGTTTCTTGGAACTGATCGTCCGATACATTTGTGCACTGAGAGTGCGCGTTTTGTGTCGGGTCATGTCGCCCGGCATCTCCTCGCCTGGAGGTCGTTCAGGTGACAAGCGGCAACGCTGCAACTGGTGGCGCCATCTTTTATTCGGATGTCGCAACGCTTGCGGTTTGTGAAAGAAAAGTGGCTGGCATGTTGCTGCAGAGGCGATGTGACACACGACATACGTAGCCACCGCATTGTATATCCTGTGCCTGTGCATCGAACAAATGTGTTCGAGAAAGGGTCTCAACAAATTTACCATATTGTACAACGCAAAGCACTGCGGTACTTTTACGGTCATGCTCGTGCCGATGTTCATGGAAACTCACTATTTCAATCGACTCGGTGGCACACGAGGTAATCACAAAGATCATTCTTTAGCAAGTTCTGCTCCAACTAGTTTTTTTTTTCTTTCGCATTCCTAAAGTCTTGCTGCGATTATTGGTGCGTGGCTTCAAGGTTACACATGCCAATTTTCGAAGCTTCCTGCCCTACAAATCTTTTCTATTCAAAGACGGCTGTGGTTAAGCGTCAAGACTAGGAAATGATATTTTGACTACAAAATCAACTTTGATATCTGTAACGTCTACAACCTTGACAATCAGCTTTGAACTATGGACATCATTTGACAGCAATTAGCATTCCACCGGCTGGGGACATCTACACAAGCGTCACGTCAGGCTACGGCATGTACATATACCTAGTTGCAAAGACGTTCGTTAGCAAAACGTAGAGTATGGCCGCTCGTGTGACACCGACGGAACCACGGAGCGGCCCTTGAAAGGTCACGATGTCTTCCGCGAGCCCATGACGAGAAGCTTCTACCATATCGTGATGTCAGGGGGCTGGAGGAACTGAAACTCCTTTTGAAAAATGTGTTAATTCATTTTGCACGACGCACTTACACTTTGCAGCACTGCGGCGGCTGTATTTCCGATGGAGGTGGAAATGTTGTAGGCCCGTGTGCTCAGATTTGGGTGCACGTTAAAGAACCTCAGGTGGTCAAAATTTTCGGAGCCCTCCGCTACGGCGTCTCACATAATCATATGGTGGTTTTGGGACGTTAAACCCCACATATCGATCACTTTGCAGCAAGTTTTCGAAACCCCAGAGTGCTTCGTCTTTAATTTCACACAAGCACACATACACAAAAGGCAAGATCTGGCAACTTCCGCCTAACTTCAGGGTCGTAAATAGGCGTGCTACAACTGCAGTGTGCAGCCCGGCAAACTAAGGAGACAACTTCAGTGGATTATGCTGAGATATAGTTGCATGATTTGGCAACTCTTCTCATCTCAGGCACGTGTGGTCTGATTAAGCACCGCTTTTCGGCAACGTAGGGGCCCACATCACACGTCGCAATGCCAAGGGTCATTGATCGGTCACCACTGTAGACATGAAATTCAAAGCTACTTTGACGTATAGGTCGATCCAAGACCGTTCAATGTGATAACAGCAACGGAAGTCTTCGCCGCAACCTTCGGGAGGGCAAAACGCGATGAAGGAACCAGCCGATGCAACTCGTAAGAGATCAAAGCACTGAAATAGAACGAAAAATAGAGGCTCGAAAATGCGTCATGAAACAGTGAACCTCATCACAAACACTGTACAGCTTGAACTGCGAAAATTGGATTTAAAAAACACCATAAAAACAAGAAACAGTGTGAACAACACGGCAGAGAAAGCGCTATCTTACAACTCATACGACCATATATATACACAATTGCAGGTGTGTGGTTTTTAATGCGTTTGGTATTGCGTTGGTGTCTCGATCTCCAACGACTTCCACGCACTCATGCGCAATCCTTTTCCATTCGATGGTTGTATACGACCGGTAAACTTGGCAGCGCGAATGCGATTGACGCGTCAAATCCACAGCTCATTGTCCAAAGAGCGCATTTATACATACCCGGAGCCACGTCGCTCCTGACATGGCTGCGCAACTGCACATTTGAATATACAGCTCAAGGGTAGATACAAGACATTTGCACCGCACGGTTAAAGCTGTATAGTGGTCGTTCACGCGGACGTAATTTCTAAGCCAAGGTAACCGGGCTGGCGAAAGCAACTCGCGATATATCCGACACGAGTCGTTAGCCACGCGAAAGTTAGCCGTGCGCGGCCGCATAGAAAAGGCGAGCCGTGTATACTGTGGTTAGGCCTAACGAGCTCGTTTCCATACGCGCGGCGCTTGCATGTAAGTGTTCCCGGCGGCATACCTTCTGCGAGGCACTCCCTTTTATGAATCGCCACGGTGAGCACGTTGTTATGCCGGACGTAATTGCAAGCGTCATTAGTCAGGGTGATCGTAATGACGAAATGTTCAGCCGGCCCTTTATTCTGTATAGTTATTATCCGTTTCAAAGCGGCGAACACGTTGTATGGCGACGCTTTGCGAAGTTCGTTTCGAATCGCCAACAACTGCACCACGCGCGATCGCATTCCCCACGGAACACTATATGTTTAAGAGATACGCCGCCTGCTGGAGACAAGAAAAAGTTGAGGTGTACGCAACCCGGCGAAAACCAAACACCGACTCTGCTGAATGGTTTACACGATCCCACAGATCCCATTCACGTTCCTTCTAAGCAGGTTGTCAAGTCTATACCAACACACAAGTACGCATGCCACTAGTATGATTAACAAAATGTTCTTGTTTGGTTTCTATCTTAAATTAACGATTTGCATTGCACGATGAACCTGTTCCACATTTTGTAAAAAAAAAATGGCAGCATATCCACGCAGTGAATGATGCAGAGTGGGGCGAAGAATTCGTCCGTCCATTCGTTCTTGCTTCCGTCCGTCCATGCGTCCGTCAGTGTGACCGTCCATGCGTCCGTCAGCCCGTCCGTGCGTGCGTCTGTTCGTGCGTCCGTCCCTGCGTTCGTCCATGCAGCCGACCCTGCGTCCGTTCATGCGTCCATCCATGCATCTGTCTTTGTGTGCGTTCGTCCATCTATTCAACACTCCAAGTCCCACCATCTCGCATCTTTTCATCATATATTCCCCATATAGAAGCACCGCCATTCAGTGGACATTCCAAGGACTAAACGAGAGGTGGCACACGCACACTTTCTTACGGCTTGCGCTTCGGGTCCACTTCCCACCTTTAACCACCTCGAGTTCATGGTATATACTAGTTCACTGTATTCATGGCACTATGCGGCCGAACGCTCGCTAAACCTTTCGAAAACCAAGGAGGTTACGCCCAGCGAGTATGACGTAGCAAACTTTTTCAGTCAGATAGTGCTCAATGTACATGCCAATGGCTGCTAATGGGAAATGAGAGGCGGAGAATTCGGCTTTTACTTTCTTACGGCTTGTGCTTTGTATCTACTTCCCATTTTTAACCACCTCGAGTTCATTCATGGTATATACAAGTTCATTGTATTCATGGCACTGCAGCTCAACGCTCGCTAAACCTTTCTAAAGCTAAGGAGGTTACACGCAGCGAGTATAACGTAGCAACCCTTTCTTGTCAGATAGTGCTCAATGTACATGCCAATGCCTGCTAATGGTGATGGCAACCTGCATGCGTGTTAACTAAAAGCCGAATGCTCCTGTCTCTCATTTCCCATTAGCAGCCAATGACATGTACATTGAGCACTATTTTTTATTGTTCAACAACGCACACAAGAAGTCTCTCACCGGCACCACCTTGAAGGTCAAAATGTTATACTTGTTACATGCTACGGGGGACGAACGGGTGCCGCTATAAGGAGCTTCGCCCCTAAAATGTGTTCGTTTTTGTTGAGTTATTCGGCGGTAACGCAAAATATACATTACATACATTAGGATGTTCAGTGGCCTGAGTGCCGAACTGTGATTAAGAGCACGTGCCCGTTAGGCTGTGTATAACATTTTCCCCAAGATCCTGGTCAAACAAACTAAGTTCAATGTCGCTTCCATGTGTACATACCAATAATCTTATTCACGAGGGGAAGCATGACGCTCGGTCGAGAACTTGGATTCTCGCGTGTTCGCGCGGTGTGACGCCTTTTCACAGTCTATATTACCAATGCCTCCTAGATTTCCCGTGCCTGCCGAATGAGCGCGAAACGCCGGTCATCTATGGCGGCGCTGCCTACGTATGAGTAAGGGTCTTTGTACTTGGCCTTTGAGATTGGCAATTTTGGCGTTTGCTACCAATTTCAGAGGATGCCTTGTATTAAAAAAGTTGCTTGCTGAATGACGATGTCACTTACGTAGGGTTAATTATAATTACGTTTACGCCTTTTTAAAACTTTTAAAAGTTATTTTTTTTTTTGCATGTAAGCTCCAAAAACATAAAAACCTATTTGAAGACACCCCTACTTGAGTGGCGCCACCACCGTAGTTCCGACAACCACCGCTTCCCAACTGACCGCCGATAATCCGGCAGGCACAGGAAATCTAGGAGGCGTTGATATTACAAGCCTCTTCGTGGTGTCTCTGCGAAAGCGCGATTGTATACCTCATACAACGTGCCTATTCTCAACACGTACTTCGAAGAAAGGCTATACGCCAGTCCTTGTTTGCATACATAGAACGCAGACGTCGTACCATACAGCCGTGGGTATGAGTATAGCGATGGCTATAGCGACGGCTTGTATAACCCGGACCTTCCAATGGAACGCGTTCTAATACCATTCATCCATTCTCCCCATTAATCATATGGTGCACCAAAAAAAAAAAAAGATAGATGCGAAAACGTTTCTTTTTTTTTTTCATTCGAATGTTACGAATACTTGAGACTCTATAATGATTTATGTACTTACGAGGCTGTCGCACTGTGACCTCGGAAGCCCCTCCCCACTTCTATTAGCTCCATCCGACAGAACCTTTATGCATCTGTAATTCGCGTGCATTTCGAATGCCAATTCATCGGCGGAAGCACGCGGGATTTCAGGCGTGCGGATCTCTTCAGTGCATATATATATCGTACTTGCCATAGGGACTAACAACATAGACTTTATCACTTCGTTTCACCGAACAAGACGTTGCTATGCACACGACACAAGAAGTCAGGACCTCTGGCTATCCTGCCAATATGTCGAACTAACTATGGAAATCACTCGCTATCATTCCAACTAGCTGCACTCATGAATACGTACTCTAAATATGGAATATCTGCTGAGACGGCTTCAATATGCACCTTTCGCTCATTTTTATCGGGTGATAATAAAAGTTGTTTTTTTTTACTATATACATCTCGTTGTGATGATCAGGTGCTTATGCGTATCTGTTCGGCGCATGTCGTTTTATTTGCCTTCATTGTTTTTTTTTATTTTCTTCCTCTTGTGCTTTCGTTGCCTTCATGGTAATCTGTTGGCATAAATTATAAACTCATGTTGTATAAATTACAATATTTTCTATAGCAGTGTGCCTTTTTTTTTCATTTTTGATCCCATTTATTCTTCTGAATCGCATGATTGTGTCTCATTACGTATAATGTTTCATAGAGAATCAAATATTTTGAGAGTGCCCACCACGGTGGTCTAGTGGCTAAGGTACTCGGCTGCTGACCCGCAGGTCGCGGGATCAAATCCCGGCTGTGGCGGCTGCATTTCCGATGGAGGCGGAAATATTGAAGGCCCATACGTGTACTCAGATTTTGATGCACGTTAAAGAACCGCAGGCGGTCGAAATTTCCGGAGCCCTCCACTACGGCGTCTCTCATAATCATATAGTGGTTTTGGGACGTTAAACTCCACAAATCAATCAAATATTTTGAGAAGCACGAAATTTTTTCGCGCAATTCAGTTAAGGTCAAATATTTTGTGGCTGAACCTACTTTCCACAATATGTTGCCACTACCTATATTAGTGCATTGCATTCAAATCTTATATTTCCAGCAAAGCTTTTTATTTTCCTACTTGACTATTCGCTGCTGGACTTTGTAGGGGGACGGAGCTTTGTCAAGCCGCAGTACTGTGGCTTTTTTTGTTCGCTACTCCCATATTTCTCAAGAAAAAATAAAGCTGATTTATTTATTTATTTATTTATTTATTTATTTATTTATTTATTTATTTATTTATTTATTTATTTATTTATTTATTTATTTATTTATTTATATACGCCTACCAATGTTTTTAGATCAAATTCGTGCGTACGCATTACCGTTCTTCCTACGAACGCTGTGTTGTGCATGCTTCTTGTGCAAATTTCGCACCGCGAAACGACGTCCTTTCTCTCCTGCGAGGCCTGACCCACCCGCTTGGCTTAAAAAATGCTGATTGTATATGCGGTCCTTCAGAGAGAGAAAGAGAGAGAGAGAGATAATACCGTAGCCCTATCCCGCGGCTGTTTTCATTGTTCGCCGGCGCTCCAGTAAGATTAATCGTGCGAAAATGCCCCTCGGTATCATTGGGCACTGGTAATAGGGCGAAAGACTCGGACGTGTGTCTCTGCTGGGCTGTTACACGTCGCGGGGCTGCCGGGAGAACCCCCTTATCGTCAAGGGTGGAGACCATTTTTCTTCATCAAGAGACGTCCTCTTGTTGAACGCGCATGGTACGTACTCTGTCGGAGAATGCCGCACATGCGCCTGCCGACCATGCTTTTGTTGTTTTCGTTGGCCGGCGGCTGTATGAAAACACCGTGCCCTATGGCGGTTAACCTAAACGTCTGCGACTGCGCGGTAGGTGCCCAGACGGGGCGCGGCGCCGTCGGTCCGAGTTCATCGTGCTCTATACGGACGAAGATGAGGTCATACGGCACTACACGCCTCTATCGTCATTCGGTTTTAGTTGAACCGGATGTTCCCTGAAGCAGTGCGGGATTCAAGACTGAGCCATGGATGTAGAAACTTGGGAGGCACCCCTCGAGTAAAGTGTCTACCTGATCGTCGTAATTGAAACACGAGTATTGCTCGGTTACCTATGCCAGTTCGCCTTGAGTCACCGCAGAATAACACTTAGTTGGACCAAGAAACCGATGCAACTTGTCATTCGCTGTGGCAGTATAGGTGCAATTATCGCAAAAGACCGACGTTGTTATTCGGTCGCCTGGTCTCCATGATAGGGCTACAAGCATGTGTGATTTCTGGGGCAGCGTGTTATTCTCACCGGTAGGCCGAGTCCGTATGTGCACGAGCTCGCAGAGGTGTGTGATTACACTAAAGCTCGGCCAAGGGGCTGTTGAAGTGCATGGCAAGTTGAAGGGGATGCAATTAATTTACCGCCGCTTGTTGTACTATTTATTTATTCATTTTTCTTTCATTTCAAGTACACTTTTACGTTTACGCTATTTCTTCCATCCTCTTTTCGCTTACTTCGTCCCCCCTATCGTAGATAGAAAGAGAAACATATTTCATTGCATATATTCAGGTTTGAGACAGAAAGTGAGTCTTGGACGGCAAGGCCAAAGGCAGAACATTTCCTGGCTGACTTAGGCCTTGTTACCCATACATTGCTGTTACAGTGAGGCAGCACAGAACACAAGGGCATCCACATAAGGTAAGATCACACTTTGTTACCCTAACTTCTCCCTCCATTACATACCATATTATGAAATATAATATTACATGCCATATTATTGATCCAGAACAAGCTACAAGCTTCCATAAAGATTTTGCTACTGCTATGTTAGTTGCAGCAACATTTACCTGCATGATTCTGCGAGCTTCTATAGCCTGCCTGCGACCATTCCTGCTAATCGCTGATGTTATTTGTGGCTGATATATTCAGAGCGCCGCTATAGCAGCTGATTGACACATGTTAAGGGGTGTGTTACTTCTTCTAATGCTTACAGCGTCCTAATGGTGCTACTCTCACGATCGTTGTTGCTGCTTCCTGCAACAAATGCAGAGCTAACTACTACGCCACTTTAAAGCCTGAGCAAGCTAAGAATATGCTTGGCAGCTATTCTGTGTAAAGCGTGCCTTCGATGTTACGCATACTGTGGATAGTAGCGCTGCTCATCAGCTGCAGCTGTAGACGTGTCCCTCAGCAAGCTGCGTTTTAGATGGCATACATATTGAATGTACAACCGCACGTAAATAGAGTGCGTCTTCTCTTCAGGACGCCAGATATAATCAGTGTTCATTTGCGACTACCATGTAATATGGATTATTCCTTGAAAATTCAAACTACCACGACAAAATAACCTTGCGGATCGTATTGCCATAACATAGTATATATACATCACTTGCTACGTTCCACTCTCTTCCTTATCATTTGCCTTAACCTCATCCGGACTTCCCTTTCCTTATTTTACTACACATATATATGCTACGCTTACTTTCTATTTTGTTATATCTATATCATTCTGTATTTCTTTATTTTTATCTTTATCTTTCCCACTGTCTTGCTCTCGGCAACACGTTCCTATATAGCTTTATATAGTGGAACTAGTCTCATTCCTACAAGAACCTGCCCCAGTTTTTTGCTAACACTATATGCGCCGCAACGGAAAGTATAAGTTCCCCTATTTGCAGTAGGTCCCACATTAGACAAACGGGACGGTGTATTAAAGACCACCTCGGGCAGCATGCCAGTATAGTATTGGTAAGAGTGATGGTGCGAGTCTTCCTTCGCATGTCGGGCCATGCTCGGGTGTGCCATGTGTCGAGCAAGCCAGATTTTTGGCTACAAATAGAGATTGAGGGTATTATATTAGAAGCAATGGGTCGGCCTGCGTCATCGACACGTCTATTGTGCTCTCTCAATCCTAGTTGTCCTTCTTTAATCAACTGCTCACGTGATGGCATGTATGTGGCAACACTTTCACGCCACTGAGCATGGCTGAAAGATTACCCCGTTTTTCAGCAGCTTGCACCGGCCATAAACAGTTGCCTCTATAGCAAGATTCTCAGACAATTAAGTCACTTCGGCGTGTTCTATAGCATCCTATAAGACCAATCAGTTAACGTGGACCACCCCGCATCCACCATGGTGCTGATCATGCGCCTGCGTGTACTCAAAGTAGGTCGAGCTAGCACGTTCGCTTATGCATGTAAGAAAACCGAAGAACAAGTCTTTTTCGTGGGGGTGATCATTTCGTGGGGGTCATTCGTGGCGGTCATTACAACGCGTGTGCGTTGCTGCAGGCCATTTAACTGTTGACTGTTGCGGAGTCGATGGAGTCTCCCCGTAAATGTACGACGAGGGTGAGGAGGGTTGGCGGTGACGTGCAGCCGTGGCCGGCGGTGCTCCATAGTGAGTCCGGTCCTCCTTCGTCAGTATGCGGTTCGCCACCTCGACGGAACCGACCGAACGTCGGGCGTCCACACCTATACGTATACAAGGCTCCCACCCTTGTCTTCAGTTCTTTCTTTCCTTCTTTCTTTCTTTCTTTCTTTCTTTCTTTCTTTCTTTCTTTCTTTCTGAACGCAGCATCATCTGCGAGAAACGCACAAGGTTAAGCGAGCCCCTCGTGGGAAACGCCGCTGCTCCACCGATGGTTGCCCGCTGAGCCACCATCACCGGCATCGCGTCAAGAACAAGTGTGTGCGCGCGCGCGCGAGTGTTTTTGTAGAAGTGCAAAATCATTTATCATGCCCGCTCCGAAGAAGAGTGCGCTGGCGCTACGGATATAAGCGTTCGGCGGACCTGTCGGCTACTTACCGGTCGGCCATTCTGGGCCGCATTTTCGACGCACACAACGGGTGTTCTTTTTGTTTTGTTTTGAACTTCTTCTTACTGCGTGGTTACTAGTGATATACTCTTTGTTAGGACCTTCCCCTCATTGTTGTCTAGAAGGTTAAGGACCCAACCTTACTGCAGTCTTTTTTTTTTGCATAGGGTCTCTCTCTCTCTCTCTCTTTTGCTGCTAATGAAGTACGTACAACGCGGACTCCACACGGGGATACTAAAGAAGAGACACAGATTGCTGGTAGTGACTAATTCTACGCCCACGTCACCCATCTGCAGCAACAACGTGGTTCCACGCTGTCGTCGCCGTAGTTTCAAATCAACCGCTTTCATGTGTATGTGCGTCACCATGGCATTGTTCGTTTAGCTGTTAAAAGTGCAAAACACAAAAATTAACAGCCCCACATCGCGGCACTGAAAACCCTCCGTAAAATAGTCTGTATGCGTTTACCTTTAGGTAGGGGCAGAAAGGCTGATGATGACAAAGGGGAACAAATGCAAGAGGCCGGCACACAGCTGGAAGGGGAGGGGGAGCGTTCTAGAGCTACTAACTATTTAAAGGTGAATTCTGTCACATACCATTGCAGAGCCAGACCATTTATGTCATTTGTTAACAGCGGGATATATATTTACGCATGTTTCTTGACGATAACCTTATCTATAAACTTATGCTCTACAAGAGCCTTACACAAACAAAAGAGGTAGCAGTGTTTACAGAGGTTTACAGAAATTCGCAGAAGAGACAGTGGACCTGTCTTGTCGCATTCAAAGAACTGTTTACTTTCGGCCTTAGCCTTCGAAAGACAAAAACCGATGCAGGCCTTTTGTGAGAATAATGCCGTCGGTTCATTTTCATTTTTCATTTTTTCGATCCACTACGGAGCTTGTTTTTCCTCCTACTCGACCAACAAGAAGAGGGACAGGGGGGCTGCAGTCAACCCCCCCCCCCCCCCATGAATAATTCTGCGCGCGTTTATGCTTAGAACAATGTTATGCAAAAATTACCGACTGCTTAACAGTCCACTGCACGTGGGCTGTTCACGTGCAGTGGGTCAAATATGGGCTGTTAGGCGAGCCAGGGCTATCGTCAAGGACATCGCACGATGCTTCCCGGATGACCACTCCAGGAGGCCTAGCTCGGACCAGTGATTTCTTGTTGCATTCCTAATAAAGTTTGTTACATACCTACCTACCTACCTTACCAGCCCTTTCACGTACATGCGCAATATGTTTCGAAGAAACGTAATTGTAGCTTCTTATGCTGTTGCTGTTTTCATAACATTGGAAAGTCTCATCGGGGTCTGCCCAGTCACTCTGTTCAATTAACAGCCTCCGGCGTCGTCCCTGCGCTGTTCCAAAGCAGCACAAACAATAAAGATCGGTGAGTGCCCTGCCTGATACCTGCTCACATTAAGAAGAAACATTTAACCTTGGTCTTACAGCATGTACAGCATGTTCGGCGCGCGACGAGCGTGAATAGATGGTCCTCAGGCGTGGGCAAATTTCTTTTTCCCACGTTTGCGTCAGCAAAAGCCTTCTTGCAGGGCAGTCACGTCCGGCGCATCACTTTCACTCGGCGCGTCGCGTCTACGTTTCGTTGGGGGAAAGGCCTGCTGCGCCATCTTCCATCCAAGACGGCAACATCTAAAGAAAGCGAGAGGAGCGCGGGACACGTGGGGAGAACGAAGATACATGCATCTTTGCGTGTAGCTGCATGTTCTAACTCTTTCAGGCCTAGAACTCCATTTATAAAGGGAATTATTTTTATTGAAAAACGGCGAAACCTTTCGCAGAAACTTGTTTACTCGAAAGAAAAAAAATGGCAATGTTATTTCAAAATTATGACCGTCTAGCAGTAAGGGTCTACTGGTCACTTTCGGTGAAAGTATAGCTCTTCCTTTCTATAGTCCTTATATAGCATTAGCTACTAATGCAATATACTCTCCTGCACTATATCAACATAATTAGAACACCACATACTCTTATACCCTTAAAAAAATATCTCAGGTCCACCATCTAGCGCGCCTTGAGGATGTCGGCAGCCGGAAGAAAGCAAACGTAACATGTCACATTGAAGCCCAAACGAAGTAGCATCATCTCTGTCAGACTGCCGAAAGCTTTAAAATATGCACCATTTAAAGTCCGACACACTGGACTCACGTGTTTGTTTCAAGAGGGAAAAAATGAAGAGAAAAAGTAGTTACCTGGGGTGACCACCGTAATGGAAAGAGTCAAAGGCAGAGCTCGTTATGTTTGAGTTAAAACCGAAGAGATACAACGTCGGGTGTATGCAAGGAACCCTAATGCGCCGTTTCTGATCAGCGACGCCCACCAACGCACACAGTCCTAGCTTCCCGGCGCGGAGCGAGCCGGTGCCATAGCTGCAGCTTTGCACGTTAGTTCTGGCGTCGAAGTTTGGACAATCGTGCACGGTCTGCGATCAGCTGCGATTCGGCTTTGCTTTGTCTACGCAAAGAAATGACCTGCCATAAGCCAAGGCCATGTTACTGAGTATAAGCTCAAGGTTTACGTGGTTAGGGCAAACTTCTCCGCTTTTTTTTTCTGACACAGTTTTTACGCGGTGTCTGTACACTACCTTAGGTACTTCGGGCAATGTTGTGTCTGTATGATGATAACGTCTGGTCGGACGTATGTAAGTAAGTGTTAGCACTTCCGATAACTGAAAGAATGTCTAGAAACGGAAATAGAGTACCAGCCGTATGAAGCCGGAAGTCACAAGAAAATCGACAAGGATTTCTTAGAAACTAAGATTTTTAGTTGCTGCGAAAATTCCTCTTGGTCCGGGGATCAAATCCGGGTCTGACGTCTTTCTAGATTGGTCGCCCTACCAATTGAGCTAACCATGAAGGCAGTAATTGAAAGCGCAAGGGTGAATTTAGTGACCACTCGAAGCACATAGGCACAAGCAGGGCTAAGGAAGAAAAATCTAAAGGGAAATACGTGTGTCATATCGTTGTACAAACTGGTCCTTGTTAATTTTTCTTTCTCAACGCTTCCACGAACTTGCGGTATACCGCGGGACTTATTTACCATGAAAGAATGTCACTCAGTGCTTCTCTGACATAGTATTTGACAACTTTGAAAGCACATGTAGATATACCACACTGTATTTTTAGGTGTCTTGTATCTTTATCATGATATGTTTATCAAGGAGTGCCATGCATCAAATGATGTCGAGCTGTGTTTCTCAATCGTAATGTTTTGAAGTATCGAAAGTGTATCCATTCTTGTTGCGGTCTTAGGTATATGGGATATCTTGTACCTGCACAGAATACGTGAGGCAAGGTGTGCATAACTAACAGTAATTTCGATACATGAATGAAAGTATGAGATTGGGATGCTGCTCTCGCAGCATGACCGGGCGAAATAATAGGCGTCGGCTGAATTTCGCTCCTCATGCTGATGCTGCGGCCACTATGTACACCACAATACAGCAAGTTCAGTGAATGTCGCCATATTTAAAGTGCGTGTCGTGCCATCTGTTGCAGGCGGGGCGAAGCAACACTCCGAACTGTCGTGCCAGCAGAAGCTGCGCAAAGTAAACGCGAAACTTCCCAACTCGAGTCCGGCTGTAAGCATATTTTACGCTTTTCCTCTGCTGGAAAGTTCTACCGTTTACGTGTGAAACGTCGATAAAATATTCCTATACAGTCCGGAATGCCTACAACACGTGCGTTGCAGTCTGCAGAAGCAAGTTTATCAGGTACGTACTATCGCGATGTAAAGAAACAACGTGAACAGCGGAAAGCATGGATTTTGATCCAGTGTAACTGCGACATGCCTTGACAGTCGATAGGCCAAACTTGTGCTTGCAGCCGGCGTCACCGTAGTGCTGTATCCAGCTCGCGCTCATGCACTGCATGAGCTGATCATTTGCCACTCACGCCAGCCACTCGGAACATATGCGCGGTTTCAAAGTGCCAGCCAAAGCAAGCTTCTATCGTGCTACGGTAACCAACGTCGACAGAAACTACAGGTTCACCTAGCGACGCCTAGAGAAGCACCGTTTCGCCTAGTGACATATCCGCTGTTCACGTTTGTTTGCATCGTGATATCACGCGATTACTTTTGTACTAAACGTGTGCAGTGCGTGCGTGCACGCGTGAGTCGTACTATATCCTTTTATGGACATGCGGCCTGCGAAAGATTACGGTGACTATTTGGTGCCGCATATAGGCATACAGCACAGAAACTACTCTTGTAAAGTGGATGGCGGCACGCTTAAACAGACGCAGT
This sequence comes from Rhipicephalus microplus, assembly GCF_013339725.1. Taxonomy (NCBI): domain Eukaryota; kingdom Metazoa; phylum Arthropoda; class Arachnida; order Ixodida; family Ixodidae; genus Rhipicephalus; species Rhipicephalus microplus. Next base: position 215,190,243 of record NC_051167.1, on the reverse strand, counting down.
AGGTTTACAGAGACTCTCGAACGTTCACAGGCCATATACTGTCATAGGAATGCATGGCATAGTGGCTGCAGGAACCTCTGACCAGCCCTGTACTTACTCGTACAATTTTACTGGGATCGGAGCTTTTCTCGTTCATTGCAATTATCCACTTGTGGCCGAGTTCAGCACCTTTCGTTGCGAATACACGTCTGTGCAATCTGAAAACACCACACCGGCACGATTGTATCGCGTTGTATCGTGAGTTCTGAGTAATTTCTTTCGCTTGCGTTGATTGTTTTAGCACTGAAAGACGGCACAGTGGTGCCCACACGACTTTTTGTAAGCGGGAGCGGCGTGAACCACCGCTTTCTCCCATTTTAACATCCCAGAGCGGTTGCTTGCCAAGTGAACTTAGCTCAATATAGGTATACACGCCTAGGTATTCTAGAACAAAATGGCGTATGTGGTACTCCGCCGGGAGCCCAGGCACCTGGGTGTGAAGTAAGCGTGCTCTGGTCTTTAAATCACCTCAATCAAACTAAAAGCGGCGACATTGAATTGAAAGACATTTGCAAATGTATTGTGTTAATGACCAGTCGATAAGAAGTGCAGTTAGCAGCTTAAGATGGACCTGGCTAACCTCATACACAGGACAGCTTACAAAGGCCAGTATTCCCGTAACCACTCCTCGCGGCTGTGTGAAGTCGATTGATGACAACTTCCTCTTCGAAAAATATTCGAAATACATCTCACGAAAGCTGTTTCTTTTCTTTCTCCTTTCAGTCGTTGTGAAGGTAGATATACCGAATCTCATGCTACCACTTCCACCCAGCGTACTGTAACTACGCTACCACTGGCCACAAACGGGCCAACGCTATATAGTCCGGAAGCAGCTGCACTCCTCAAGGGGACCCATCCCCTAGGTAATAACTCGTACAAGCAGCGAGAATACGTCGTGGGTCTCTTGACATGACGAGTACAAAGCGAAAACCTCTGCTTCATACGTCCCACAGTTTCGCCAAGAATGATGGCGAAATGAGGGGTTCATTCCGCGACGTCGTCGACAGAGATGCCTTCTCCGACTTAGACGAAGTTTCGACCATGTGTCTTCCGCAACGGCTTCCTGTAGCCAACAAATCATAGCGAGAGCTGACTAATTTTTCACGGTGGCCCCCATGGTCGTCAGCCATTCCTCTTGTGTCACCACCACCTGGTCGTAAGGTTAAAAAAAAAGATGTGCGTAACGGTTCTCGGTAAATAATGGTACTCTTTTCTCAACTGCCCGTCTGTCTCTTAATTTCTTATTTTAGGGCCGAAGCTCCTCATGGTCTAGGGCGATCCCGCGTCCTTCCAGTGGCGTAGCCAGCTGACTATACCCACATACATACATACATACATACATACATACATACATACATACATACATACATACATACATACATACATACATACATACATACATACATACATACATACATACATACATACATACATACATACATACATACATACATGCATGCATACATACATACATACATACATACATACATACATACATACATACATACATACATACATACATACATACATACATACATACATACATACATACATACATACATACATACATACATACATACATACATACATACATACATACATACATACATACATACATACATACATACATGCATACATACATGCATGCATGCATACATACATACATACATACATACATACATACATACATACATACATACATACATACATACATACATACATACATACATACATACATACATACATACATACCGATGGCCGCTTCGCCCCATTCATCAACATTCACAGCATGGATATGCTGTCATTTTATTTATCCAGGTTATGAGAATATTTTTGTTGAGATCGTGGGTGCGATGATTGTCCAAGTCAATTACGTTGTGTATCTGCTGCATTACTACACCCAGTTATATTCGAAGACTGCGTGAGACTTGCGAGAGATAACGACAATTACGAATGACGTCATTGCTAATTATATAAAGTGCTTACTGTGCCTTTAATGTGCTCTCTTTTTTATTTCACAATTCCTTAACAGAGGTGCCGCAAAACATTGCAAACACAGCATTTTTGTTGTTATCACTGCTCCTTTCACATACGATATGATTTGTATTAGGGGTGAAGCACCTTATGGGTGAGGCTTGTTCTACCATGGTGTCCGTTATCATGGCTATAGTCGAAACATATGTGAAACGCAAAAAAATCACACAGCATATTCATGAAGTGAATGATGATGAATGGGCGAAGCTCCGGGGTATCATCAACCCCCGTACATTGCCCCTCGATCATGTTCATATCGATAGCCTTATACCTATATGGGTGCCCATATACATCTAATGAATATATAAATATATATATATATATATATATATATATGGGTCATATACCCATATACTTGTCTGTCACGCCTTATATACTAATATATCCATACGCATACCCATATACGCATATACCCACATACCCATATACCCTCCTACCCTTGTATCAATATACCCATACGTACGCCGACGGACAGGGTACAGTAGGCAGGGGACATGGCTCGATACTAAGGAGCTACGCCCCTAAAGAGGTGGAAAAATAGACTACTATCGATCATAATTGTTAGAAGAAACAATAAAAAAACACCCACAAGAACAAGCCTTTTTCTTTAATATACTTGTAGGTGACTTCAACGTATACATTATAGACCTTAGGGCCAAGCCTTGTCGTCGACTTTTTATGTCATTTTATGTTGCTCAATTTACATATTTTGCCACAACGCTCGGGTAACATGTTAGACACACAACAATAGACTAGTACCAAACATAATCGTAACATAAAATTGCAAAACACCTACAAGCACAAATCCTTTCTGTTATTCGGCGACTTTAACGTAGACGTTATGTACAGTAGGACCTCGCTTCGTCCACCACTCACCATCATTCATTTGTGGAGATACCTCAATTTTTTATTTGAAGTGAAGACACAAGGACGCAAAATTTAGTCGTGTTTGATTTCAATCTGCTATTTTCTTCTCAGTATATCCTCACAGCTTGCAAGGCATCCCTCGCCTCAACAATTCCATTATTTATTTCAACCATCTTTTTTGCAGTTCTAAACTAATAGTTCTCCAATGTCAACCTCTATAGTACTCCTCACGAAGGAAAGGCAGAGGTTAACTAGATTTTTACCAATTTGCTACCCGACGCATTGTCAAATGCAGAGAAAGGGTTGTCAAATGGAGACTAGGTTACGTCTAGTTTGCTATCCTACAAAGAGAAATAAGGGAGTAAGAGAGAGAGAAGGTGATGCACATTAGATATGCGCGTTAGAGATAAAGCGAAAGAATTGCAGTCCGGATGATTCGCATTTGACGTTCAAGATGCATCAGCTGCAGACGAGCGCTTAAAAGCCGATTGCATTCAAGTGTTGCAGCGAGGCACCTCTGGCATTCTGGGCAGATCAGCGGCAAGGCTTTTATTCCGTGAAAGTCCGACCGGTAGCTGCGCACGTAAATGTAACAAGCTCGCCGCATCACCACAGGCTACGCTGACGCTCGCGCACCCGTCGGCGACCGGTCGCGCCCTCGTCCCGTCTGCGCGTACTCGACCACTGCTCGTGCAGTGAGAACACGCCGGAAGGATGACCAAAACAACAATGAAGAAAGAGAACGTGGCAGTGGCTTCGCAAATGCCTAGCGAGTGTAGGGAACGAGCAGCCCGCGATGCCTCTCGCGTTCTCTTCACAGTGGTGGCAGCACCGGTGGTTGTACACGAAGGACAGGAAAAAAAATACAAGACTTCAAAAGAAAGTGGCGGCGGGAGTAGTGTGGAAGAAGAAAGATTCCCGCAGAGACTGGCGATGAGTCGGCCCCGTGGGCTTGGCCCGATGCGAGGCGAAACGGCGGCGCATACCCCGCGCCCTATCAGTCCTCGATTAATCAAACCTCGCCGCTGCCCCGCCAGCCTCCTTGCCCGCTGCAGAGCCCCCGTCGCGTTCCGGCCTTGTCTGCTGCTTCGGGCAGGTGCGCGTGTGCGCAGGCAGCGGTGGTGCTCAGCGGTCCGTGCAAACGCGGGGCAGCAGCAAATGCCGCGGCGATACTGGAAATAATCAGCGAGGCCACTGTAAGGCGCGAGTCCGGCCTTGTGCCAGGACACAGGCACGACGCGCTGGCGCGGTCGCCCGTACACGCGTTCGAGACATAAAGCCACAGCCACAGATTCCTCATCAAACGCCAAAAAAGTGACTGCGGGTGTTAACACAAGGGACGAAAATATCGTTACGGGATGACATCGCTATATGGCGGTATCACGCGTTGGTCGCAGGTCTCAAAACCTTCTCACACAACCTGACATCGCGAGACAGCTTCAGCACATCACATTGTCGCTTGGTCATACGTGCGCTCATCTCGGAGGCTCCGTAATGTCACGTATTCAGAAAGTTTGCAATGTCTCCGCTCTCGGAGGCAGTACAGAACCACTTTCAAGGCAGAGAGCTGCCGGGGAGGAGAAGGCCAATGCAATCAACTAAAAAAAACAGCAAAAATGTTTCTGGCATTCGAGTTGTCTGAGGCATGTGCACAATGTGAGACCTTTTAAAGAATGATTCAAGGTGGTAGGCAACTTTGCGGTTCACGGCGTCTGCGTGGAGCCAATCGCTGTATTCTTCTAGTCAACACTGTTAGTACGGTTTATACTATGTATTACGTGCTGTGGTGGGTGCAATCAGTTGTACTGGTAGCGTGGATCGTACAGGAGTGGGTCGAGTTCACTCGTCGCAGGCTGACATAATTTGCCGCAATCGTGCACAACAATTAGTCGAGGGCAGTTGCAACAACCCGCCAAAAAAGGGTCTAGTTCAGTTGTCCACCTTATGGTAGGCTACCTCGTGGTAATGTTTTCGCTAACTGATCTGATTTAGCGACTAATGACTAATATAACGGTCTCAACCAACAGAACTGTGAAAGTCGACCCATTCTACACACTTTTACGTGCACATGCAAACGTACACTGGTGGCGTAGATGGTTCTGAAACAGCTAGAAGCTATTAGCTAACTGCGTAAAACGTAGTCAGATTTTAGGCCATCACAAGGGCTATCGTCATAAAGTGGACTAGTTGAATGCGACCACGTAAATGTTGTCGAGTCGAGTTTTCGGAGACCAGCTCCTGACTAGCCTCGTACCTACGAAGTTCTTCAAAACGAGGCCCATGAAGGAACTTTCAAGTGTAAGCACACGCTCGTCGCACGACCTTGTGAGCATAAACGTTATCAAGGCAATAGCCTGGGCGTCACATCAAGGGGGTAAATTTACCGTCTGACTTGCTGTGAACTTCTACACGCTGCAGTGAAATTACTGTCAGTCTCTCCCTTTTTTTCCTTCTCTTTCCTCTTTCTGATCTTTCTTGTCTCCTTCCCTAATCCTCCAGTGCAGGGTAGCCAACTAGATATCTTTATGGTTGACCTCCCTGCTTTTTTCCTTTTGTTGCTTCTTTTCTCCTTCCTCGCCGGGGTCAGTGCAAGTGATGCAACAAATCATAACGTGAACACCATATAACGTTACGTAACATCACGTCACGTGATAACGTCATCACGTGACATAGTCGCTTGGTCCAAGTGGGCCAAAGTCAGTTCATAAAATCCAGGATTTGACGGAATCTGGCCTTATCGGGAGGAGGCATTGCTAAAGAAGAACACGGGCCACAACAAAATCACTTTAAAACAAAACAAGATTGTGAACAAGAATCCCGTGGGGGAGCCGAAATATCCTGTTTTGTATTAAAGTGTTTTTTTATTGCTGTAGGTGTTTCTTCTTTTGCAAATAAGCCAGGGGAAGTGGAGCAAGTTTGCAGTGTCTGACCGACGTATTCACAAACGCCCCTCGACTCGCCTTTCACCCTTCACTTGACAGAGCTGCGCACTGCGCCACTGCTCGGATGAAAATGACGCTGTGCTACTCAAGAATAGCAGCAAATTGTCAGTGATATGCAGTGACTTTTCCTGCCTAGAGATGGCACTCCCATCAGCTTTCTCCAGTGACGGTGGAGCGTTGAGTGAAAGGTCGTTCTAGAATACGGGGGTGAGGCCCTGGAGGCAATGCTAAACAAGCTATACTCTGGGACGAATTTCTGTGGCAATGAAGGGAAAACTATAGGGGCGGAGCTGCTGCTCTTGTACTCCTCCGCGAAGTAGTGCGGTTCGGCTCGCCTTTCGAATGACAACCGAGTCCAACTAATCTCACTGCACACAATTTGATGCGCCTGCCTACAAAGTTGTTTGTCGCTGTCGTTTGTCAGTGAAATACGGCACAAATTCCTTCGGCAAGTCGTCCAAGTAGCTGGAGGGCGACGCGGGCTCACCCAAAGACAAAGCCGCCATTTTGACAGTGAGGTCAAAATGGTGGCTTTTTTTTTCGTACGCACAAAAACGCAAAATGGAAGGCCACAACAAATATGAATATCTCTTCGGTGCGTGCAGCGTGTTTTTCTACATCATCCAGTCAAAAATAATGTTCTTTTTGAGATCACAACACGGGTCGTGTGTGACGCCGTAGTTGTCCGCCGACGGTGTCCGTAATCAGTATCGCACGAAATAATAAAACAACTCAGCAAATTAAAAACATTAAGGACGCAATGAGTCTCGAGCCCGGGTCCCCTGCGTGCCAGCCCAGCATTCTACCGCTGAGCCACACCGGTGCTTGGAACTCGTTTTCAAACTGGCCTTAGGCAGGCTTGATGTTGGAAATTATTTATGAAACAGCGCACGACGACAAACGCAAAAAAAAAAAGAAACGATAGGGACACCGCTTCATAAGTAATCATGATCTATCCCCAGCTCACCCAACTTTCGACATTATGATGTCGGGAAAGTAATCGTGTTAATATAAATAATAAAGCGTGTTGGAACAGGAAAATAACAGCCAGCCGTTACACAATGCTAATTGCGCGACGAGTGCGTCGTCCAATGTTACAACCCATTACAAAAGCTTGTTCTTGATCACCTGTTGACTGTGGCGCATATCCACTTGAGGCGTAATTCTTCATCGTCGTCAGACACTGCCTAAAAAAGTGCACAACATTCTTAGCAAGTGCGTAGCGGATACCACTCTTCTCCGAAGAATGGCGAAGCATAGCATAGTGAATGCTGGCCTGCTACACAAAAAGTTTTCATTTACGGCTTAGCGGGTACCTAACAAGTTTTTTGTAGCAGTTAGCCAAATAGTGGTTAGAAAAGCTTTGGAAAGTCACTTTTCCAGCTTTCACTGTGACACGCAGTCCTCGCGGATTTTTATTACTTTCTCGCCGAAAACAGGGACGCATATGTGGCACCATATTCTACAGCGGTGGCACACGCCCACTTTGGCTGCGTAGCGTTCCCTTCATTGCCACAGAAAGTTTTTCCCGAGTATAGGTTAGGTTTAGAAACAATTTGAAGAGTAGGAGTGGGGGGAGGGGGGTCAGTACTACACGACAGAGAAGAAAATGGAAAAGATTGATTTCATCTTTGAGTCACCTTAATTAGGCGAATGCGTAAGAAGTCGTGTGAGTTTTTCGTAGCTGACTTAGATTGTGGACATGTACCCCCGCTGGAAAGTACCACGTAGAAATATGAGCCCCTTCATACAGAGTATTTCACACGTAATCTCCCTAATAATTTACATTTGAGGAAACTTCTGCGTAAGCGAAGAAGGGAGAAGAAGGATGGGAGTAGTAAGAAAATACAAAAAGTCTACTCAGAAGCATGTGTAAGCATGCATGAGGACATATAGCCTCATCGGAATAATACTGGAAGCGTGGTGTATTGCCATAGTGTGGCATGTGACTATATACAGACCGCAGCACGGTGCCACCACACTCGATGCGAAACAAACGTGTATAGAGGTGCAACAAGGACACGCACCGCCGGCCAACTTGAGTGAGTCCCTGTGGTAAGGGACGCCATACGCAGCCCACAACAAACAAAACCCGCCGGCCGTCCATTCACGTCTTCATACCTCCTTCACTGCGCCCTCGGTTACACATACCATGTTCGTTAAGAGCCATAACAAGCCGCTTACTACATTATTCTGTCACGTTCATAGGCATATAGACAAACTCGTGCGAATGCACCCACACGAGTGTACGAACACAGCCACACAGACTCGTCGGTCCTAAAAAAACTGAAATGGAGCGGGAGAGTCACGTTATGAATTAATTAGGCGCAGCACGTCGTAATTAATGGCTTGCGGGCGCAACGGCCTCCCTTCCTCCTCGCCCTGCGCGCCGATGCTGTGCGTGTCGGTGAAGATAAGGCCAGCCTCATCGACGGCAGCATGTGCGAACGAGCGAAGCGTGCTCTTCCGATTAGCGATGCCTGCGGAGGGTCCCTCGACGGCTCGCGCGTGGGTCGTGAGCAACGTGTACGACATATGTTGCGGAGAGGATATAGCCTAATCCGAATTCCGATAGCGGTCATCTTGTATGGAACTGCGCTTGGTTTTTATCGTTTCTGATTTATGTCCTTTGCTTTACGTCGTCGTCGACTTATCTCTCTCGCCATTTTCCTTCGTCGTCTTCCTTCTAGAGGCCTTCGTTGTTGATTTATTTGTTGTCCGTAACGTTTAGTTTTCACAGTGAGGCTCCGTGTGATACTCGCAGGTGAAACTAAAATGTTTTGGGAAACCGATTGATTTTCAGTGCAATATAGCCATTTCATCCGAATTTCCCAGGTGGTATCTACTGTACAGAAACGATAGTCGACGTTCCTAACCAGTTTTTTTGCACGAAAGTGTTTTATGCTGGGCTCGACTACTGACGTCATTATCTTTACTGACGTCGTTGTCGTCACAGAAGTGACGTCGGTATGAACGATAACTCGTCACTAAGAAAACTGGAATAAAAAGTTTTCCAGAGCCGAATGGAGTGGGGGTCGAACCCAGGACCTCTTGATCAATGCGCATCGAACGCTTTACTTACTGCGCTATTAACCTAGATGCAAGAGGCTTTATAAGCGCACCTTATATCTAGCATTCTCCTCCTCACACAGTGATCTTGGTTGGCGGAGTTGGTGTCACCATCTGGGAACGAAGCGGAGCACTACATCATAACACTAAAGTGCACCGACAGGGAGCACTAAGGTAGGTACAATGCAATTATTCGGTTCGGTGGCACAGTTACGTGCCCTGCCTTTGGCGTCGTGGTGCCACGCGACGCTATCCTCACCAGAATGGTGGAACTTCCACATTCACCAACGGTGTTTCTCCGCTGCCTACGACTTCGAGTGCGATAGCGCTGAGTAACCGACTAATAAAACTGCTGCATTGAGCGCCTCAGAAAGGCAGTGTACGTCGATGGGCGAACGTCTTGGAATTGCATGCTCTCGCGCAGCGACAGGCACACCAACGATAAGCACTACGCCTTCTCGCGTTCTCAGTCTATTCTACCAGTTCCCCCTCTCGCATTTCTGCACCGTTGAGTGATATATATGCTTGAGCACAAATGTACGTTGCTATGTTACCGGTGAGCGCACACAACGGCGTTTCTCTCATCAAATGAGGACGCTTTGAACGAGCCAATATGGAGTACCAATGTTATGTTATTCTTGATGCAATCGTCACGCGGTGTTCATCATATGCAGTGTCCAGGTGTAAGCTCTTTCAACTACCACAAGGGTCAAATCACGATCTTTGGCATTGGTGGTAGGAATAGAGATGTCCCACTTGGCTTCACATTCTGTACATTTGTGTTAAACGGTTCTATAGCTGCCGAACGCCAAGCGATATTGTGCAAGCTTTCCTTCTCGTATGTCAAAGTACAATAATCGATCAACTACTTTTGTGAAGACAAGGTTTAATTTCGTGTTTTACCGATTCCTATGACGAATGAAACCATTTTTTTTTTTTTGAAATGGCATAAGGTCGTTTCCAAAAGAAAAGTGGTTTGTGCAGATATCCCTATAGTTCAGATGTCCCCAAAACCTAAACATAGTGTATAGGAGGATAACATATCAATAATCAATTTTCTGCTCGGAACAGAGCCGTGAGTTCCTAGAAGAACTATACGCACCATAGTTAATCCAATGCCACCAACAAAACGTGTTGCCCCACGCTCTTAATTTATGTTAATCGCGTTAATCAGCAATCCCAAGGAATTATTAGCGACGGAGACTCTGATTCGGGATCCAGTGGCTCACCCTGGCCGAACTGATCGAGTTCATGCTACTAGATAAATGCATGTGCGCGGTCTCGGGTCCGTCAGTGTCGCATTTCTAATAGACTGCTGACTCGCAACGTCATCACAAACCTCTCTAATGAACAAACAGAGTCCTGTGCACCGCAGCGGGACAACCAAGAAGCGCTGCCAGTGCATTGAAGGCGATGAAAAGCCCTTCTCGTACACAAATCATTCGCTTCAGCAGTGTGCGTATAGGCGGTCGTAAGCCTAACGTATTACCCGTGTGTGTGTGTGTGTACAATGCGCAGAGTAGGTTCTGAAGTGAATGGCCGAAATGTGAGAGGAAATGGTTTTCGCTTTTCTCGGAGCATTTACTGCAAAGAAGAAAAAAAAAGCAGTCGTAAACTCTAAGCAGTCGCTTATTTTTTAAATAGGTAGACAATGAGTAAACAGCACGAATTGTTTAGCAATGTCTCACTATGGTTAGAAAGATTGTTTTGCATATTTAGGAACAGATGAAATAAATATTAAACCTTACGAATGTTCCCCATTCCTTATGGTTTGTTAGGTAGTTAATAGTACAAGACTTAGAACACTATAAAGCTAACAGAAACCTACGTGAACTTGTAAGTGAGAAGAGCGTGCATAATATTTCTTTAATTTTTTATTCGGAGGTGGCAAGCATGTCACATTTGCTAAAGAGGCAGCAAACTGACCCGTAATATCGCCTCATTGAAACTATTGCATTCTTTCGTTCATTCGTGCTGCTGGTTATCTAATGACAATTTCGTCGTGCATGCTAGTGCTCTGCCACGAAAAAAAAGCCCACAGTCTCAACATTAAGCCAATTTTTGCACGTACTAACATGTTCAAATTCAGTTTTTTTTTTCAAGGACAATTGTTTATTGGAACGATTTACCTGGCTCTGTTCGTGAAATTAATACATCAAATTTTTTAAAGTTATTCAAGTGATGTTAATATTTTTTTCTCATTTTGTACGCGGTTGTGCTTAGGAGCTGACGATATTTGTTTTGTAAAGGAATTGTGGTCATATTGTTATTCTAAGCTGTTGTATTTATGTACCCCACTCTTCCAATATCCCTTATTTGGGTGGCGGGATTTGAAATAAATAAATAAATAAATAAATATATGAGTGCGTGAAGCTGCGTTTGATGATGGTATTGTAGAAATTAACCCGATAACTCATCATTGTGGTAAGGGCGCATGTCATTTGCAAACAGTCGGCGTTATTTTTGGCCTCACGGATAATGCCGTGTCTAATAATGTCCCCACTGCCGGACATATACAAATGTTCGTCACTAAGCACCATAGGCGGGCGCAGAATTTCCCTTTTAGGAGGAGGAGGGGGGTGAAGGTTCGTCGTAGCACCCCCCTCCATAATATGCCAATGCATTAGGCTAACTTCACCCCCCCCCCCCCCCCCCCTACTCGCAGTGACCCCTCCTTATTATGTAAATGTATGGCTGGCTTTGCGCCTCCCCTCTCGTTAGGTGACCAGGGCAGGGTGCTGCTGCCCCACTGTCCCCCACCCCCCAACCCCGGGCGCACACTCATGTTTACACCAGTCTATTTGCATAACCCATCAGCAAATGCATCCGCTCATCGGTCCATTCATCCTTCCCTACTTCTGAAGACTGGATCAGGGATTCGTAAGTGCATTTGCACCATTGGTCTTTTCTAAACTGGTGTGCATTGTGAGGCTTTATGCAGACGATATGGCGAGTGAGCGTTTCGTCACGCACACAAAGGCGATATCCCATAATACTGGCCGCTGGCAATGCGTGGTAAGCTTTGCTGCACGACAGTGCAGTATTGCAGCATAGCTATATTCACTTTGGATTCTGGAAGATGTTTTTAATGTTGAAATTGATGATGATGGTAGATTTTAGTGGCGCAAGGGCAACTCAGGCCAAAGAGCACCAAACACAGGGTTTTTCATTGGTTCAATTATAGAAACAAAAATAAAAAAATCAAAAAAATCTTAGGGTGGCAAGAGTAAAAGAGTGGGGCATAGGGATTAAACTTGCCCCGCCGCGGTGGTCTAGTGGCTAAGGTACTCGGCTGCTGACCCGCAGGTCGCGGGTTCAAATCCCGGCTGCGGCGGCTGCATTTTCGATGGAGGCGGAAATGTTGTAGGCCCGTGTGCTCAGATTTGGGTGCACGTTAAAGAACCCCAGGTGGTCTAAATTTCCGGAGCCCTCCACTACGGCGTCTCTCATAATCATATGGTGGTTTTGGGACGTTAAACCCCACATATCATAGAGATTAAACTTAAGTGTAATGACTATGTGTGATGAGTTTAAAACGGTCTAAACCTACGGGTTTTAAAAAGTCACGCAGTGGCGGCAGTGGTCCTTGCCAGGACAAGGAGTGCGTGCTGCATGACATCTGGTAAAGAAGTCTCAGCGTTTCTCTCAGGATTGAGAGAGGGCTGAGATTAGTGAGAATATGTAATTAAGTGCAGGAATCCGACATCAGCTAAGAACTTTAAAACTACTTTTATGGGAAACATGGGATCGTCCCCAAGAAAGAATAAAGGGTGAGGCGGTATGTGGCATTTGTATAGCTTTGGGAAGTGATGCACTCTTTGTGGTTCAAGGTACGGGCACAAAATTAAAGCGTGAAGGACAGATAGCACATAACCGCATTTTTCACAACACGGTGCATGAGAGTTGCTTAAAAGGTGCGAGTGTGTTGTGTTGCATGTGTATGACCGATCCTGAGTCTACACAGTGCAACTTCTTGATGCCTGTTACGTTTTTCAGAAGTATATCTACCTATTCTTGGCTTTACTCTGTGCAATTTGTTTTCAATTGCTGCGTTCCATTCCTCTTGCCATTGCTTACGCATTCGGTTTCTGATTAGCGGCCTCAAGTCCTCATATGGGATGACGACTACGTCTACTGTTGGGCGGAGTGCAGCGGACTTCACAAGTCGGTCCGCTGCCTCATTGCCAGCTATGTTGCAGTGTCCCGGAATCCAGCATAGCGTGATTTTCAGGTTGGATCTGTAGGCTGACATGAAGCAGTTTAGAAGGATATTAGTCACTGGATTTTTATGTGTGTTTGCGGAAGACAACGTAGTCACTGCCCTGAGGGAATCTGTGTATATGATGGAGGCTGGTTCTTTCTTCTTTAAGATGTGCCTTATAGCTAGCAGTATGCCATTGCACTCAGCAGTAAATATGCTTGTATGTTCATTCATTGTTGCAGATTCAGAGTACGCTGGGCCGTATGCAGCACATGCGACGGCCGAGGATTTGGAAGCATCAGTGTAGTACTCAGCACACCTGTATTTTGCCTGCAAGTACATGAAATGCTGATCGATTGCGACTGGGAGGCCATGCTTTCCTACCTCTAGGAATGACAAGTCGCAATTGATAGCTCGAATTTCCCATGGTGCCACAGTGTCCTTGTGGGAACTTAGTTGAAGATTGGAGACAGGTCACTTTTTATCTATCCTGTCTTCTAGTCTCTAATGTTGAAATTGCTCTCTAGGCCAATCACAGCTGACAAGACAAATTCATTTGAATACACACCTGCCAAGTCTCAACATGCGTCCAAGTGTGACAATGCACCACCCCATCTCTGCGCTTTTTGATGGACCACAGCGTTTAAGGGGTGAATCAGTGCTTTATTACCTTGTTGCTGTAATCGCAATGGTGCGGCGAATAGCATGTCCTGATTGAGATCATCCAAATAAAGGTTGTGAACGACACGGCATGCTTAAAGGGGCCCTTTAACACTTTTCGAGCGTGGTCAGAAAATGCTGGCGATCGGTAGTAGAAGCTTCCGAGAACACGCAAGCCAAATGTTATAGCACAGCACGTGGCATGGAATTCAGAATAAATCATCAAAGTCGGCCAAAATTGCTTTCTCTTGTCTCGAAAAATTACGGAAGACGCTCAAAAAAGACACTTAGATCGCCCATCTATCAGCCGTTGGCTGATATGAAGATGGCGCGCTCGTTTGTTAAAGAGATCGCCGCGAGAGGCCGCAACGCCTGCGTGCGCAATCGCACTGACAAAGTCGCGTATTCGTAGAAAAAAAGAAAGTGCTCAAGGTCATGAGGCGCACGTGACGTTTTTTGTTTGCCCCTCCCATCCCTCCCTGCTTAGCTTCCAGCGCTTTCGTCGGAATGACAGAAGAGAGAATGTGATTGCAGCGTGTGACAAATCTTTGTAACTGCGTTCGTACTGGACGGATCCTTAAAATTTTTGCGGCGTTGAATTGGTGAGGTAATACGCTTTTCCAGTGAATTAATTCCATGGTTACTGATTAAAGTGTTTCATCGCCTCTCCAAAAAGTTGTCGGGAGATTCGGTGGACACTTGACGCCCTCTTCGTTTCAATGCGAACACACGAAATTCGACACTGCAAGTGCTACTAACAAATGGTTTAAATGCACTGTGTTGAAATGACATATAATTCATAGTAACGATTGTATCTATTAGTAACCATTAAGTGTTTCTTGATCGGTTGCATAATTTTTTTTTCAAATAGCATCATGTCCTCCCCAGTTTTTCTCTGCAGTGTGGTCCTGCACTCTTTTTTTTTTGCAAGTGTGTGCAACGTCAAGTATGTCATTTTTTAATAAAATAAGAAATGTTAGTGCTCTGTCTGAACATGATTTGCACTATATATTTTTTTCTTTAGTTTTTGTTTTTATTTCTTGCACTGTATCATTTTTTTCTAACTTAATTCGTTGTACCACTTTTTTCTCTTCATTTCTTTCCTTGAATTTATTGATGTATTTTTCTCTACTTACTTTGTACTTGCCCCCCTTACTCGAAGCGTTATTGGGCTCTGTAAGGTATGATGAACAAATCAATTGCCACATGCAAACGAATCTATCGCATATCTAGACAAAACCACTTATCCTGTGTTCGTCTTTCTTTAGCAATAAAATCAAGATCTCACCAGACTGCACGCATTTATCAAACCATATGAACAGACCTATAAGCCTTGGTCATTAGTGCACAAACTCCGCAAAGACTTCGTACACTTCACTTTGTTTCCAAGTACGAAAATACTCCATTCGGCCTTCGAAGGCGACATTCTCTCTGAATACTCGTTCCCGCAATGGGACTCTGAAATCCCGAGACGCTCCTAATTAGGATGTAGCAGCTGAGGTCAATAGCACGGCAGATTAGGGCTTTTACAGTGGCATCGACGACAGGTGGTTCATTGACGCCTCTGAGTAACCACTCCCTATCCCCTCCCACCATTTGTAGACTACCGCCTGTGGGACCACCGCACGTGCGTCGAAGCGTATACCCCGCGTCACAAAAAATGGTGTAGTTTAGGCGCTGCGCTGTTACCGGGAAATGAGCGCGCGCTTTTCCAGGCGGCGTGGGCGTTCAAAAGCCCAGCGGGGGTTGCCGACGAGCGCCCCTAAGAAAGGCGTTAGTTCGACTCGGAATATTGACGACAGGAGGCGCGGCGGTCGACAGCGATAGAGGCCCCCCATCTACGAGTGGCGGCCGCCCGCCCGTAGCGAGCTGGTGGCGGCAGTGCCGAGGATTTACGAGTGCAGCTATTTCACTTCCCTCCGGGGCCACACTGCATGAGGGACACGCGTTTGCGAGGCTCGCAAGAGTGTCGGCGCGAAGAGCTATCAAAGAAGAGGTCTGGTGCCGATTGAGGTCGAGCGCCCAATTCGAGAGATCGGATGCAAAGAGAACCGATCTGGAGCCCACGATACGCCATTGCGGAGGACGCGTGCGGAATAGCGAAGCGAGGGGAGTAGATGAACCCGAGGGAGGGGTGTTAAGGGCTGCTGCTTTGCATCCAGAACGGCGTTACCTCACCCCCTTCGAATGCAGCTCGCTTCTTCCATTTGCGCAGTCAAACGAGGCGCCGCGCCATATGTGTACAACGCTGCCGCCGCTACACGCGGTGCGATCGAGTCGTTTTTAACGCGCCCCCCTGTAGTCACGCAAGAGGCTATTTGGTGTCCAGGAAATGAGCTTTACTTTCTTTATTCGTTTCTGCACCTCCTCTCTTTTACATAAAGATGCCCCGCCGATACGGGTCATTGGATTTTATAGCGATCGCGCAATGGAAGGTGTTTCTTCGAGGTCATCTGTTTCCAGCTATGGGACCACCTAAAATAAAAAGAAAGGAAGAAATAACCAGGTAAGATGAAAAGGGTGTACACACTACGTACTTTGAATTCTAAAAAGGCGTTTCCGACTACATACGAAGCTTCATTGACGATCGTTTCATGCCGTCGAAAGGGTATAATCAAATGTGTACAAGAGGCACAAGTATATAGGGAGGGCATATGCAGGCCTTGCATGAGAAAGCACCCCAAAATAATTGCGCGCCCGTGACCGTTAAAAAAAAGGCGGCGACAAATCTTATCTCGCCATGCTTGAGTACCCTTTTTGAAGAGCTCTTTCTCTCCCCTGTCTAAATGTTAAGAATGAACGAGCGTGAGGCGTAGATTGCCTGATGGAGATACCAGGCTCTGTAAGTGCGCAACGGGCTGCGTTGCGCAAGAAATTGAAAAAAAAAATGGTTCCGGGGCTTCACGTGCAAAGCCGCTCTCCATAAACTGTCGACGAAATCGTGCTTCGAGCGAAAGTCATCGCTCCTAGAGATCTACGCAACATGCCCTTCTTCTGACGTCACTGCAGCCACGGCGCGTGACGTGTATTTACCCGATAATGCGTGAGTAGTACTAAAAAAAGTTTAATATCGTTACTGGGAGTGAAGGGTTCTGCATCATATGAACTCACACTCGGTGCTGAAGGCCGGTGCTTGGGCTTTTGTTGTGACTCGTTCATTTAATCAATCGTTTGACGAACAATCGTCTCGCGAGGAATCATACGTGTGCAAAACACATACACTCGCCAGGGTAAAAAAAATTAAAAAACAAGCATTCACATTTCGGGCACCGTATGCGTCTTTTGTTCACAATAAAGATGTTAGCGTGTAGCACGTGGCTATTTATGGGCCAGGGGGTGCAGAGTGCGGGTGTATATTTCGGGTAGATAGCCCTTTGTTCTGTTTGCCGTGCGGCTAGTCAGCTGAATGCAAAAATAATTCTAAGAGCAAACGGGCAGATGTCTTTCTATTGCAATGCTATACTGCTGCGTCCCAGTGAATACTGCGGCCAGTTCGGACGCAGCCGCTATCATCAGACTGGACACAGCACCTGTAAACGCAGCTGTAATCGGAAAAAATTATGAGACGCCGTAGTGGAGGGCGCCAGTAATTTCAACCACCTGGTGTCTTTTAACGTGCATAGGCATCTGACTGTACATGGGCGCAACCATACCATTTCGCCTTCATCGGTATGCGACTGCCACGGCAGGGGTCGAAGCCGCATTCTTTGAGTCAGCAGCTGAGCCGAAAGTTGCCGGAGGCCTCTATACCGCGGTTGACCTTCGTCCCAAACTATAATCACTTCTACAATCATTTTAATCCTGCGAAGTCGTGGCGCACGTGTACTATTGGCCCGGTGTGCGACCCAAAGCGGCGCTGCGATCCGCGCTTGTATGACGTCAGTTCAAGGATTCGCGCGCTTCTGAGGCACGGCACCGTATGGAAACTACTGTGGTGGCAAAACTCAGAAAAGGCGCAGTTCAATTGATTATCTGGTGTGTGGTGGATACCGACGCTGTTCTAACAACCGTGGATGTCCGCTTTTAACGCTCGATTAAAAAGTACAGTAGCTTTGTTTCTTAAAACTGTGACCACTCGTGTCCGCGGCGAGTGCTACGCAGTGCCGGAGTACTGCTCTGTGCCTCTATATGATCACTCAGAAATGACAAGGGCGTTAGCTTTCACAAATATAACGAGCCGAAGCTGAAGAAGAAGTCGATGGTCAAACTCCGAGAGGGAAAGCGCTCCACACATTTATCGACTGTGTTCAGCTATCATTTCCCTGACAGTGACTTTTTCTATATTCGCATTACGCTCCACTTTTCGGTAAGCTTGCAACCGTGTTTCATCACCTCGCCAGTACTTCAGCCATTCATTGCACGAAGGCTACAGGCGTAGGCACGCGACTTACACCAAGTGAGGTGCGCTATCTCGGAACCTACCTCAGGGCCCTCTATACAGGGAGCCGACGACGCGGCCTCCGAATCGCCTTGGGTAAGCGTGCCTCGGGAGCACCGCTAAGCGGCGCAGGACATCTGAGAGTACAATTTTATTTGGTTGGTGTACGTACATATATAGACTATTTCACCTAAGACATGAAGGCGCCACCATGTTCGGCGGTTACCTTGATGTTTCCGTATTTTTGTTGATTGCAATGTTATTTAGTAAGGCCACGAAGCATCGTATGCACTAAGTCAACCGTTTTCATGTGTATGCGTCTACCGGAAACTGTTGGGTTACATCATAAAGATGCTAAACACAAAAGATGACAGTCCAAATGGCGGAACTCACTTAAGCCATGAGGGCACCCTCATGTTGGGCTGTTAAGTTGATGTTTTCGTGTTTTTGTTGATTGCGATGTTACTCACTCAGGCCACGAAGATTCGTATGGACTAACTCAACTGTTTTCATGTGTGTGTGTATAGCGTAACACTGCTTGGCAAAGATGCCAAACCCAAAAGTCAACAGCCCAACATGGCGGAACTCACCTAAGACATGAAGGAACCACCATTTGGGCTGTTGATGTTTTTGTAGATTGCGATATTATTCAGTAAGGCCAAGAAACATCGTATGCACTAACTCAACTGTTTCCGTGTGTATGCGTCTACCTTAACACTGTCGGGTAAAGTTGCAAACACTAAAGTTGACAGCCCAACATGGCAGAACTCACAAGACATGTTGGTGCCGCCATGTTGGGCTGTTAAGTTTATGTTTTCGTGTTTTGTAGATTGAGACGTTAATTAGTAAAGCCATGAAACATCATGTGCACTATCCCAACCGTTTTCATGTTTATCCGTCTACTGTAACATTGTTGGCTTGCTGAGTAAAGATACAAAACACAAAAAAGTTCCGCCATAACCACGAAGTGAATGATGATGAGTGGGCGAAGCTCCGGAGGTAAAGCTGGTAAACCATGAATCCTCCGTACATTTTGCCCACTCGGATGAATGAATGGATGGATATGACTGTACCCTTTAGATCGGGCGGTGGATAGCGCCACTAAGCCGTATTACTTAATGAACCAAAAACTAGATTTATTTTTTTCTTTAAAAAGTGAGTTTGAGGATTCGTAATTTGCAGTGAAGGGTTTAATTTTCACTCGTGCCTTGACTTTAGCGACCAATCAGATAACCTCCGTCTAGTTAAGTCTACCCGTTGTTGGGACTTCGGGTCCTGCCGGTCTCGTTTTCGGTAGCTGGCCCCGTCGCAGGATCCATCGTCCAACAATTCAGCGAGAAAGAAGCGCCCGAACGAACAACAGAGATTTATTTACATGTGGAGAAGTGGTCAACTGACCCAAAGAGAGAAGAGTGCGTGCGATACAAAACGTCTTCGGCATTTTATAGCGCCACGTTGTTCACACTGGGCGCCTTGTCCGCATCGTCAGCCAATACGGTGTCGCCGGCACCTCGGCCACGAGGGAGGGGAAAACACCTCTCACAACACAAGGAGTGGCACAACCCAACACGAGGTCCATATATGGTCCCGGCGCCCCAAAATGTTACCAGATATGGTCACGAACGCACAGCAGACCCCGTAGCTCTCCCGGCGAGGAGGAACCCGAATGGGGAGGTGGGGGTGGACGACACCGTCAGGTCAAGAACCGGTTCTCCCCCAAACTCTCCCGGCTTGGCTCCCCAGGGCCGGTCGTAACAGTCTCTCGCGCGGGGGGGGGGGGGGGGGGGGTGAAGATCTCGATGGGCTGAGGTTTGCAGCCACTGTCCGGAGAGATCAGCGCCGGCAGTCAGTTTGGTGACGACCGTCTTTGATGAAGTAGAGGGCAACACCTGCTTCATTGAGGGCTCAACAGACATCACATACGCACATGAAAACACAACTACTCAGCCGGTGAGCGCCGGACCATTCCGCAAAACTCCACCAGGCAATTTTCCCCTTTAACGGATATTAAAGGAAATACACAATTTATTCAAAATGTTACTCACACTTTAAGGTGACTCAAAACAACAACACTGGAAGCACACCGAACCCGAAACCCTGGATAGCCGTGTCTTCAACGTTTTCAAACAAGTACACCTAAAAGAGTAAAAAAACAATCACTAGCTCTTGTCAAGGTCAGGAAAAAAAAATGCCAGAGTTCTCGAGACATCCTCTCGCGTCAGGGGCATCGACTTAAGCCATCAGCGTTGCCATGGAGTACACCCTTTTTGTAGCGTATTTCAAACGTATATTGTTGCAAAACGAGGCTCCAACGCAGCAGGCGGCCGTTCTTAGAGGACATGGTCTGTAGCCAGGTGAGAGGACAGTGGTCCACTTCCACAATGAACTTGCTTCCGGCAATATAACAAGCCAGTTTCTGGACTGCCCAAGCCAAGCACGCACATTCCTTTTCGCTAGCGCTGTAAACCTGCTCGCGAAGGGTGAGTTTCCGGCTAACATATAGGACGGGATGCTCTTGATCCCCCTCATCCCTTTGACTAAGAACTGCCCCCATGCCTCTATCACTAGCGTCGCATTGGACTATGAAAGGCCTCGAGTAGTCCGGTGAACTAAGCAAAGGTTGGCTCGACAAGGCCGCTTTCAAAACGCGGAAAGCCTTTTCTTTCTCCTCATCCCAGTCGACCATTTGGGGTTCGGTCTTGCGCAACGCGTCAGTAAGAGTGCTGGCAATGTCGGAATATCTAGGGATGTACTTACGATAGTAACCAGCTATTCCAAGAAAAGCCCGAATATCGGTTGGGGAAAGTCTCGGATAGCTGCCACTTTCATTTCAGAGGGACGGCGATGCCCTCGACCGATAACATGCCCGATAGAGTACCTCTGCTTGTGCTAGCTGACACTTGGGCGCCTTTACCGTTAAACCTGCTTCGCGTAGGCGTGTCAGTACTGCTCTCAAATGCGCCAAGTGTTCTGGCCAGGACGAGGGAAACACGGCGACGTCATCCAAGTAAGGCAATGCGAAGTCCTCTTGACCCCGCAAAACCTTATCCATTAAGTTTGAAAAACAGTAAGGCGCGTTCTTTAGGCCGAAACTCAACACTTTAGGACGGAATGTCCCCAATGGTGAAATAAATGCAGCATACCGGCTCGCCCTCTCGGTGAGCGGCACCTGCCAGTAACCTCTCACTAGGTCTAGCGTTGAGATAAATTGCGCGCTGCTTACCCTCTCGACGCGTTCCTCAATGTGGGGAATTGGGTATGTCTGATCCTTGGTGATGAGGTTCAACTTACGATAGTCTACGCAAGGACGCGGATCTTTGCCGGGTACCTCCACAAGAATTAACGGGGAAGTGTAATCACTTTCACACGGCTCAATCACACCCAATTCCAGCATCCTGTTAACCTCTGCTTTTATTAGCTCAAGCCGGCGAGGAGACACCCGATACGTCTTAGATCTTACCGGTTCCGACGAGGTAAGCTCTATGTCATGAGTGAGGACGGATGTCTAGCCTGGCTCGCTTACAAATCTGTCCTGAAACTCGGTCAAAAGACCACGCAATTCCTGCTTCTGCTTCGTTGTTAGTTGTGACTTTGATACTAAATCCTCAACTCTTTTCTCGATCGGGACTTCGTCCGATTCGGGAGCTAATTCAGGGATTTCTGCCGGAACCTCTTCCGGAACATTTAAAGTCATGTTCACGATGGCTTCCCTCTCTTTGTAGGGTTTGAGTAAGTTGCTATGATACACCTGGTGTGCCTTACGACTTCCTGGTAATTTTACCACATAGTTGGTGTCAGACAATTTTCGAGTAATTTCGGCCGGGCCGACCCATTGCACTTCAAGCTTATTCTTTTGGGAGGGCCTCAACAACATGACCCTGTCTCCTACAGCAAAGTGTCGTGCTTTAGCGGTCCGATCGTAGTAAAGCTTAGCCTTCTGCTGTGCTTTGGTCATCGCACTCTCGGTCAGTTCTTGGGCTGTTGTTAGACGATCCAATAAGGTGAGGACATATTCCACTACTACAGGATCATCACCCTGACCTTCCCACGACTCTCTCAGCATACGAAGAGGAGACCGCAGTCTGCGGCCGTAAACAAGTTCCGCTGGCGTAAAACCTGTTGTCTCATGTGGTGCAGTTCTTAGTGCAAACATCGTTGCAGGTAAGCACATTTCCCAGTCAGTTTTCCGTTCAAAACATAAGGCTCTTAACACTCGCTTCATTACGGAGTGAAGCTTTTCTATCGAGTTCGACTGCGGATGGTAGACTGAACTATGCAATAATTTCACGCCACACCGCTCTAGAAAGGTTGTCGTTAAGGCACTCGTGAAAATGGTGCCCTGATCTGATTGTATCTCGGCAGGAAAGCCTACCCGGGCAAACACGGACAAAAGTGCGTTCACTACTTCCACGGAACTTAGCTCTTTTAGCGGGACCGCCTCTGGAAATTTAGTAGCTGGGCAGATTAAGGTCAGGATGTGACGGTAGCCTGAAGTTGTCTTGGGCAAAGGACCTACTGTGTCAATTACCAACCGACGAAAGGGTTCCGTGATTACGGGTACCAGCTTCATTGGAAATTTCGCCTTATCTCCCGGCTTACCCACTCGCTGACACACATCGCAAGATTTTACAAACCTCTCTACATCTTTAAAGCATCCAGGCCAGTAGTATTCCTGTAAGAGACGATTTTTTGTCTTCTTTACGCCTAAGTGGCCTGACCATGATTCTCCATGCACCAAACTAAGCAAATCCTGACGATACGCCTGAGGTACGACTACCTGGTCAAATTCTACTCCTCGCCTATCTAGATATTTTCGATAGAGTATGCCGCTCCTCTCTTGGAATCTCACATTTCGTTTGGCGTTTCCTCTTTCGAACTGTCCTGGAATTGCTTAAGCGTTGGGTCACCCTTTTGTTCGGTTATTAATGAAGCGGGGCTAACCTGCAGCAGCCGACTGAAATTATCCGAAGTTGGCATGACACACAACTCCTTTGTAGTTCCTAGTACCTGGAATGTGTCACCCTCTGTGCTATCCTCTGTACTACCGGGAATCGGCTTGGGAGCAATGGCATTCTCTATTTGCTCGGTCAACGAGGCGTAATTGACCCCTTCCAATTCGGGAGGAGGTTCAACGTCGCCTTTAGGAATGGTTGCCTCCGCGACTACGGCTTCTGCAGCCTGTTCTCGCACAAGTCGATTTGTTTCCGTGGTGTCCAACTCGCAACCAGGCCCGTTGTCGATTTGAGGCTTGTTTGCCTCAGTGAATGTTGCTCTCGCAGCCAGCGCACGTGCCTTTGATCTAGTCAGTGCCTGCACTATGCCTTCTCCCAACGTTAGACCTTTCTCCTTCAGCATTTGATCTGACTTATTTGAAAATAAGTAAGGATACTGAGGGGGTAGATATGGCGATACCGCGGCTTCTGTTTCCAATGTTCCAAATGCGCCTTTAAGGACAACTTTAGCTACGGGAAGGCACTGACTGTTTGCTTCTACGGCTTGTCTAATCCAGGCACAGTCTCCTGAATACTGTCCGGACTGAACAAAAGACGGATGAACTACGTCCATAGTGGCTGCGGAGTCTCTAAGAACCCGACACTGCTTGCCGTTCACGGTAAGGTCGTACATATAGGGCTCTAACAACTTCATGTTCTCGTCGGCTTCATTTATAGATAAAAAGGCCACCTTTTCTTTCGGGCAGTCTTTCGCGAAGTGCCCTGTTTCGTGGCAATTGAAACAAGCAGCCGGTTTTCTCGCCTCAAATTTCCTTTTGCTTGCCTCTGCCGACGCCCCATGGTTAGATGAATTGTTTTCCTCACCCTTTTGTGCGAGACTTGTCGGTTGTTTTCTAAACGGCGCCTTATTCGGCCATAGGAATTTTTCCCTTTTAGGCTCGCTGTTTGCCCCGAGGGTGCGGCGCGTAACGAATTCTTCAGCGAGCTCTGCGGCTTTTGTTACGGTGTTCACGTCTGGTCTATCCTGAACCCAGAACCTCACCTTTTCTGGTAACCTTTGATATAATTGTTCCAGACCGATACACTCGAGCACCTTGTCATGATTCCCATACGCCTTTGCCTCTTTCAGCCACTCCCCCATGTTGGCCATTAACTTGTAAGCAAACTCCGGGTATGAATCATTGCTCTCTTTTACGGCGTTGCGAAATTTTTGTCTGAAACCTTCCGCTGACAACCTGTATTTCTTGAGAAGGCTCGACTTTACCTCACTGTACTCGTCAGCCTCCTCTTTCGTGAGGCGCGCGATTACTTCTGAGGCCTCCCCCGGAAGTAGGGACAACAAGCGTTGAGACCATGTATCCTGGCTGAAACCTTGCCTTTCACAAGTTCTCTCAAAGTTGACGAGGAACAGCCCAATGTCCTCCCCTAGCTTGTACGATCTCATTAGGTCCGTCATTTTGAACCTGGCCCGCTCTGCTGTACCAAATGCCTCGCTGCCTCCTGCTCTACTATTATGGCTAATCTCTAGCTCGAGGCGCTTCATTTAAAGCTCGTGCTTTCGCATCTTATCTGCCTCGGCTTCTGCCGTTTTCCTTTCGGCCTCCGCCGCCTTTGCTTCGGCCTCTGCCGCTTGCCTCTCCTGAATCTCCTCGACACATTCTGACAGCTCGTCATCCTCCGCCCCCAATGCGAGAATCGCCTCTATCAGCTCTGGCTTTCTTTGAGAGTCCGACACCTCCAGATTCAACTCCCTTGCAAGAAGCAACAACATGTACTTTCGCAGGGATTTCAGATTCATGGCTGCCTCCAGTACCGCTGTCTCTGTTCCACAAAGATTCCTGTCCTGCAACTAATTAACCTTGACGGAAACGCAGCTCTAGACACCTGCCTTGCCTCAAGTTTTCCGTTAACTTAGTCTACAAATAAAGCTTCAAAAGCTGTTACACGGAATCCTGCCCTGTCACTGTTAACCTT
This sequence comes from Rhipicephalus microplus, assembly GCF_013339725.1. Classification (NCBI taxonomy): domain Eukaryota; kingdom Metazoa; phylum Arthropoda; class Arachnida; order Ixodida; family Ixodidae; genus Rhipicephalus; species Rhipicephalus microplus. The sequence goes on along the minus strand of NC_051167.1, from coordinate 215,165,127 downwards.
GACGCCACTGACAGAAAGAGCTTAACCAAGCTATCACACTATTTCTGCCTGACGCAAGTTACCTGTTAACCCAATGACCAAGACAGCCCCTCTCTACCAGCTTTTACTTAACACATAGAGTAAATGCCTGGTAAAATTTAACAGAGAAAGCCGGCACTCACCCAGTTCGCAGTCATGTCTCCGGCGTCGTGCCTCTCAGAAGTGCCGTTCAATTCCCTCTGGAAGTCGATGAGCTCGTGTCCTCCTTCTCCTGTCGTCCCGTTGTTAAACTTCGGGCTCACTCCGTCCAGTGGTCGCTTTCGGGGTTATCAGCATCCCACCGCTGCCACCAGTTGTTGGGACTCCGGGTCCTGCCGGTCTCGTTTTCGGTAGCTGGCCCCGTCGCAGGATCCATCGTCCAACAATTCAGCGAGAAAGAAGCGCCCGAACGAACAACAGAGATTTATTTACATGGGGAGAAGTGGTCAACTGACCCAAAGAGAGAAGAGTGCGTGCGATACAAAACGTCTTCGGCATTTTATAGCGCCACGTTGTTGACTCTGGGCGCCTTGTCCGCATCGTCAGCCAATACGGTGTCGCCGGCACCTCTGCCACGAGGGAGGGAAAACACCTCTCACAACACAAGGAGTGGCACAACCCAACACGAGGTCCATATATGGTCCCGGCGCCCCAAAATGTTACCAAATGTGGTCACGAACGCACAGCAGACCCCGTAGCTCTCCCGGCGAGGAGGAACCCGAATGGGGAGGTGGGGGTGGACGACACCGTCAGGTCAAGAACCGGTTCTCCCCCAAACTCTCCCGGCTTGGCTCCCCAGGGCCGGTCGTAACACCGTTTAAAGTCTATTTTGCTCTCCCGGTCCCTAAACGCCAGTGCTTTGAAAAACTCTGCGCCATCATCCTGAACTATAGGGTGAAGCCCTTTACAGAACATTATCAAGTGTTCGGCAGTTTCTTCTTCCTCTCCACACGCACTGCATACTGTGTCTACCCCTTCGTATTTGGCCCGATATGTCTTGGTTCGCAGTACTCCCGTCCTGGCCTCAAACAGTAGAGAACTACCCCGAGTATTATCATAGATCCTTTCCTTGGCAATTTCCTGCTTAAAAGTTCGATAGATCTCTAGTGCGGACTTCTTAATCATGCCCTTTCTCCACATGTCAGTCTCCGTTTCCTTCACTTTCTTCTTAACCGATAGTTCTTTTTGGTTTGGCCACCTGCTGTTTTCTAAGTATTTACGAGTCCATTTCTTGGTTCGCTTCCTCCATTTTGTATCGACATTCTTCATGTACAAGTAGCTGAAAACCTTCCTAGCCCAATGCTCCTTCCCCATTTCTCTCAATCGCTTCTCAAATTTTATCTTGCCGCTAGCTTCCCTGCCCTCAAATGATGTTCATCCCATATCACCTTGTACTCTCTGATTTGTTGTATTCCCGTGAGCTCCTAAAGCAAGCCTACCTATTCCACGTTGCTTAATCTCTAATCTTGCTTGAACTTCTGATCTCATGCACAAGACCGCATTGCCGAACGTCAGCCCAGGAACCATGACCCATTTCCATATTCCTCTTACAACATCATACCTATTGTAATTTCACAGTGCCCTATTTTTCATCACTGCTGCATTCCTATTACCTTTAGTCGTTACGTATATTTTGTGTTCCCTCAGGTACTCAATCCCATTGCTTATCCATACACCCAGATATTTGTATTTATCTGTTATCTCTAGCGTGACCTCCTGTATTCTAAGCTCACTACCATCGTTGTCATTGAAAATCATGACTGCTGATTTTTCCTTGCTGAATCTAAAATCTAACCTATCTCCCTCATTACCGCAGATGTCCATCATTCTCTGCAAATCTTCCTTGTTGTTGGCCATTAGCACTATATCGTCTGCGTACATTAATGCTGGTATTGCCTGATCAATGAGTTTTCCTTGTTTGACTAAAGAGAGGTTGAAGCCCAGTCCACTTCCCTCTAAATGCCTCTAATCCTTGTAGGTGCATCATGAATAATAAGGGTGGCAGGAGGCACCCCTGCCTAAGCCCCCGTTTTTCCTCTGCAGGCTTGGATACCTGTTTTTCCCATTTTATAACTACCTTGTTACCTTTATAGATATCCTTTAAAAGATTAGTGACTAGAAGTTCCACGCCTAGTGTGTCCAGTATTCCCCACAATTCCTCTTGAAACACGCTATCGTACGCTCCCTTGATATCCAAAAATGCTAGCCACAGGGGCCTGTGTTCCTTTTCTGCACTGATGCACTGATGCACTGCATCAGTGAGAACAGATTGTCTTCCAACCTCCTGTGTTTCCGAAGCCCATTCTGCAGTTCCCCCAGCACCCCCTCATCCTCTATCCATGCCTGCAGTCTTTCCTTTATAATCTGCATCGCCAGCCTGTAGACCACTGATGTCACTGTTATAGGACGGTAGTTGCTTATGTCAGCTTTGTCCCCCTTTCCTTTATAGATCATGCTCATCCAGCTAAGTTTCCATCCATTGGGAACTTCACCATCGATTATTATTTTGCTCACTGCTTCTCTCAAAGCCTGCTTAGACTTCGGACCTATTGTCTTTATCAGCATAATTGGAATTCCATCTGGGCCTGTTGATGTACTACTTGGAACCCTTTTCTCAGCCCTTTCCCACTCTCGTTGTGAAAATGGAGCCATTGTACCACTTGATTCGTCCTTGTCTATTGTGGTGCATAAAGTACTTCTTTGTTGAAATTTTTCTGTCACCCTTGTTCTTATATATTCAATAGCTTCGTCCCCTTCTAGCCTAGCACCTTGGGCTGTAGTTATAAAACTCTGCTCTAGGCTCGTCTCATTTCTTAGGGAGTATAGATGGTTCCAAAATTTTGAAGCTGCCTTTCTATCTTTTTTATGTACTTCTGCCAGCCACTGAGCTCCCTTTCTTCTAATCTTTTCATTTATCAGAAGGGATGCATTCCTTCTACAGCTTAGAAAGGTTTCTCATTTTCTTTCAACATCATCTGTCGGTTCACCCCGCTGCTTAGCATGTCTGTGTTCTCTAGAGGCTTCCTGACGTTTTGCTATGGCTCTCTTAACTTCCTCATCCCACCAACTTTTGGGTTTGTGTCTTCTTTTCCGGGGTGACTTGTCACGCGTCTTAGCAAGCTCTAGCTCAAAGAGTCTAATTAGATTCGTGTATGTCTACACTGTCTTATTATCCTCCGTGATTACTTTCTCAATTTGTTTAGTGGCTATTTCAATTTGCCTTTCTGGATAAAAATTTTCCTGTAGTTGCTCATCTTGTCTCCTTCCCACTTTCACTGCTCTTCCAAAACTTAGCTTGATACGTTTGTGATCACTAGCCAGACTTCTGGAGCCACCTTCATCTATGTGCATTCCCCTGAGCTTATCATACATCCTATGTGACATCAGCGCATAATCTATCGTCGACTGCAGCCTTCCTACCTCCCATGTTATTTGCCCTTCACACTTCTCGGTACTGTTGCAAATGATCAAATCAAGCCTTTCACACATATCCATGATCATTTTGCCTGTCGGATTGGTATAACCATCTATATCTTCTATGTGCGCATTCATGTCTCCTAGTATAATTATCTCGCACTCTCTTCCTAACTCCTGAATGTCCTTTGATATACACTCTACCATTGCCTGGTTTTCCTCTTTGGCCTTTGCTCCCGTCCACAAGTACACGAAACCAAGAAGTGTCATTTGACCTGCCACTTTCCGTTTTAGCCATAAATGTTCCTTGCACTCCTGCTTGACCCTTTGCCAGTCTGTACTTTTATGAATGAATGCCCCAATACCACCCCCCTTTCTGCTGCCTTCTGTTCTATTAAAATATTCCCACGCGTAGTCTGGATTGTTCGGAGGTTGTTCCATGTCCCTGAGATGTGTTTCTACAAAACTGTACACCATCGGCCTCTCTTCCCGTAGCTGTTCTTCTATCTCTTCCCACTTCAGCCTGTTCCTACCACCCTGCATGTTCATATACCCTATGTCTGAATTGGCTCGGCGCTCGTGGCTACGTCTATTTATGCCCCGGACTCTACCTATCTTAGATATTGATGCCACTTTGGAATTGTATCGGTCCATACCACCTGTCGAAAAGTCTCCCTGGTTGTTTTCCTCGTTACTAGCTATCCTGCACCCCGAAGGGCTCGCTTGCCCCCAAAAAAAGCTACTGCGCGTCCTGCAAGTCGCCAACCCACCTCATGACCTAGCCGCCCATCGAAGTGAATTCTGTCTCGTTGAAAACCACCCCACCTATGCCCCTCTTTGTTTATTTCCACAACCTCAAAGCCTTTCTCTCGACTCATCCGCCATATCTCTTGGTTTGCGTTGACAACCGCTCTTTGCAAGTTGCTATCACGCACGTGTACCTCCTGTATCGTGCATATCACTACCTGTACCGTAAAATGGGGTTACTTTGTGACTGCAGGGGTTACTTTGTGACACGCGCTCCATTTTCTTTATTTTATATCTCGCGCCACAACCAGGCGCCGCCGAAAAGCTATGAGCCACTCAACAAGCTCGCCTGACATGCTGTGCCACCTAGCAGCAGCCGGCGGAAGTTCCCGCGCTCTGGAGCCACTCTAGACGCCCACGTGGTTAATGGTGTTTTAGCGCGCATTGTTGAAGCACCGTAAACTTTGTGTTCTCGACCCGTCCGCACGAGAAAACAGCGATAACAGGTATGCACTTCTGATTGTTAATATGTAGGCTAAAATAAACTGTAATCAAAATTTATTCACGTCATGTTTGTTTAAGGTTATAGAAAGAAAACTGAAATGTTGCTACTTCGCGGGGTAACTTTGTGACACGCCATTGCCAAGCCAGCAGAACGGGAAACCGACAACTGGAAAGAAGGGCAGCTCTTCCTCCGGTATCAGAGCTAGACGACCTAGGAAGAGGTCTTCTCTTGAAGACGACAGCGCAGAAGAAAGCAGTGACAGCGAATCGTTCTCAGATGGTCAGTATGGCGACAACAAAAGGTGGTCAGAAGAAGATACAAGTGATTCCGAGGTACTCTCCGGAAGTCTTGACAACCTATTGGACACAGACACTTCTAGCACTTCCGCGATTTCAAATACTAGCAACGTCCCAAAGGTCCGCTGTACGGGTTCCGGAGAAAGCACTTTCAAGAAGGATGACTTTGTCGTAGTTAACTTCGAAGGACAAGTTTTCCCTGGAAGAGTGACGGAAGTCAAACCTGAGGGGTACATCGTCAGCACTATGGAGAGTACCAAAAAGAATTGGAGTTGGCCGGACCGCGAATACGCTATTTTGTACTCAAAAGAAGAAATTTTGTACACAATTGAATCCCCTAGGCCGGTAGGCAAGCGAGGCATCCTTGAGGTAAAAGATCTTGATTGAGGTTGGACACGTATGAACAATTTGTAATTTAGTGTAACGTTTCCAGAGCAGAAACCAGTTGTAGATAACGCAAATAAACGTTTGATGGGGTAACTTCGTGCCAGACCTTTTTTTCCCTATCATATTCAGCCACAAACAACGTTGTCACAAAGTTGCCCCACACGACGGGGCAACTTTGTGACAACTTGTATCCTAGATATAGCCGTTTGTGTTAAAGATGCGGATTTGTAGAACATACCGTCGTGTGAGGGGAGGTTTTAGCAACGTTATGCCACTATTCATTCGCGTTTATGTGGATAATTGTTCAGCGAGTGAATGAAAACGTACGAAATTTGTCACAAAGTAACCCCATTTTACGGTACCTTAGGAGAAGTGGCGCGCATGTCATCGACGCCTTTCGCCAGTGTGGTTGCTAGTCCTACTGTATCTTTATTTAAGACATCCTTTAAACCGCCTGAAATTATCACTCGATTTCATTGCAACGCTCCCCCTAGCGTAAGTCGCCGCACTAAATCGAACGATTGCCTTCCACCAATGACACGCGCCATGTGTGACATCATTCTTATTTTATAACATCTCACATATATCATCATCAACTACCAGTACCGCCGTCTAGTTTATACCATCTTGCATCTTTTCATCGGATGGATGGATGGATTGATATGGCTGTACCATTTAGATCGGGCGGCGGCCAACGCCACCAAGCCGCAATACTTAGCGAACTAAAAACTAGATTAATTTTTTCCCCCCTAAATAGTGAGGTTGAGGACCCGCACATTGCAGCGAAGGGCCCAATTTTCACTCGTGCCCTGACTTCAGCCACCGATCAGATAACCTCCTTCTAGTTAATTCTACCCGCTTAAAGTCTATTTTGCCCTCCCTGTCCCTAAACCACCGTACTTTGAAAAACTCTGCGCCATTGTCCTGAACTATAGGATGAAGCCCTTTACAGAACATTATCAAGTGTTTGGCAGTTTTCTATTCCTCTGCACACGCACTGCATACCGTGTCTACCCTTTCGTATTTGGCCTGATAAGTCTTGGTTTGGAATACTCCCGTCCTGGTCTCAAACAGTAGAGAACTACCCCAAGTATTATCATAGATCCTTTCCTTGGCAATTTCTTGCTTACAAGTTCGATAGATCTTTAGTGTGGATTTCTTAATCATGCCCTTTCTCCACATGTCAGTCTCCGTTTCCTTCACTTTCTTCTTAACCGATAGTTCTTTTTGGTTTGGCCACCTGCTGTTTTCTAAGTATTTACGAGTCCATTTCCTGGTTCGCTTCCTCCGTTTTGTATCGACATTCTACATGTACAAGTGGCTGAATACCTTCCTAGCCCAACGCTCCTCCCCCATTTCTCTCAATCACTTCTCAAATTTTATCTTGCTGCTAGCTCCCTGCCCTCAAAGAATGTCCATCTCATATCACCTTGTACTCCCTGATTTGGTGTATTCCCGTCAGCTCCTAAGGCAAGCCTGCCTATTCCACATTGCTTAATTTCTAATCTTGCTTGAACTTACGATCCCATGAACAAGACCGCTTTGCCGAACGTCAGACCAGGAACCATGACCCCTTTCCATATTCTTCTAACTCAACCGTGTTCAAACGTATGCAACTACCTAACACTGTTGGGTTACTTTGTAAAGATGCAAAACAGAAAAGATGACATCCCAACATGGCGGAACTCACTTAAGAGATGATGGCACCCCATATTGGGCTCTTGAAGTTTACGTGTTTTTGTAGATTGCGATGTTATTTAGTAAGGTCATGAAACATCGCACGCACCAACTCAACCATTTTCACGAAAGTTAACAGCCCTACACGGCGGAACTAAAGCACCTCCGTAAAATAGTGTATACGTAGTTCACCAAGACAAGCGCGTGCTTAGGGCACTGCTTACCGTAATTCATAAGCAAAACCTGGATAATCTTTGTGGCCCTGTGTATATACAAGCAGCGATAGCCGTTTTTTTTTATAGTCTGATACCCGAGCGACGGCGCCGTGTGGTATTAATATGAACTGCTTCATGATGCCACTCTGATTGATTGATATGTGGGGTTTAACGTCCCAAAACCACCATATGATTATGAGAGACGCCGTAGTGGAGGGCTCCGGAAATTTCGACCACCTGGGGTTCTTTAACGTGCACCGAAATCTGAGCACACGGGCCTACAACATTTCCGCCTCCATCGGAAATGCAGCCGCCGCAGCCGGAATTCGAACCCGCGCCCTGCGGGTCAGCAGCCGAGTACCTTAGCCACTAGACCACCACGGCGGGGCATGATGCCGCTCTCATTGAAGAAACATTACCGAGACAAACTGCAGTCGTTTGCATCGGCCAGGGGTTGCATAAAGACAGAACTTGCCCCCTGCCCGAGTTACACCAGCACCTACCCCTCAAGACCTTTCTTATTACGATACAACACGGGCTCTCGCCCTGATAACGCCCTTAACTGCAACCCAAGCACAATCTCAAATTTGGTATTTTGATGCTGATTAGAGTTTTTAGAAGATGCGATGAACAGTTCATTCGCCGCCGAAGCAGAAATTTAAACTGTTGCTCTGCAGTAATTATCTTGTGCGTTTGCGAATGCCAGAGTGGCATAAATGAGCGATTTTCGCACATATCCTCATGTGCACTGCCACTATCTTTGCACTGCACAAAAAATATCTTAAGGAAAAGGGCAAGCGGGGTTTCCTTTTTAGGAATGTTGTAAAAGCTAGCGTCCTTTTCACGGGGGGGGGGATGAAGCACTCCGAGGCACAGAGCAGCAAGTTCCCCATTGCTCAGCACTCGATCGCCACAGGTACGTTGTGTGGCAGATTCGCAAGTCCACGTGTTTGTAGGACCATAGTCACGACGGTGATGCTATGTCGATTGACGGCATCGGCTGCGAACATCCAACAGCGTGTGTCGTAGACCACTGCGCCGTCGATGAGACGCCGTGACATTTCACTACAGCTGTACCTACTTGCTTGTAGATGCTGAAGAAAGGCATGCCTATTGAAGTTTCGGAACGCCCCAGCTAATTAGTATCTCACAGCTGAAACTGTAGATGACGAGCGAGAACAATCACACATAGCTTCACTTTCTGACCAGCACTGTCAACGGCATCAGCATGCTCATCGGCCGTCTTGGAGGTTTCCTGTCCCTGTCGTTCATTCATTCATTCACAAAACTTTGTGTCCTGAAGCCCGGTCTTTTCAGACCAAGGGGGGCCGCATTCATGTCAGTACCGTCAGGCCGAGCCTTGTGGCGTCATTGATTGGACTGCAACTAAAACAAATTCATAATTACCCTTGAAAACATTCATTGTAGGCGTTAGTTGAACCTTGTGAGACTGCTCATTTTCGCTTATTAATATCTTTTAGTCATCGAGAAAACGGTACCTCAAAATGCCCAAAAATACATGGTCCATATTGGGCCCAACCAGTGCTCTTAAAGGCCATAGTACTGCTCAAATGCAGGGAAGATAGCAGTAGCCCTTCAAACACCCAATTCGGCTAGTTTGCATTTAGAGTGTAGGGCAGCTGGGGGTTCACTAAAGAACACAAGTTTTGTGTGTCATGTGGACAGGCACCAAACACATTATGCAAGACAGCCGCGCACAAAGCTGATTGGCGCAACAAATAGTGGCGTAGTCAAGGGAGGGGGGGGGGGGGCAATTTGGGGTGTTCCATTTTCCAGCCCCCAAAACTTTATTTAAAAGTTTGCTTGGATGTCTTTACATGAACTGCTTCATGAACAAATGCATGAAAAAAGTTCATGCATGTCAACAACAGCCCAGAGAAAGAGTGCTCAAGCAAACTAATATGATTAATGGTTAATACATTTATTAACATACAGACTATACTACAAATTGATCTGCTACAATGCCGAGGTACTAGTCATATTACTAAAACAATGGCACACAATTAGATTAAAATTCGGGTGAATCGCTGGATCACAGCCCAGAAAACTTATGGCGGCATCATGGGAGCATTCATTAGAAAGGCGAATAGAAAAGAACACGCTTAGATGCATGTGTGTGTTCTGCGAACGCTCAATTTTCTTCTTGTAGCTGGTGCTGCTCGGAAAGTCACGTGAACTAAGCCTTTTTCCTCCTACTTAATTTTCAAGGTGGACATAATAATTTTTGATTTTGAGGCTGCTGAGAAGCAGTTCAGCACAGGAAAACAATCCCTATCGAAATCTTCGGTATTCCATTCTAACGATTCCGTATTTTAACAAGAATCCATACGTTTTTCTGAGGAATCTTACAGAAGCATACGAAATTATAGGAAAAGCATACATAACATTTCAGTAGGGTATAGTATTGAAAATGAACATTATGAGCAGCTGCCTCATTTCCGATATCACAATAATAATAAATATATAAAAAAGCTAGCGGCTCACTCGTTTAAAAAACAGGGCTGCCGCTGCGAGCAAAGTGACCTTCGCGCTGCCCAGTACACTTTGCAACGAGAGCACAACACAGTGCAAGTCATCCGCTGATCGCCTCTTAACAATAAGGTGCACGCGATCAGACATAGTAATTCAAGGCGCACACTTACTGCCAGAGCCCCACAGATATTACTCGTCCTCCATAATGCTCCCATGAACAAGCAAAGGAGGGGTGGTGACAGAAAAGTTGTTTAGAACCCTGATAACGCATGGCGCGCATGTCCCCCCAGACATTTATTTGCACTCTACCAACCTAACTCGTCTCCATTGGAGCATCAGAACTAAGGCCAGTTCTATCAGGACTATCTCTGGTCTCCTCCCTAAAAGCCTTGCATTATGCAGCAGCCCTTCAAAGAATAATTCCTTGGGCTTGAAGAGTCAAATATTAAAAATGAAGAGTCAAAAGTTAAAATATATATGAAAAACGACTTCATGCTGTTTTCTTTGATGTATAAAATGCTCCAGCCTCATCGGGACCGCAGGTCATGCTTAGGAATGCTGAGTGACAATAATCAGAACAATAAATATGCTGAAACAAGTGGATACGATTCATTGTTTGTCCCGTTATTATATTAACATGCAGACAGTACTAAAATCGACCTGCTACAATGCCGAGGCACTCGTCATATTACTCAAATGACACACAATTAAGACGCAAATATTTGGGCGAGTCGCTGGGTCACAAGATGCCAGCGCTGATGCTCTGGATCATCTCCTGCATCTTCTTCAGCTTGTCCAGATCAGCGGTCAACTTGGTCAGCTGGCTGGACTTGCTCTTGAGATCCTCGTCTTTCTTCTGACACTTGGCCTCGAGAGCATGCAGCTGGAGAGGAGAGAGAAAAGATGAGAAGACTGACTAAACCTGTAGTACATGGAAAGGGTTGCCATTAGACTTAGCAGAGCTCATTAAGCTTAGCACTAGGTATAACCCAAGGAGTTTCCCGAAGTTAACTAGAGCAGACTCTGGCGCTGCGATCGTTCAACCACCATAGGAACGACGAGTGGTACATGCATTGGCCTAGTCTTCGTGCTTGCGGGTTTCGAAAACACTTGTGGCTTTGTTTATTGCAGCATTTTGGTTTTGTTTCAGATAAAAGAGCAAACTGCTTTGAACTTTGTGAACCAAATTGAATTGGTGAGCCTAAACGTTTAGGGAGGTAAAGTGCAACTACTGAACATTTGTTGATCGTTGTTACATGAAAAAGCAACTTCAAGCCATGCAAAGCCAGTCGGAGACAAATCTATGAAGATTAGGCATATCCATGTAGTACCCATCATTCCCATGCTCCCCGAAGTGTGATGCGCTGAAGTGCCATGTATAGAAAACTATGGCATAACCCTATCAAGCACTGAGTGTGAAAAACTGTCTCTGAATGCGTCAGTTTTGCATAATATTATTTCAATGCATTCAATATTCTATTGTAAAAAATGTTTCATATTATGAAGGCATGCATTTCATAGTAATACTAATAAAATTAGAATTAAGTGTATTTATTCCAAAGATATTCATGTCCAGTTCTTACATAAACACCTGGAATCAAATCTTGAGCCAGAATGTCATGCCATTTGTTTGTCCATTAAATATTAATTTGTCGCAAAAAAAATTATATTTTTGATGTGTCTTACGGAAAGCCACAGGCTGCACATATCAATGCCCTCAGCAGTTGCATCACATGCATTATGAACGGAAGGTAGGTGAAGACATTGGTTATGCTCCAAATTAAACTCGTTTAAAACTCGTTTTTGTTTATTCTTAGCTTCTGGTTGATTAAGTAAACATGAACACAACTGTCCACAAGGCATCTCAAAGGGATAAGGCCTGATATTCTTCATAAGCCATCAAAGGGACACTAAAGCGAAACAACAAATCGACTTAGATTGATAAACTGTACCCTAAAAGCTCTAATGTTATAAATTTTACCATCACAGGTTTATTAATCAAGAAAAAGATCAACATAAAGGCTTCAATTTTTAATTTCGTACAGAAATTGCCAGGCATGATGTCAAAACATATTTTGTGTATCTCAGAAACATTTACTCAACTAAATTTTCAGAAACTTGGCATTTCAAATTTGTGGCATTTTCAGAGGACAACATAATCTGTTAGGCTTGTGCGAAAAGCGATTTTAGGTTCGAAGAGAATTCGAAGCAAATAGCGATTTTGGTTGAATTATTTTGAATTGAGTTCAAATAGTCTATATGACATATAAAGCAAAATAGGCATATTTATTATGACTTAACGAATCTGCACAATATTTTTTAATTAGAACTGGTATAGCGCATTATGGGGAAGAAGAAACGGCTGAGCAGACCGACACAAGAGGACAGAGCGCTAGTCCTCTTGTGTCGCTCTGTGTAGCGCTCTGTCCTCTTGTGTCGGTCTGCTCAGCTGTTTCTTCTTCCCCATAATGCGCTATACCAGTTCAAATACGACGAACCAACTCGCCCAATCTTCAACACTCGTGATTTTTTAATTAAGAAAAGGATGCTATCCCAATGCCATTTTAATTTTTGCTCAAAGAAAGTCTTAAGGTTGAGAAGTAGCAGGAACTGACTTTCGGTATAATACGATAGATACCATGTAAAATACGTAACATTTTAAAGTTTATTATACTTGGAGCATGTAAGCCGTCATAAGCTTTCAAGCATGAAAAAATGACGAGTCAATTTGAGGGTAATATGTTCACTTAAAAAAGCCCTGCAACACTTTTTCAAGTAGCCATGGAAGTTTTTCACTAAAGAAGCTTATTTCCTCCCAAATTAACATCCACAAAAATTTTTAGAATCAGTCCCGTACGAGCAAAGTAGCAAACATTCTTCACACGCTGCAATCGCATTCTCTCTTCTCGTCCCGACAAAAGCGCTGGAAGCTAAGCAAGGAGGGATGGCATGAGGAAAAAAATCTCATAACGCCCACCTCATGACACTTGTGCGCTATCTTTCTCACTTTTTTTTTTTTTTCGGGTACGCAGCTTTTCACTGAAAATGAGTATGTACGAATTTACAATTGGCGGCCTCCCGCGGCGGCCCCAGTAATGACCGAGTACGCCATACTCAAAAGCAGCCAATGACTGCGACAACCGATTTGTGAGCTTGTAGTATCATTTGCTGAGAGGCGAAAGCAATCTTTAGCCGACTTTGAGAATTTATTGCAAATTGCGGGCCACGGGCTGGGCTATAATATTTGGCTCGAGTGTTCTCGGTCGGCTGGACCACCGATCGTTAGCGTTTTCCGACCATACTCAAAATGTGTTGCCGAGCCCTTTTAAATTTGAAATGGGACTTCGCGGCACAGCGCATTTGCCTTGTAAAAGTGTTTTCACGGTATAACATCCTACATTGCAGTGATACAACCTTTGCAGGAAGTTACATTCAGAATGAATGATATACACGTATTCGTTCATTGCGAATACTTCGAAATTTCCGATAATTTAAATTCGTATCGAAGTGAATTCGAATATTCCAAGGATTCAAATATTTGCACAAGCCAACAACTTTTATTTGCGAAACAAGTAGTAGGTGCCATCAAAATCAATGACGTCCCCGACGTTTGCTGTAACAATTTTAAGGTGATGTAGCCACACGCACTTTTTTTACCGCGATTTATTCAAGGATGCGTGCGATATTGAAAATTGAGAAAGCATAACGTACTAATGAAAAAAAAGTCAGTTTCGTCAAAAGAGCAAAGCAATGAATGCGATAGCAACATATTGGGATGTTTTACGAAGCAAGGCTAGCATTTCTTAAGAGCAATATTTGTTTTAGTAAACGTGCGCTTGCTAAGTAACAGTTTTCTACGGCACGGCCGCAGTAGATGACCACAACAAGACTCGTGCTTAGCGATGGCGTTGATATACGAAGCGAGGCTGGCAGTCAACTCATTAAGGTGCGATCTCGCGTAACTCTACAAAATGCTGCTGTAAGAGTACACGGCCACTCCAGGTACATTTTTGGCACAGTTTTTTTTTGTGTTGAGTGCACAGCTCGCAGAAGCTCCCGCCTGCTGTGGGTGCGCATGCCGCACATCGATTGCTGCCACGATAGCGCGGCAACTGTAAGCGCCCTTTTCGCCTTGTTCGCTCACGAGATGAGCGAACCCACGCTGATGACCTCGGCCAGAAAGGCGATGCTCGCTCCACAGAAAGAGGAGGCTGGTGCATCTTTCCCCGTATATATATCTATACATACACAAGAATGGCGGCGATGGCAAAAACCAGCCAAGATTGTTCATATAATTGCTGTTGCAATAAAATCATTTCTCACTTCAGAGTCATTTTCAATTCGTGGACACAAGAAAGACAACAGTTGTGCTAAAGCTAGGATTATGCTTAACGTAGCTCGAGTTTCCATTGCAAATAAGCTGCATGCTTGCAACTTTTTTTTTTTACCTGTTGCTCCAGCGCACTGTTATCTTTTTGCAGTGCTATGCTGGCCTCGTTTATACTCTTGAGCTCAGCCTTGACCGACTTCACAAGGGCTGTCTTCTCATCCAAGCTGCCTTGGAGCTTGTGGAGGCACCTTGCTTGATCTGGATGAGGAAACAAAAAAAAATTCAGATGAAATGAATCATAGGAGTATGTTGTGCAAAAACCGAATTTCGTCACACACATCCCACTTCTGGATACAAACTGCATCCGCAACTAGAGCCGAGGGAAAAAATAAATTGAAAAAATCCCGCCCGCACTCCTTGCATTACTGTGAAGCCCTTACACTCAAATATCGATATAACAAACTCTGATATAACAAAATATCGGTTTTAACAAAGTAAGTCAGTAATAGTATTGCAGTAAACAGTGTTAGGAATACTTTTATAACAAATTTTCGAATATAATAAAGTTGTTTTGCTGAAAATGTAACTTTGTTATAGTAAGGTTTGAGTGAAACAAAATATCCACTACTACAAAGCAAATGAAGAATAGTCTTGCAATAGACAGTGTTAGGAATATACTTTTATAACGAATTTTCGGATATGACGAACTTGTTTTGCTGTAAGATGCAACTTTGGTATAATGTAGTGAGGTTTGAGTGTATGTCAACCCTACTTGCTCAATGAAACTCGTAGTTTGCGCTGCGTCTTTGCCAAGTACGCAATGAACTGGCCATTTTTTGTTTATGTACGATTTTCAATAGATCTAGCATGAAACGTGCAGCAAATGTGTTATTTATGGCTGAATTGACTTCATTGTTACAAGATTTACCAGCATGGCGAGCTGGAATCCAAGAGGACAATCACACAAAATATACTGCACAACAGTCAAGTCGACACCAGAGTACAATTCAGCGTTTCGCTGCATTGCTCCTCTCAGCCCTTTATTCACATAACTCAAACCTCGATATAACGAATGCAGGTATAATGAAATACCGGTTATAACGAAGAAAATGAAAAATAGTTTTGCAATAGGTATAGTATTGGGAATATACTTCTCGAACCAATTTTCGGATACAAGAAACTTATTTTCGTGTGAGATGCAACTTTGTGGTAATGAAATTCGAGTGCGATTCTAGTCACTAAATAACCAGTGTTAACGCGCTCAATCCACAACCTTGCAACGAATCTTGAGGCCCTCACCTTTCATTTTGGCCTCGTGCTCCTTGAGCAGCTTTTCTTGGTTCTGGTTGGCCAACTCGAGCTCTTCGTTTGCCTTGGTCAGACTGCAGACACAATGAAAATGGTCGGCAAGCTGGATTACCGCATGTCAAAACTTGCCCTTGGCGACCAATGGCGACCAAAGAAGAGGACTCAGGGGAAACCAGAGCTTGTATCGTGCATTTTGGTATCACCACATTAAAATGCATCCCAACTGGTGCCATTCACACCAATATCCCCAGTAGCCCCATTCAGATGTCCCAACTCCAGTGCCATCGATTCAGTCGGCACTATTGCAATTTCAAGCAGAAAGTGACTGAAAAATCGAATGGAGATACTGGCCCAGAGAAGGGTCGTTTCAATCAAAGCAATTGTCCACAACCAAATGCTTGCAATCAACCCGACTGCATGAACTCTGCAAATCAGCAGTGTGAATGAATACTTTCAGCTGTGTCGGCAATTCTCGCAACATGCAGTGACGCGAGGTTTTGAGTGAAACTCAAACAAAGTAAATTAAAACAAAAGTAGTGTTAGAAGGGAGGACAAGTAGACGGCTAGCAGCTATCAAAGTGTTGCCTTGTACTCTCTCCTAACACCAACTTTGTATTCTTTTACTCAAAGTTGTGCTAAAAAACAATACGAACACCATAGCATACCAATTCACCTAAAACGCTATGCTTATTGCCTTCTATGGTGCTATGTTTTCAAGAACACCTATTGTGTTTGTTCAGCTGTAACGAGCGCACCATTTCGAGCCAATCTGAAAAGCAACAGGCACGCCAGAGAGAGTTTCAGTTTGTTCGAACACTACATAACGCTCTTGTTACACAAAACCCGAAGGGCGGGGACAGTTTTGTTCAGTTAAAAAGGAGCTTTGTTTACTCAAAAAGGAGAAGAAATAAATATGAAACCAATCATATTAGAGGCAACTACTCCATTTAGGCAATTTTCATTTAATGAGAATCTACTGTATACAGCATTTACATATTACCGGCTTATATAGCAGTAAATGCAAGCGATCTAATTGGTTGTGCCACTTAGTGACACTGAGATGAATATGACAAATACTGCACACAAATAGACAACTACTACGGCTGTTACTAAGTGCATACTGTATTAAACTGCCGTCTTCAATTTTTTATCATTATAAATTATGACATGCCATCGAGTAATTGAAAAAGTTGGCTAGCCACTGTTGTAGACAATGTATATGTTTAAAACAAACACAGCATCTACTATAGCTGCTGTTCCGTTAGACACAACTTCATTACATCAAAGTGTGAATGTGTCCTGCAAAATGTACTTTTTTCTATGCCTTGAACCAGCACCACTCCATGTAAATAAATGCCACAGAAATATTAATTACGCTTCGTGCTTGAGTTTCAAGGAATCGTTGTGTTTCTGGAGCATCGCAATCATCTCCTTCTGAGACTGGATCTCCTGCTGCGCAGACTCCAGGCTTTTCAGGACCACTTCGAGCCTGCATAGAGACGCACAAAAGCAAGGCAGTGTTCGTTATCGATTTCAACAGCACTGTACGAAAATCAAGCTGCTGGTATGCAATCAGGCAAATGGGGACAAGTGAAGTTTCGAAACTTCCTGTCTGACCTGCTACTTCCCCTCCCCTTGTATTGAGGTGCACAGTGCTTGAATATAACAGTATTCTTTGTCCATGCTGGAAACTGGACCTGGGTGCAATCGCAAACGATTCTATTCCTTCATTCTATTAGCCGAAGCTGTTGCTTCAATTAGGTCGAAGTGCGCCATCAGCCACCTGCAATTTGTGAAGTGTCACTTTCACCAATCGTAGACTGCCAATGACAGCAAAAAGCCTAGAATAAAGGAAGAGAATCCTTCCACGATTGCACCCCTACACCTGCGTGTCTAGCAAGTGAAACAGTTCAGTCGCTACAGGCAACAACATGGTCATGCATTTATATCATGGCAATGCATTTATATTTATATGCAGGTCATGCATTTATATCCAGACAACGAAATGTGGCAATGCGAAATGCAATGCAACCTTGAGAGAGGATTAGATTGCCACATCAGAAATGACCGACCTTCAGCAATTGCACAATTGAGGGCATGAAGGAATTAGCGGTAAACTGCGCACACAAATACGCTCGCAACTGCCACACCTTCGCGGGCACAACTTCTGTACGCTCGCTAGTTCTGGATGTCTGCGCTCGACACTGCCTCTAAAACCTGCAAGTCACAAGAGCTTTGCTTCACACTAACTTCTGAAGTTTTCAGTGCCGAAAATATGATACCGTTATGAGTAGGCTTGTGCGAATATTTGAATACTGCAAATATTCGAACGAATGATGTAGCATTTCAATTTGCTTTGAATCGAATTGAGATTATTGAAAATTTTGAATTATTTGAAACCAAAGAATAGATGCATATTAATCTGCACGTGTCACCCGATAAAGGTGGTTTCGCTGCAGTAGAAAAGTGCTAAGCCGTGGAAACACATGTCCAAGAAAAAATCTGCACAGCCGCGAAGCCCCCTCTTCAAGGTTAAATGAGGATATTACCCTCACATCGATTCATCTTTCAAGTTTGAAGGCCTGGTATATAGACTTCAGTTATAACAAATTAAAGAAATAACATAGTTTACAGGCTATCCCTTGCATTCTAGTGAAAGTCAAATTCTGCTACTATTCAATGTTGCCGCTTTCTTTGATGCAAAAAATTTTATTTGCAACAACCTTGTCTCAATTTTTTAAAAATATTGTGCAAGTTTGTTAGGTCATGAGGAATTTGCCCACAATTTTTTATAATATGCAATACATATATATGCTATTCAAATTTGCTTCAGACCTAAAGCTCACTATTCCCAAGCCTAACTATGAGGCTTTCGTCAAAGCGGCAATAATACTCGGCACGTTAAAGCTAAACGAAGACATAACGCAACAAATTAAATTCATCCAAACTTTCATGTATCGAGCACAGCGGGGTACTCCTAAGCAGTTTTGTCCCCCTTCGTGTTCAGCCTGAACAAATGTACTAAGCAGAAAGGTGTTCTTGCATTTGAAGTATGCATCGAAATGCACGCATATTGGCAGCATCTCGAGCTTACAAGAAAGATGCCTCATGTGCAAAGCTACCCCGGTGAATTCAAAGCAGGGTATACATTAAGTGCTTAAAGCATTTTAAAGAAATGAGAAAAACAGCGTAACCAGCGAGACTAAATTACACTTCTACAGTACCGTAAACTTCACGCTCAGAGTCATAAAGGTACTGGGTGTGCAAGGAAACATGGGGAAAAAATTGGGAGGAGACCCTGATACTTGAACTTGGGTGTCTGTTAGTGGCGAGTGCGTGTTTAGGTTCATCTGCCGAGAGTACTCCTTGAGCTAACCCCGTTTCACGTGCTGCTGAAGCCAATTACAGAGGCCGTGTATAAAGAAACACGTGGTTGAGATTTCCGCTGCCAAGTGCCCCAGAGATCTCAGTTTCTCGCAATCTTTCAATTAATGCAATTACTTTGAATAATTATGCTGACAGTTTATTGGCTGTTCAAGGTTACCCGCCACGGCTAACGCACTCGGCTGCTGACCCGCAGGTCGCAGGGTGAATCCCTGGCAGCGGCGGACGCAATTTCGATGGAGCACGGAAATGCTCTAGGCTCGTGTGCTTAGGTTTAGGTGCACATTATAGAGCTCCAGATGGCCGAAATCCTGGAGTCCTCCACTATGGAGTCTCTCATACTCATATGGTGATTTCGGATGGGACCCTCATCATGTTATAGCTCGAATATCATATATCTCCAATACGATATTCTCCCTATTAGGAAAACCAGAAGAGAGTTCTCAACCGTAAGTGCTAGAATGGAAACAAAGTCATTTGATGGTTGTGCCACTGAAATTTGGTGGCAATACCACTTCGAAGTTCTAATGCTGTCTCAACACGCAACATCGATTTCGATAATGCATATTAGGATCTCCTTAAGAAGTTTTTTTGGCTAGTCTGCAAACTTTCCACTGTTTGTAGAATATCTGGTTTATCACGGCTAGGAATGGGGGCCTTTACCTTTTCGCTTTCACGTCAAGGTCATTATTCCTCTGTTCGAGTTCCTCCACGTGGGCCTTCAATGCTTTCACCTTGGCTCGCGACGCTTTCAAGCTCTGCACAGTCTCTTCGCTGCGCTTCTCCACCTGAAAATGGCAACATTGTTAACCCTTCCAGGTGCAATGCTTGAAGAACTGTCTGCAAATTCTTCAAACTTGTAAACTATAATTTGAGGTGACTCACATTGCAATTCTATAAAAATGTCGTAACATCCTGAATTGCTGCTTCAAGTAAGTAATGTTAATTAAACTAATTAAATAGCTATCATTATGCGATTTATGTTCTGTTTTCTTATCAGGAGAACCAAATTTCATGCTAGAAATATAGCGAAACGTTTCTTGTTGTTACTGTGGACTCTCATTCGGTGGAACCTCAAGGGACCAGAAAAATGCAATCCATTCAACAGGAGTTGCATTTATTAAGAGATAAACAGGGGCGGAACACAAGTACCAAACAAATCCTACCAGAGGCAGTTCATTTTAACCAGAAATTCCATCTAACAGATTTCCGCCTGCTGAGTGTCTACTGAATATTTATTTCGAGCAGAGAAAAATTGTAGTTTTCATGTGACCGTCGAACGTAGTGGTGCCTTCAGCAAAGTTGCGTACAACAGTACTCGGTAAAAAGAAGCTAAACGAAAACATTTATAATGCAAGAGGCTGAATGTGTTCAAACCTTCTTGTATCTAGCTTTTCGCTACAGACTAGTCGAGGCAACTAACAAAAACAAGGTGGCTACACAAATGAGTACAAGACACCTGAAACAATTAACACACTCGAAACGAACACCTTTCATAGAAAGTGACACGGTTGCGGCGTGCTCTTGGTGATGCAAGACAAACCACAAACTGAGTACATTCGCAGGCCCGTTTGCACACACAAATGGTGATTGTGACAACATCTTACGGCACCACGTGTTTGGAATTGTGGTTAAGGAAAGATGCGAGTCGAAAATCCAGGCTTGTGCCAATATTCAAATGCTTTGATTATTCGAACAAATAATGCAATATTCCAGATTACTTCGAATAAAATTTAAATTTTTGAAAATTTCAAATCATTTGAGACAAACGAGTAAATGCATGTTAATCCGCATGACACATTTTGGAAAGGTGGTTTCACTGCAGTGTAGAAGTGCAAAACCGTGAAAGCATCTTTTCGTGTGCATATTGATTTGCATGTAACTCACTGTAAAAGCAGTTTCACTGCAGTAAAGTTTTGTTCAGCCAAGAAAACAGGTACCCAGAAGAAATCACACTGCCACAAAGCCTCATTTTAGAGTTAAATAGAGATATTACCCTGTGATCGCTTCATTT
The DNA here is from genome assembly GCF_013339725.1 of Rhipicephalus microplus. Classification (NCBI taxonomy): domain Eukaryota; kingdom Metazoa; phylum Arthropoda; class Arachnida; order Ixodida; family Ixodidae; genus Rhipicephalus; species Rhipicephalus microplus. The sequence goes on along the minus strand of NC_051167.1, from coordinate 215,144,339 downwards.
TTTCAATTTCAAAGCTCCTTATACCGACTTATATGCCCCAAGTATAGCAACTTTTAAAACTTGATGTATTTTATAGTCTATCACCTGCATTATACTATAGTCAAGTCCTGCTACTATTCAAAGCTGTTTCCACTTCCTTTGATGAGAGAAAAAATGGCATTTGCACAGGCCTTGTTCGAATTTTCAAAAAATATTGTGCAGGTTAGTTTAGTGATGACAAACATGTCCATTTTTCTTTGTAACATGCAATATAAATATTATTCAAATTTGATTCGAAATTATTCGACCAATACCATTATTCGTTCGAACCTATATTCACTATTCCCACAAGCCTACAAAAAACACAACTGTCTTTCCAAAATTATATTTTTCGTATTTGTTCGGATTGACAAGTATACTTTCTCTACTTTCCCCAACGAAAAAGTTGACAATTTCAATTAAACTCGAAGTAGGTTAAAATTGCTTTTAAGGAGCACAAAGTGGCTACTAAAGCTAAAAGGAGCCCATTTTTTAAAGTACCTAAAAAACTATCAACTGGTTATTTGCCCCTGCATTTCACATGAGGAGTCCACATGATCAAAATATCACATTGCCAAGCTCTCATGATGGAATAAATCATTGCAAAGAACATCTTTGCCGCTTAGATGAGCTTTGACTTATGCCTTTAAAATGCATTTTTCTCGAGACGACTTTCAGACAACTTCGCGAGTTTAGACGTCATGTTTTCACCATTTCTGATAGTCCGCTCAGGATGAAATTTTGCCTGCACGTTCCACCAGTATAATTATCACAAACCTAAAGCGAGCAATTGGTATGGGTTCAGGAGTTTGAGAATCCTCACATTACAGTTTTTCTTGTCCACTAAAATGTCTTGTACACACCCACCCTCTTGATAGTGATTTGCATTCTACAGCTAATGTAGAGAAATATGAGCTGTTAGTGACTTGGAACCATTAAAGTTTAGTGGCATAAACGATTTGTCCACAATGAACTATACTTTACGCTTTGCCTAGGCACAAAGCTAAAACTGTGCAACCTACTACAAAACTAATTACAAGTATGAAATCACCATAAAAGCCTGTATACACAGCAAAGATGTCTTTGCGCTAGGCTACAGATTAACGCAACTTTTTTTTTTCTCGAACCCCATTTCCCCATAAGCATTAAAGAGCAAACAGCACACATATATAATTTGATCTTTAACGCATGCTTTCAATTGCTAGCTCATGGAACATGCTCCTGCATGTCTTCGCAAGAGCAGAACTGGTGGCAGCAGGCCAATGACGCCCACCACCTAAACTAAATTGCCACTCGGAATCCCCTCCCCCTCCCAACTTGAGATAGAACACCGCCTGGTAAATTTTTATTTGAGATCACACTGTGTCAAATTGTGGTTTGATCATGCAAAACTTTAGATTATCACAGCACGAAGCATTCAGTTATGCCACGGTATTCACCTTACCTCAACCATCCTCTCCTCGGTGTCTTCGATGCGGCGCTCAGATGACCGTAAAAGGCTGCGCAGCTCTTCTACCTGAAAGTCGTTAGATATAGACAGCCTATGTTATTAGGATAAACAGTACAGTGTTTGTAAATAGTACTCAGTAGTTATAAAACTTGAAACTCTCTGACATTGAACATTTTGTTATGCTGAAGTTTAACTTGCACGTAAACACTGGGTATATCTTACATACATAACACATTTATCCAAACTGTTGCGTCAGCGAGAGTCAAGCAGACTTTCGCCATTCACAATCTATGCACAGATAGTCGTAACAGCAGCTCACTAAATTATCAGCATGCTGTTAAAGATTGCCTACTTATGTGCTCTCCATGCAGTTACACATTCGATAGACCTTCAAACTTTAGACGATGTAGTAAACCGACACTGAATGCCGCACATACTGAATCGAAAACTCGGTTAGAACTTTTATACCTGAAATATGCCATGTATAAGCCTTAGCCTTGAACTAAAATCGCATGACACGCGTTTCGCACGCGAAAAAAAAAAAAGCGAGCGAATAAGAAACAAAATGCCTGCATTGCTGTCTCGTGAGGCGTTTTCCTTCTAGAATTGCATGCCTTAAAGAAGCACCGACACAAAAAGGTTGCACGTCTTTTTTTTTGCAATAGGTAGCTTATGACCCACTCATCATGGCTGGAAACATCATTTGCGCGAGTTCACGATGGTCATTTATTTAGACACCTTCTTTGAGTGCCCAGTGACACCTTTGGTTTCTAAGAGCACCGAGCTAGGCAGGAGAAATTGCTGTGGCTAGGGAAACACAGCTGGCCACGTGACCACGCAAAACCGACCAATGGTGCGAGAGAAGCGGGTTCCCACACTGACAGCCAGCACATGCAAAGCAGCAGGCACGAAAACAGAAATCCCACTCAGTTCAATTGAAAGCAATTAGCCAGCACAAACTCGTGACGTAGGCTTGTTTACATTGTCGTTGCCTTGGCCTCTGCATCACAAGAGACCTCCCATCTAACTCAGTCCCACAGGATGCAGTCTAGTATTAATATCTTGGGTTTAACATGCAAAAAACACCATATGATTACAAGAAACTCCGTAGTGGAGGGCTCCGAAAATTTATACCACCTGGGCTTCTTAAATGTGCATTGAAATCTGTACACGGCCAGCAGCCGGGATTCGATCCCGCAAGCTTCAGGTTAACAGTCAAGTTCCATAACCACTAGACCATCGTGGCAGGGCACAGCATGTATTTTAAATTAATTTCAAATATGTTCTAAGCTATATTAGCTCTAGATATGTTGTAGATGTATAGACGGGTCAGTGGTTAAAGGGAACAGCTGCGTGCACAGCACATTTGGTTGTCGCCATCTCACAGAAGCATAGTGGTCGAGATTTGCTTGAGGCTTCTGGTGGTCGAGCGTTCCATCTCCTTTTGACAGACTAGTGTTGTACAATAAGATTGTTTATTTGTCCACTTGCTGTTAGATGGCCAGCAATATTAATGGTGTTCGTTCAAGTGTTCCCTTTAACAGTGAACTATACTGTACATGTCTCCGCATAAATTTATCTCGTTCATTGCATCTCCTTCGAAATGTGTGAGCGCTTCTTTGATGGCTACTGATGTAACAAGCTATTGGGTATACCGTATAAGACATCAGTGGGCCAACATTAAAACAAGGGTTGACTACAAATTGAGAATTCGATACCATGCCTCTAACAGACCTTGTGCAAGGGACAGGTACTGCGCCTTTGGTGAAGACCTCTTACATAATAGACAGACGTGCAATTTCATTATGGATGCGGCCGAGTACGTATTTATCCCACCATGCGTTCATCACATGCAAAATTGAGCAGTGCAGTTCGAGCTTTACACAATAAGATACAGTAGCAGTACACGAATACTTGAGGACGACATTGAAGCACACACACCTCAGCCTCGTTCTTGGCCTCAATGCAGGCGTACTTTGTGACCAGCCGATCTGACTGCTGAAGAGCCGCAGTCTTCGTCTCGAGCAGCTGCAGAAGCTCTTCTTCGCGAGCCTTTATGGAAAGAAAATGACACAGACGTGAAGCAATTATTTGCGAGCTATGCTGCACCGTTTTGCACATTTTTACCTGCGAAAGTTTTGTTAACGATAAGAATTCTTAATAGGTTGTAACCTTAACCATTCACCCCTTCAGGCAAGGTAAAGTCAAACGGTTTCTAGGGTCCGTACTGTATATTGCACATTATAGGTCGAACAGCAGTGAATCCGAGGACAAGATTGTTCATCAGACCTCTCAGAAAAGTCTCGTCAGACCTCTCAGACTTAATGATTCCAAGTCGATTTTACCATTCCCCATAAAGGCTGACTTCGATTATAAGTTGACACCCGAACTTTGGAAGGCCATTTTACGATAAAACGTCGACTTATAATCGGCAATATATGATATAAATATCACACTTTCTCTATTGAAAACCAGAGTGAGAAGCCAGTCTTGTAAATGTAGCAGCCCGCTAAAAAACTGCTATGTCTTGATTTTATGTTGAAGTGCTGCTTCACAATTTGCCTTATTCCCTTCAGTCCTTGTTATTTTCGTATGTCGAAGTGTTATGTATTACCTGCAATAGTGAATTGACATTGCTCAGAATACAACTGCAGGATGTTTTATGTACACTCATACCTCATTATAACAAAGTCAGATCTGTTACGAAAACACTTTGCTATATGCAAAAACTTGCTAGAAACGTATATTAGCACCATCTGCAACAAAGTTATTTTTTCCCTCGTGATAAACAATAATTCGTTATATCGAGGTTTGAGTGTACAGTTTTATATAGGTTCATTGAATGTGAAAGCAATTTCAGTAGCATTCTGCATTAAATATGCAGGCCATTGGTCTATAGCAGGGGCGGCGCCAGGATTATTTATTTGGCGGGGGTGGGAGGCATCCCACAATTAGAAAGTTCATTCAGGGGGGCAAGAAGACGGGGAACAGTCATTTTATTATGAGTATGTTCCCTGTTGGGAAGCAAGGGGGGGGGAGGGGGCAGGCGAAGATTTCGGAGGAGCTCCAGCTCCCCCATGTGCCCACCTCCTGGTCATCAGCTTCACTGCACAAATTGACCCCTCGTAAAACTGGCAAAGCTTCACCACAGTACAGGCTACATTGCAGAGAAGCTAACAAAAGCATCGCCATCATTTCGGGGTGCACATAAGCATCCCTTGATACGCATTGCAGACACTTGTTCAAGTTATTTTTCCCTTCATGGCATGTAATTTTCTTTGGTTAACAGTACACGCTTCGTAAATAGATAATAATAACATTAGTAATAATATCTGGGGTTTATCGTGCCAAAACAACGATATAATTACAAGAGACGCTGTAGTGGAGGGCTCCAGAAATTTCGACCACGCGAGGTTTTTAAACCTGCACCCAAATCTAGGTACATGGCCTCAAACATTTTTTCACCTCCTCAGAAAATGCAGCCACAACAGCTGGGATTCAATCCTGCGACTTTTTGGCTAGCAGTCGAGCATCATAACCACCAGACCACTGCGGCGAGGCACTCTCCCTAAGTGGAGAAACATTTGAAATAGAAATGCTGCTTAAACGAAGGAGCTACCTCCAATCGCCAGCAGTCCATTTGTAGCCGTTAAGGCAAACATTTGTGAACTTACTTTGAGCTTGAAGATCTTGTTCTCATAGACGGCCAGAATCTCAGATTGCTTCAGCTCTCCCGCCTGCGTAACGAGCATTTGATAAACGTAGTGGAGAAAGGAGATCCTTCAGAATCCTGATAGATGTAAATTTGTTGATTATGCACGAGCTCCATCTTTGTTAGTACAGATCAACACAAGTATTACTAGGCAACACATTTGTTGCCGCAGGCCCAGACCAGCTAAAATGAAAACTGGTCTTTTTAACGCAAAATAGATTTCAGGCATTCTAAAAGATGTCAAAAGCATGGACGACTAGAATGTCTTGCTTTTAGTTAAGAAAAAACTTAGTACAGGGTTTGAATAGCAAGTAATGTGCTTGTGCAAATGTTCGAACAAATACTGCTGTATTCGAATTCACTTAGAATTGAATTCACATCGTTGAAAATTTTGACTTGTTCGAGGCGAATGAATAGGCGCGTATTATACTACATGCAAAACCCCGTAAAAGTTGTTTCACTGCAGTAGAGGGTTGCTAAACTGTGAAAGCACATTGTTTGGTGTGTATTAATTCGCAGGTAACTTTGTAAAAATGGTTCCACTGCAGCAAAGTAGTGCTCTGCCGTGAAAACACATATCCAAAAGAAAGCTGCACTGCCACGAAGCCCCAATTCAGGGTTAAATGAGAATATTACCCTCACATTCATTTATCATTTTCGTAAATGTTTTAGTTTATAAGCTTGCTAAACCGGCTTATATGCTGCAAGTATAGTTAATATTTATAGTGTAACATAGTTTACAGGCTATCGCTTGCATTCTACCGAAAGTCTGAGCCTGCTTCTATTCAAAGTTGTCTTCACTTCCTTTGCTGAAAAACAAAAAAAAAAAAAAAGGCATTTGCACAGGCCTTGCCTCAATTTTTTAAATACTGTGCAGGTTAGCTTGGCCATGGCAAATATGACCTTTTTTCTTTTTAATAAGCGATATATACACTACTGAAACTCAATTAGAAATTGTTTGACCAAGTTCACTGTTTCCAAAAGCCTAGCTAATACACTCGTACCTCATTATAACAAAGTTACATCTTACACAAAATTAAGTTTGTTATATTCAGAAATTCGTTTAAAAGATGTATTCCTCACACTATTGTAGGACTTTTTTCATTTACATTGTTATAACAAAAGTTTAGTTATATCCGGGTTTGTTGTAACGAGGTTTGAGTTATTAAGATGCCCAGGGCTACAAGCTACATGGACTGCCATGATAGATGAGAAATCAAACTAGTAACGATTATTTTTAAAACAACACTTCTTTATACTTTCAAGCCTCTGACCCATGTGTTGTTTAGTGAAACGTGTTGACACCTGCCCGCGGCTAGTGCGGCAGAGTCAACCATAGGCGGGCAAACTCGCTTATGAGTTGAATCACTCAGACTCGTGTCGACTGCGACCGTGCGCAGAGTCCAAGTCTGAGCGAGTCCGTATGAGTCATATTCTGGCAAGTACGAGCCAGTTGCAGTGGGTTTGACATTTTTTTGCCGACCTACTTGCGTCGAAATGGCTACTCTAGCAACGCCGACATCAGCCAAAACAAGGAACGATCGGCATATGGATGTGTGAAGAAATGGGAGCGTGCTTTGCTAGGTCGAAGTGTTCCCGTAAAGTAGGCCCGCATCACTCTGTCTTTCCGACCCGAATAAAAAGGCAGTGCTACAAAACCCAGCTGGTTGATAGCTCTGGCATGGTTCTTTAGAAACTTCATGAAGAGCCACTCAGATGCTCCTTGTCAGTAGTGAAGTTTATAGACAGAATTAAAAATTTGACTAAAATACACTCATCTTAACGTTTTTTCCGATTTTTACTATTTTGTTTATTTAGTGTGCTCGAGGCAACCCAGGATACCTGCGTTGCCTCCAAGACATTATCGCAGGGGAGACATGTTTAGTGTGACATTATACATATTTTGCATAGACAAACAGCAAAAAGATATGAAACAATGTCACTATTAAGGCAAACATAGATTAGCGTGTTCATAATTAACAAAAAGCTCAAAGAAAAAAAAAACATTCGGACAATTTTACATTATTGTAAACACAATTGTGATTGAAAATCATCATCATATACAGAAACAGTTTTCCTGTAACAAGTGTTAATCTTGTACAGTTTATGGAAAAAATTGACCTGGAAAAATTATTTGTGTTGCAACCAAACACATGTTTGAGCAAGCTATGAATCTATACCTCGAAGCTCTGCTCCAGCTTCCGCGTAATCCTCTCCATGCTGTTTTCAACAGAGAGTCGCCTGTTGTTGTTGGCGGGCGCGGCAGAGCGTGACAGCGTTCTCGTCATGTGCCGTGGTGGGGAAGGCTTGTCTCGCTTCGCGGGAGACTCCAGGGCCTTGCGCTTGCGATTGACTGACACCAGGGACTGGACGAACCTGCGCAAGGCGCCCAGTAGTTTTCCAGTGCTACGTGAACAAGTTGCATAAACACCAGCAACTCTGCAAGAAGTCCTGAATTGCCCAAGCAACTCTCGAATAAACCACCACTGTGCATGAAAAAAAAAAAAAATAAGCGTGCAAGAACACAGCGCTCGTGCAAGGGAAAAGAAGTACACTCATACCTTGATATAATGAACCTAGATATAACGAAATATTCGATGTAATGAAGACTAATATTCATTTACTACTTTATATAATAGATATTTCATTATACATACTGGGGTTCAATATATCAAAGTTTGAGTGTATCTCAATTGAAATTTCGGCATGCAGCAGTGGCAGACCCGCAGCCGTAATTCCGCTACATCAGTCTCGCAGCTTCAGAATGGCGATTCGCATCGTGGCACATGTCATTTGCCACAGAACCGAGCCAAAAAATTTTATGCAGTGCACCAAAAGTCAAGATTCCAGATGCTTTTGAAGCGCATGTTTTAGATGCTAGCATGGTCATGCCTTTACGGATTACAAAGCTGGAAACCACGGTACTGCAAAAAAAATGTCACATAACCAAGGGTGGCCTTACCGTTCACGGCTGAAGTTCTGTTGAAAGTTTGCCATGATCGTGAGGTTGAAGGCTGGCATGACCACATCCTCCTTGCCCAAGCACAGGGCTACTGACAGGTAGCTTGAAGTCGTGGGTTCCTGGGAATTGCCACAGGCACAATTTCTTATCGTTGGTGAATATGCGAGCTACCTGAAGCTTTCACAAACATTTACTCCCAACGCAAGTTCAAAAGTGGGCAACTTCAAACAGCGAGAACATGCTCATATTTACAAACATGAGTGCTGATCATCGATAAAGGTTAGTTGAAAGCAAAAGCTTATTTTTGTCTCCTTATGCATTTGGTTTTGCATCAAGTACTGCTTCTAGCATCAGCTATCCCAATGACTCCTTACATGCTTCAACTGCAAGGCTTGAAATGCTGGAACTGGAAACTGAACATTTTGCATGACATTTTGAGCAAGTACCCCTTCTTTAGCAAGTCAAAACTATCAGCAAAATGTGTGTGTATTGGGAAGGGAGTTGGGGGGGGGGGGCGAGTTGGGGGGGGGGGGGCACCTTTGAGGCAGAGCACCGAAATCGAAAACGGGAGCAGCATTGGTTTATGGCCAGAAAAAAAAATCGTGGTTGATCCTTTCGTCATAGAATCCGCCTAATACGTGTCCTTGAAGGCCGACTCCGGCGATTTTTTTTACCATGTCAAAGTAATGATGCTTTCATGTTTCACAGATGCTCGCGTCATGGGTCTGATAGCAGAAATACTCAGCAAAATTTAGAATAATTTTAAATAAGCAAACAAGTGCAACACCGAAACCAAAACCCAACCACAGTATTATCTTTGTCTGACGTAGGTGTTGGTGAAAACCATGCAAACCGTAAACCGTGCAAAGCATGCCAGTCTTGCCAGTGCGGAATTTGAAAGCTGCCTCCAAAAGCGATGAAGAGCAGATGCTCAGAAGAAAGGTGACCCCATTGCAACAGCCACACCATGTATGTTACCGACTATGCTATGTGCACAAGCTTTTGGAGGTGTCGAAAAGCGACAGCCAAGATTCGGACGCATGTAGAGGCCAAGTAAAATTGCCGAAGAGGAATGGCAATTGCTTGTTGTGCATTCCACTGTCAGATTGCGCCACCTGTCCAGGCCACTGAAATTTGTGGAGCTGTGATCGGAAAAATGGTATCGCTGAAAAATTTGTAGACTAACTCAAGCTTCTGAATATTGCTGTAGGGAAAGTGCACATGTCTGGCAATAGCGGAGCTTAAAATTGCGCTGGTAGGGAAGAGTTAAATTAATTTAGGCCAAGTACGCGCCCACCCCTTTCGCACGACGTGATAGGCGCGATCATGGTGCGCCCTATATAATTTATAAATAGTGTTTTCATGCGGTAGTGTGCTCACTAAGTATGCTCACGTAATGTTCATGCATAGACCGTTTTCTGTCGGTACGATATTAACACAGTGTCCATAAAGCGAGCCGGCACTGCTAGCTAAAACAATATATAATATCGAAACAAAGGGGTAATCGTATCTACCGAATGTTTCCTGAATGCTTGGGTAATTATAGAAGGAATCATGTGCAACCACAATGCCACCTGTCACCCATAGCTAGCAGGCCTACAACGAACCAAAATTTGTGCACCAAACCAATGAAACGTTGGCTAAGCAACACACGCAATCAGTGCTAACAGGCGACGATGTAGTGGTGCCTCAGTTCAGTCACTTTCGTTGCTTCGACGCAAGCGTTGGCGCATGCACACACACACACACTGTTGACAACAGTTGATGGAAGCAAGTTGAGAGAGTCCAGGTGATCTAAAAAATTCATTTGTAAAATATCTGCGTATCTCTTCAGCCTGTAATTGGGGACGAATGATGGAAACGTGCAATAAACATGCCCAACGAACTTCATTAAGATTTATTGACCTCGAAATATTTCCAGAGTTAACCTGTAAAAAATTAGATTAATGTACATTGATATAAAAGAACTTTCACACATCCATTGGTATTCAAGAGCAACAGCATCATTTAACATGGATGTAGTCACGCTGACGCTTAGTCATACATCTTCATCCCAACTACTAACGTGTGTCTTTAATGATTAAACAAACCCTAGTGGTCATATGTGCTTGTGGTTGCTGCAGTAGTTAATGGTGAAAGCAAAATTAGAGCAAGCGATGTGACAGAGAGAAGAGCATGACTGATCAGACACCGGACTTGGGCTAAGGTCGCCTACTCGGGGCACGTTGGAGTTACTGAACATCACTGCCACGGCCGCTGCCCAACCAGAGGCCGGCCGCGATCATTTGCAGGGTGAGCGCAAGTGGGTAGCGTGTGTAGCTACATCCAGGCTATCCAGGCGAAACAGGAACGTTCCAAAGTTTGCCGAGCTATGTTTGGTTTGGAGGGATGCTATCAGCGATGCTGACCATCGTCGTGTAAGGTCACCACCTTGGGGCGTCTTTAGGCCTTGATAAAATTGAACTTCTATTGTAAACGTGCCAAATGAGACAGACGCTTGAAAACGAAACATTTAAGGAAGCAATTGCAGATGCCACGACCATGATGCATTACTGCTCTTTACCAAGAATGCTGTGAAAGGCGTATTTTTAAGGTGTACAAAGTATGTGGCCGTGGTGCAGTGGACAGTGTGCCCGGCATGTTTTTTTTTGCAAACTGAGAGGTCATGGGTTCAACGCTTATTGACGAAAACTTTCTTTGTCTTCTGATTGTGCATATTTTCTCGAAGTCACTTCCGTTTCTGAAGTCTTAATCAACCCCGGCACAAAACACTTTCGTGTTAAAAAATGCATAGCACACGTACTTCCTCAACAGTTCACTGCCGTCATTTGCGGCATAGAACATCACAATGAAAACTCGCAAACAAAGAAAATAGATGGAAATGCAATGGCATAAAACTGAGAAGCATGGCATGGATGCACCCCAGATGAAGAGGCCATGCCACCATAACAACAGCGGGCAACTGACGCAGGTCTCAAAAGCCATCTTTTGCCAAGTGTTTGTGTCGCCGCAGATATCATGTTAGACTTGTAAATACAGATCTCGAAGGCCATGCTTTTTTTCTTGGGAACCTTGATATTACCATGACTGCGGTGTGATCACTACATGAGAGAAAAATAAAACAGTCACAGCTTCGCCGCAAGGGGAAGCAATGAATGCGATAGCAACAAATTGGAAAGTCGCGCTAAGAATGGCAAGCAGATCGAAACACAGCCCAGAGTTTCTCACGCGCAAATGACGCACGAAATGTACTCACAGGTACAGATGAACACGAATAAGCGTCTCAGATGTTACTTTACTGTGTCCGAAAAGCGCGCCCTTTTCGCAAACAGAGACTGTGCAGCGACCTTTGCGCGCCGAATAGCTACAACAGAACCAATCCAGTGAAAGCTCAAGACGTACGATTCTCTGCACTGCGAAACAAGCGCGTGCATGGCTGAGCGTCTAACCCCTTGTCTCTCCGCGGAGGCAAAGTACGCGTGAGAGACGAGAGCGTGCGCTCCTGGGTCGTGACTATCTGGCGAGTCGCGCTCATTACGCCATCTCACTGGTAATGCTGAAAACACGATATTTCCCCAAAGATGGCCATCGACAGTGGTAAATGGTGGATATAAATAGCTTGCTGCTTCTACGTTGAAGGAGGTGCTCCTTCGTGGCTCAGTGACTATTGCCTCGCACCCACAAGCAAGAGGTTGGACATTCGATTCCGAGCGCCGGGCTAATTTTCTGGATAATTTTTCTCTCTTGCATTTTCGTGTATAAAAATACGTATACATATTTATGAATGACGCCAACACCAACGCCGGCGGCAAAATCAAGCCGAGTGTCCATACAATTGCTATCGTAATAAAATTTGACAACAATTTGCATGTGTGGGTAGTTGGGAAGGCTGAGCAAGAGTGGAGTCGAATCAGGCATGAAAGTGTTGACGGGATGTACGGCGAGTTTGGAGATGTTGCGCAGGATGAGGGGGCAAAAAATATTTCCAAAATGGTGTAAAAAACTGCAAGTTAGCCATGCGATTGGGGGACGAGGGCATGTTTGCACCAAATTTCATGATATGTGAACCGAATTGATCTTTCGTAAAACATAGCACCAGATTCGCAAATCTTTATGACAACAAGCGCCAATTTTATACAGAATTCAAAAATCTAAGCTCGTACGTAAACAAGCGCACGCAATTCCCATACCTGGAGGAGTTCCTGAAGACACTCTTCGGCATTTTCGAGTTTGGTCATGAACTGCCGTAGAAAGTCTAGGCATGTGGTCACAACCTCCACTTGCTTGATGCTGAGAGGAAAAAAAGAGGATGAAAAGAGATTAAGCATTAATTGTTATACTCTACATATAAGTTTTAGTCACACGGACCTTTGACTGTATCTAAATAAATTCTTACTGACGCAAATGACTGAAGTGACATATTGGCTACACGAAAAAACGGCAGTAATAATGTTTGATACCATTAGTTCACTCAAACGTCGATGTAACATGAATATAACAAAATATTGGTTACAACGAAGTACTAAATGAAAAAGTCTCGCTATAGGTACAGTGTTAAGGATATACCTTTATAACGAATTTTCAGATATAACAAACTTTTTTTCCTGTAAGAAGCAACCTCGCTATAATAAGGTTTTAATGTGTTAACAAATGACTGCAACGATTATAGCACATCATTTACGATGATTGTAAGGGGCCAAAAATAGAAGAAGCAATGGCACACACTATTCTATTAGTGTGTTCTCTACAAGTGTTCACTCTAATGTGGACACGCTATTCCTTGTTATAATGGTCTTGACCACAGTGCGAGATGTATACTCGTTAAGGGAGGACGATTCTGAAAAATGATTGAAAAGAAAGGACGATTGAGAGAAATTATTGAACAGATAAAGTAACAGCACTGAATGCATAATCATCAGTGGATATCTATCAGCAGGAGGATGCAACTCGAGAAAAAAAAAAAAATGTCACAGAATCCAGCACATCCCAAGAAATCTTAAATTTCCAACTTTGCTAAGGCACTTTAATCAAGTAAGCCTGGAGCACTTTTTGTAACAAATATGTGACGTGACACGCAGCGAATGCCGTGCATTAGTTCCCATAAAAACTGTACACAACGTTTCCGGAGCTAAAGTTACGCCCTACTGCCGACAGATATCCGCTGCCTTTACCCAAACAATGAATGCGTGCTGTCGTTACTAGATCTGGGCAAACACAATTCACAAGAAGCCAAGAATATCATTCACGAAGGTCTTGACCTATCAATTATTTTCACGCCCAGAGAAATCAAAAACCTGACTGGACCCGAAACTTACATGCACGCATCCTGGAGGCACTGAGGGTCCTTTGCAAGGTACGGCTTCAGAAGGGCCCTGATTTGCTCCATGGTCATACACTGCTTGATGATTGTCTCGCCACAGATACCCGAGTCCATGAGGGCTTCGAAAAAACAAAAAATACAATTTTCGAGCATTTTCTTGAAATAACAATTCTACATTAATATCCCTCAATCAAGTTATACGACTTGTTACAAAGTCAAAACCATATATATATATATATATATATACACACACACACACACACACCTTTTCTATACCTACATCATGTCAGGTTGCAAAATACAGCAAACATATGCTATCAATGACTATTAGTATGAGACATTCTGGAATAATACCATCACATCTGCATCTATGTCATGATATGATTGTACACGTAGAAGAAGCACACCCCCAAAAAAGCCCTCGCACACAAGATCCATAGGCAAGCTTATCACATGCTTATAAACACTTTTTGAGCTCAACAGCCCACAGCAACACAGATTGCCAATCTTTGAAAGTACACTCAAACCTCATTACAACAACGTTGCATCTCGCATTTAAAATAGATTCGTTATAATCAAAAGTTCATTATAAATGCATATTTGCAACACCACACCTATCGCAAGGCTTTTCTTCATTTACATCGTTATAATAGTTATGACGTTATATTGAGGTTAGAGTGCAAATGAGCCACGGTATAGATGAACCCATGCTCATCCGTCACCGATAGCCCTCCAAGAGCCAGGTTCGATCCTCCCAACCTTTGCAGTAACAAAAAAAGGAGTACCAAACACATGCAGCATAGTACATTGAGACATTTGAGTGTGTTTACTGATCCAGACTTATCAGTCTTGATCTTATCTGTCCCGTCGCATCTATGAAAAGTGCAATACTGAGAAAACTGAGTTTCGAAGTGCATCGCCCTTGTATAAGCGAATGGGGTCGCAGATGTAGCATGTCAATAAATGCGCCTTGCACAACAAGACGCCGACTTTTTTTTTCTGTTAGGGTCATTCTGCACAATAACCCCAAGGAGGCTGGCAAAATAAAGTGAGCCAAATTAAAGTCCGGACGAATCTTAAAGGGGCCCTGCAACACTTCTTGAGCATGGTCAGAAAATGCTGCCAATCGGTAGTAGAGGCTCCCAAGAACACATGAGCCAAATGTCATAGTGCAGCACGCTGTCTAGAATTCACATTAAATTATCAAAGTCAGCTGAAAATGGCTTTTTCTTCCCTCGACAAATGACGGAAGACGTTCAAAAATAACTCGGAGAATGCCCATCTATCTGCCAGTGGCCGGTTCAAACATGGCACTCTCGGTCGTTACAGAAATCGCCGCGGGAGGCAGTCACTTGTTCACACGAGCGATCGCACTGAAAAAGCCGGGTATTAAAAGAAAAAGAAAACAAGAAAAAAGTGCTTAAGGTCACGAGGCGTGCGTGACGTTTTTTGTTTGCCCCTCCCATCCCTCCCTGCATAGCTTCCAGCGCTTTCGTCGGGACGAGACAAGAGAGAATGCGATTGCAATGTGTGACAAATCTTTGCAAGTCCGCTTGTACTGGACGAATTCTTTCAATGTTTGCTGCGTTGAATTGGTGAGGTAATGAGCTCTTCCAGTGAATCAATTCCATGGTTACTCACTCAAAAAAGTGTTTGAAGGACCCTTTAAAGCTTCACACCAAAGTCCAGGAAGTGCACTGGATTTTTCCGAGTCATTGGTTATGATGCATTTATTTCTAGGGGAACCGGTGTACTTATGTGTTCATTAACGCACACATACCAGTTCCCCTAGAAATATATGCATCATAACCAAGGACACAGAAAAATCCAGTGCACTTCCTGGACTTTGGTGTGAAGCTTTAAAATTCGCGCCAACTACCCCACTGTCTACCCCTTCACCAAACAAGCCCAAATCCTGCCCCTGGTCCTCACGGCTTACTGTGAAAGAAGCGCAGGCAGGCCAGGTACATTTCTGGGGCGAAGTAGAGGCCCTCGACTTCCCGGTCCTGGAGGGAGACCAGAAGGACCGCGACTGCCTTTAGAAAAGCCGTCACAGGCGCATTGTGGGCTACCAGGAGGTTCTGCGTGCTCATCTCCTGCGATGACCAGAGAAAAAAAATCTGGTGAAAGAAAATAGGTGCGAAACGAGGCACCACACGCAGAAAGTGCGATGCACCTTTTACAACCTTCGCACTCCAAGAAATATACTACTTACAATTGCACTCGAGCATCACTATAACGCAGTTGAGTATTGCACAAAAAAGTCTGTGCAAATCGAAAATTCGTTATACAGCTATATTAACACTATATTCCAGGACTGTTTCATTTACTTCACTCCGACCGATATTTTGTTATATTTGGGTTTACTTATCAAGGTACGAGTGCACTCCTGTCACATGACTACAGTACGACATAGGCCAACATGTGAATAGACAAAGCGCGATACAATAAATTGGAACGATACATTATTTTCTTGAAATTAGGAGACTCAAAAGCGGATAAATATGCAACAATAATGCAAGTTATTCCCGGCTGCATTCTCCACAATGTTCCTGTGAATGTGCAAAGATGACTTAGTACATCGGCAGTAACGAGTTCCCGAATGAGAGCGCTTAGCCATCCCGGGTTGCAGGTGCTATTGAAACCAGTACATGCGGGAATGCGCGGAGCATGTGAAAAACGGCCTCAAGCCCCATGTGAGCTATTCGCGGTGGCTGCTGTCAGAAACGAACAAAAAAGGGCACTGCAGTCCCCACTGAATGTCCGTGCGCCATGCCTGCCTCACTACTCGTAAAAAATAGCAGCCGAGTGCATATTACAGGGTGTCTGCGAGTACTATAAGGAGGGTATACCAAGCAGCAGTGTCGGAATGACATGTTTATAGAGCCCACACAATATACACTTAAACCCGATTATAACGAAGTTGCCAATTGCACAAAAATAGGTTCATTATAAGCGAAAATTCATTATAAAGGTATGTTCATAGCACTATATTGCAAGACTATTCTTGAGTTACTTCATTATAACGAATATCTCGTTATATCCGGGTTTTTTATATAGAGGTTTGAGTGTACACAGCAGCGGGTTGACGGGCTGTTTGGGTCACTGTGAAGTAATGCGAATTTCTGTTGAACTTGATTACCATGGCCACAAAGCTGTACAAAAACACTAGTTGTACCACTAACCTTGGTGAGCAGCGTGACCAGCTTGATGCTGGTGTGCACCACGTCAAGCAAATTGGCATTTGTCTCGATAGCATCGACAAGCAGAGACAGCAGGGCTTCAATCGTGCTCGGCGTCCGGCCAACGTATCCCTCCAGAAACTCTGGCACCGACAAGACGATCGCCAGGAGGTTGATGGTCTGTACACAATGAAACGAAATAAGGGGCTTCAATAGAAAAATTAGATCGGTTGAGACATGACATGAGTAGACACTTGAACACGTGCAACAAAGTAGGGTAGCAAATCTGGGAAGTTAAACAGCATGGAAGACAAAGACTCGAAAGAAAAAAAAAACCCAGACACGATAGACCAGTGACAAGTTCAACAGCATAAAAATTAGAGGACCCTGAAGCTTCGCCTTTAGGAATTGAATCCAATAGCAACATCCTGCTCCTATTGCGCACTTCAAACACTTACTCCATGAAACCTGTTCAAATTTGCTATGCACCCACAACGTGGCCTTAAGGAAATAGGCACAGTAGTCTTGTGTGCCTTTCATAGTGGGGTACGGGCTTTCAACCACGGAGCCATTATGATAATCACATATTCTGACACCTGTTGGAAATTTACCACGCATTATTACTGCAATATTTCATGCTGCATTGTGAAGTATATATACACGAAGCGTGTGTGAAGCATGAAAGCTACTTTCACTGAATTTACAAGCAGATGAACTTTTTCTCACTGTTTTCACAAGCAGAAGTGTGGTTGTGTGGTAGAACATCCGCTTGCCATGCAAACGACTCGGTTTCGATCCCCACTTGGACCCAAACAACGCTGGTTCGGTCCCCACTCTGCTCCAGAGCTTAGGGAACAAGGGGACATGAATGTCCCTATGTTCTCTAAGAAGTGGTGCTGTACCAGAAGTAAAAATGTCTGCTCTCTAAAGCTCGGTACTTATGCTTTTGCCAAGGTAAACAACCAGGAAAAGACATTCGTGGTTGAGCTTTAAACGGACACTAAAAAGTAACGACTTGGTTTAGATTGACAAACTGCACTCCTAGAACTGGAATGTCTAAGTTTTACTGTCATAAGTTCATTGTTAGCAGAAAAAATCAACGTTGAAGCTAGGCTTCTAAGTTTTGCACCGAAATCTCCACGCATGACGTCAGAAATTTGAAAAGGCATCTTTGTTACTTGCATGGCATGGGCTCAATGAAATTTTTTGAAACTTTGCTTGCCAAACCAACAGATGATGATTTACATACATTTTATAGATTAGAACCTACATAGGACTAGGTAGAAGACTTCAAAATGTGCGACATCACAGGTTTTGGTGCAGCAATCTCAGAGTGGCATCTGCATTGTCATTTTCTTTTCCAGTGTTTACTCGCTTACCAAACATCATGTCACCGTAAGAGTAGCTTTTTCGGTATTGTGAAAGTGTACTTTATTAATACGCAAAAAATCATTTTGCCCTTAGGTGTCCCTTTAATGTAAACCACCAGTATGATCAACGTGAATTGCCAGAGTAAAGCTGGTTTCATAACAAAAAATTCACGCACACAGAGAAGCAAGACTGCTGCAATTCTTTTGTGTGGTTCACCTTAATGCCAAACCAAGAAGGTAAAAAGAAATGAAAAAAAGAGAAGCATCAAATAAGTATAGCTTTGTTTTTCTCTCTCTGTACGTGTGAACAACATTTTACGGTACAAACAGATTGATCTCAAAATAAGCTTTCTTGTTGTAAATGAAAAATCTTAAGACCCGACAGCAAATTTCGGCGAGAACAATAAACACACAAGGATTTTAACATTGGCCAGCACAAGTGAAAAAAAAAAAAAGAAAAGTGTAACGAATGTGGCCTCACGGTCCGCAAGTCCTCAGATTCTCTCTGTGCTTGTTTCTCGGCCACCTTCGATGCACAGGAGACCATCATCTTGTGGTACCTGGCAAAAAAATAAATAAGAATGGTTTCAGTGACGTGAATCACCTCTGAAAGAAGCCTGTTGATTTGATGATTTTAATATTGTATCAGTCGAAACTTATTTGACTTTCCGTTTAGTGCTATGCTTTTCTGAACAATTGAGATCATGACACTTTTTGTTGTCGTGGAAGACAAAGTATAAAATAATTTTGAACAGTAGCAGGATTTCAATCATGGGGCGCGGGTCTTAAGCTATAAAACATGTCTTGAAATGTGCCGTATTTGGCCTGTGGAACACACGAACGTACGATTTTTTAACAATACAGTACACTCTCGTTAAACAGAACCTGAAGGAACTAGGAAAATCTGTTACATAAAACAGGGTTCTTTTTGTTTATTACCAGATTAGCAGGCACACAGAATCCAAGCACAAGACCAACCATGTTACATGCAGCTATATTCCATTTACTGGGAAAAGTAAGTTGGGGTGCAATACAGGTAATACACCTAACTAGGAAATGTGGCTTTGTACCAGAATGAGTTTTACTGTAAATAGAAGGTTTTGATGGCATAGCGGCCCCACATTGTAACTAAACCACCCTTTCGTATCTACAAAAGGAAAATAATTCTATTCATTAGTTTCCAACACATTGAAACCTGTTAAAGTTTCAGCATACACAAAAATATGTTTGCTATATCCGAAAATTTCGTTGTATCAATATATTCCAACACTATAGCTATCAGAAGACTATTCTGCATTCACTTTATTATAACAGATATTTCGTTATAGTATCCGATTCGCTATATTGAGGTTTGAGGGTGCAGCGTCTCTACAACTTCAGGTTTATGGCAGAGCACGTTCAAATACTCCGACTCGTGCATACGTTCGACGCGCTCAAGTATTCGCAAACACCTCAGTAGAACCTCGTTAACCACTCTTAGCCACCCTGTCGCGAAAACTTCCTGCAACTGGACTCACTTGAGTATGCAGGCCCTGCGCTCCGGGTGGTTAAGAAGGTCTTCGATGATGTCTGTGGCGATCCTCCTGGCTGCGATGTTGCTCGCCACAACCGTGCACAGGAGAATCTGAAGCGTCTGCTTCATTGATTGACTGAACATCTGGGAGAAGGAGGCAACATTAATCACATTTCATTAAAAAAAATAAAGGTGGTCATCTTGCACTAGAGGCGCAAGGCTCAGTCACAGCGGAGCTGGTGGTATCCTAGCTAGTACCGGCTTGGTCCACTCTCAATTAAGCCTAATTAAATATTTTAGTAACAAGAAACTAATATATATGATTGTAAATATTCATTATTGTGCAAATTAATTTGCTTTAATTACACTGTCAGTCATAATTAGTATCTCCCTTGGCTTGATATCGCTGATCTGATTGGAGATTCGACCTATTACTAGAGATATTTAGCTCGGCTTAATTATATTTGACTCAACTCCTGGCTTAAGACACAAAAGGCAAGTAATCTAACTCTGAGTATAAGATCAATGTTTGAGAAAGTCTAAAATGTCATTATCAACAGCAGTGCTCTACTTATTGAGGATTTAAGGTAAATGTACAATGCCATATGCACCACTAGTGGGACATTTTGATATGATCCCAATGTCATCAGAGGATTCGACTATAATTAAAATCGAACCAGTTGCAATACAAAAACAAAACTTCCGCACATTACAACACATCACAAAATCCATGTTGCAGAATTAATTGGTAATAACAAGACGAATGGTGCAATTGGTTCAAAACTTTCTGTATTTACCTGGTTAGGATAGACAGGTGACACCATCTATCAGGGCCTACATGAACCAGGCAAGCTTTCATTGCAGAAACATTGTGCATTCTATTTCTGGTGTGAATGCATTATAGCGACGTAATTGGAAAATAAGTTGCTTTCATTTATTAATAAATTTTTCTTCAAGAACGCTGGGCAAATACGAACATGTCTACAACTCTCAAGATGTTCACATCATCTAGTGACCCTGCATCTCTACAACCCTTTGTGTATTCCGGTAGGACACAGTAAAAGCTGGCAACGCGAGCAAGGCACATGCCGAATCATTGAGGCCCATTTTCAGGCGGGTGACTTTAACTGAGCTAATGACGTGTGGACCACTAAAACACAATTTTATTTGAAAATGAGCATTTATTTGTCATGAAAGCAGCAGTACGAGGCTTCTGGATCGCCATATTGACCATTAATGACTACTTAATATTTGCCTTCAATGTCCCTTCAAAAGCCCGTCTAAGCTTACCCTGGTTTGATACGGCAACAGCGAATAGGCAATGATGATAGTCTTCTTGCGACACCACACAAGATGCCAATGAAAACCTAAATACTTAGCTCTGCAACGAAACTTGGTATAGGTAGAGCTCGCAAGTAGTACAGACTTTCGTAAACTACTCGCTGTGGTGGTCCAGTAATTATGGCATTTGAATGCTGACCTGAAGCCAGCGAGATTGAACCCAGACTGTGGCGGCTTCATTTCGATGGAAGCACCAATGCTAGAGACCCGTGCGCTTAGATTTAGGCGCACACTCAGAAACCTCAGGTGTTCAAGATTGCTGAAGCTCTCCACTACGCCATCTTCTAAAACCATAGCGTCACTTTAGGTTGTAATACCACGAACAGTTATTACTACTTGTATAAACTACAATTAGACAAACGAGTTTCCCCCGATTGGTTGTCATTCAGCGGCCTGCCCCCTGTGATGGTGATAATTGTGACCGCAATGGCCAATCAAACATGGCAATTGCACAAGCAGAGTTATCCCCATAGATTTACATTCCTCCCACTTTTACTTCCCTTCCCTAGATTTCTAGTAATTTCATTTGCGTGCTGTGCTTTGAGTATACTGTCAACTCAGTAATCAGAAACCTCTGAAATGAATGTATGCACTCAAATCTCTATATACGGGAATATTGATTATAACGAAGGAAATTAAGACTAGTCTTGCAGTAGACAGTGTTAGCAATACAGCTTTATATATGAATGTCCAGATATAATGTACTTATTTTTTATGTTTATTTCACCACTGAGTCACACATTTACATTTTTTTTAAGTCGCAATGTGCAAGATGCAACACGTAGCAAGATACAACTTCGTTATAATGAGGTTCTAGTGTATATTTCTCAGGGCAGAACAATAAAGAGAAATTATTGACCCCGTAAAGTAACAAACAAACTTCTCCACCTATCTATGAATTGCTGTTAAAGTGGAACTCCTGTCTCCAACATGGTTTGTTTTATTCTTTTGTTCTGTACCTTTGTCTATATCTTGGTGCGCAGAACTCTTCATTAGGAGCAAATTGTCCTGGTCCCTCCAAGTTTAGTTTTACGAGTTTTAGTGTAACGAAACTGAGTCGTGGATAATGGTCAGCAATGTTCGAAGCCCTATCTGCTGCATATGGCATCTATTTATGCAAAAGCATAGATTTGTCGTGAGCTCAAGTGAAAGGGAGGTGGAGGAATCACCTTTCCATCGTCTCATAAGAGACAATTCCTGCAAGAGCACACACATTTCTCTTGAAGCGCAGATCCTTAAAGAAACAAAAATAATAAAGGGCTCAGAGTCATCCATTCGAAATTTTGAGCCATTTTCACAATGCGAAACCATTTTACAGCTCACAGAAACTGTTGCTGCTACGGTGAGTATTTATTTACATTAAAATTTATTACTTTATTTACTCGCATAATGATCCCACTTGCATAATGATCGCACCCCTAAATTTTGTAGTCTAAATTTGACTTTTTTTCCCCACGTAACGATCACACCCTGAACTTGCCGCATCAACATGTCATGTGCGGAGTCTAGCTGAACGCGCCTATCATTGTTTCTGCGATCTGAAAGTGGGCATCACTATGCTAATGCCGTAAATTTACTAATTTAAATGAAAGCATTCCTTATTTAGATGGAAGAAACTGTTTTGATGCGCGTGACGTACTCACAACCTCCATAACTGACGCAAAGAAGCAAAAAAATGCGGTGGCTTCGCTCCACCGAGTGCTTTGCTCCGTCAGCCGCCATGTTTGTTTTGACATCCCGCACTGCTACAGCGGCGGCCGCCTGTTGGTCGACCCGTGTTAATCCCGCAGCAGTGTTTTTTTTTTTTCCCGAGACCACGTTTTTTTTTGGGAGTATGCTTTGCGATCGTCTGTTGAAGTGCCGTGTCACCACAGGGCGCTATGCGAGCTTCACTGCCGCGTTCAAGCTGAAGGCGCTTGACTACGCGCTAGAGCACGGCAACTTCGCTGCCGGCAGACATTTTGGCGTGGACCAAATCCGGCTCAGATATTGGAGAAAACAGCACGACATGCTCATGGCTATAACAGCACACAATGGGCTTTCCGCGGACCCAAATCTGGCAAGTTCCCCGATGTTGAAAAGGCAGTCCTCGAATACGTGAAGGACATGTGCAAGGACGGTTATGCAGTGTCATTAGACATGATACGGACGCAGGCGTGCACAGTTTCCCGAAGGCTGGGAATAGCCACAAAGGACTTCCGCGTCAGTTCCGGCTGGACGACACGCTTCATGCGGCGGAATGGACTGTCGCTGGCATTTCCAACGCGCTCGACGGAACAGAAGATGACCCTCTGTGGGACAGTGAAGACACTGCCGGTTCCGACAGGGAATCGTGCTGCGACGACACTGACGCCAGTGACGCTTCGGCATCTGAATGAACATTAGGGGGTCAGAGAGGTAAAAAATAAAATGGCAGTGTGCTATGCATGTAGCTCCTGCGTAATGCGTGCATTTTATTACAAAGGTAAGCCTTAATTTACTTCTATTTTCGGTTATGTTTATGATAGCTACCGTAATAATTCTGATTAGCGACTTTTTTGCATTTCCGGTGCTCAGAATATTTTTTCACGGAAAATTTACCCCGCGTAATGATCGCATCCCGAAGCTGGAGTCAATCTTTTGAAAAAAGAAGTGCGATCATTATGCGAGTATATACGGCATAACAAAGTTGCATATAATGAAAATAATGTAACGGGAAGTATTTAATAAGTGAGCGCCGGGTGGGCTAACAATGCACACAGTATACAAGGACGCAGGACAAGAGGGCAGTTCAGACACAGCCCCACAACAACATCGTCGTCTTCATTCCGTCTGCACCCGTGCCTGAGGTACCTTTCTATACCAGTGACAATAAGTTTGTTATTTCCAAAAATTCTTTGTAAACATACCTGCCCAGTTCACTCATTCTGAATCCGGGAGATTTTTACAATGGGGAGGGGAGTGTCATATGTTTGTTTTCCTCGCGTCTTTTTTTCATCGAAAAAAAAAAAAACCAACATAAGAAATGCGGAACGGTGGCGAGCGGTGGGGGTCCAGAACAACCCTGCAAGCAATGCAAACACACAGGTGGAGTGTCAAAATGAGAGCGGAATCTCCGTGATGCGTACCAACTTCAAGCGGGATCGAAAATATTCTTATTGTCTGAAGCTTAGTATAATAAAAAAAAAACTTGCAAAAGGAGTTTCCAAACCGCAATATACGCACAAAACATTTCTTTTCACCAAAACAAATCGCATGCATTTTTATGGGCCACACGCAAATGGACCAATAAGGGACAGCGCAGCTGGCCTACTGGGAAGTGCCCGCTCCACCGTAGTCGTAAACAAAGATAGGCCCGAACACTGAAACGTTTCTTGCCTTCTTTTTATGCCTTTATCATCTTTGTTAGCCACGTACCTTCTGAGCTCGTAGTCCCTATCTATGATCACATCGCGACGACTGTGGTTTCGTTCGCAGCGCTTGTGGCAAATGGTAGTTCCGTTTTCATCCCACATGCGCTGGCTGCACAAGTGCCTTCAAGACCAAGTCTCTTGATATTTGCTAGGCTTGTGCGAATATTTGAACAAATAATGCAGTATTCGAACTACTCGAAATGAATGAATGGGTGCATATTAAACGGCATGCAACGTTCTCTAAATGTGGTTTCACGGCAGTGAAGCCGGGCAAGCACCTATTTAAACATTAGTCCACATGTAAAAGTGGTGCTAAGCAGTCAAAACACATAATCAGAAGAAATCTGCACTGCAGGGAAGCCCCACTTCAAGGTTTTAATGAAGAATTACTGTCACATTTATTCTGTCTCTTTGTTTATTATATTTTCAGTTTAAAAGCTAGTTACACCGACTTATATGCTTCAAGCATAGAAAATTTTAAAACTTGGCAAATTTTACTGGCTATCACTTGGACAGTATAGAAAGTCAAATCCTTCTACAATTCAAAATTGTTTACACTTCCTTTGATTAAACAAAAATGGCCTTTGCGCAGGCCTTGTTTCAACTGTAAAAAATATTGTGCACGTTAGTTTGGTCATGACAAATATGCCCTTTTTCCTTCGTAATACGTGATATACATATTATTCGAATTCGATTCGAAATTATTCCATCAAAATCACTATTAGCTTCGAATTTGCTTTGAACAAAATTTACTATTCGCACAAGCCTACTATCTGCTATTGCTTCTGTTGCGGTTTTGTCTGCAGCGTGCCGACAGGAGTGCCGCATTGACTGGGTGAGCGCTTGACGCGCGTACGCCTTTGGAGTTCTGTCAAGTTACGTCGTAGCCATACATGATCGTGTCAAGAGTTACCGCTGTATTGTTGGGCCGCGCACGTCCTTCGGGAGCTTTCAGCACGTTGCTCTCGGCCATTTCTCAACAGTCTGGTACTGAACATCCAAATTTTGGCCCATTAGCCACGGTGGCATTCGGCTGCAGAATTATGCGAATTTGAATTGCCAAGATTCTGGTGTACGTTTACATCAATGCTTCCTGAAGCGACAGTGCCGATAGTTTCGCAAAAAGCCCGGATCAGACTAAGTTCACCTTTTGCTAATGTGGCCAGATCATGGTCAGAAATTTCGATTTACGGGAGATTTTCCGGCCAGCCATACAAACTTAAGATATGGTTGAAATCCAGGAGCCCCTTGAAAAATCCGAGAGACCTTACAGGTAAGTTATAAAGGTCTATTTTAAACACTAGGATTATTGCAAGAGTATTCTTCATTTATTTTGTTATAACCAATATTTATTATATGTGGGTTCATTATATCGAGGTTTGACTTATTAGCAATGATCAATCATTGCAATGGGCCCCCTGAAAATGGACGAAGTATCTGAAGAAAGTGAAAATCGAATACGGGACGCTGTGCAGAGGACGATACATACCGCTTTAGGGTGTACAAATAAGGGGAAAAAAAGTGCTCACGAATTTTGAGGGCGAATGGGTGATTCTGCCAAGGGTGAACACTGCAGGTATCAACCATATTTCCGAAAATATTACCATATTTTAAAGGCAAGGCAGCAGGTACATTTGGTTTTTTCGCGCACTTTTTCCTAAATAAAACAGACACCATGCGCTATGCAGGAGTGATTGCGAATGGTGCATTAGAAACCCGTAAATGTACACATTTCTTCGCGCTCAAAAGAAGCAACAGTGCAATTACCTTGTTGCTGATGAACTCATCGAGTGAGAGGTTCGCGAAAATGGCCAGTGTGTGCATGACCACGCAGCTGTTGTCAAATGTGGTCATTGGCACCAGCGCCCGACACAACTTTGGTAGCTGTGGCTGTGAAGAAAGAAAAAAAAGAAAGAAGAAAGCATGTAAGCGTGGGTGGCAATTGGTAAACTAATAAGGTCTGTTCGCACGTGTCATCACCTGTATTTGCACTAGCAAATAATGATAAAGGCCGTATACGACGCAACTGTAAGATACGCTGGAAGGTTTGGCCAGCATCAAGCACAGTCTAACATGTACCTACCAAACAATGTGCTAGAGTCCTTTGAAGTGGTTCATTACTAGGGTCACTTAGCTGTAAAAGTCTCAGATCATCGTAACTTTGTCATATAAAATACAACCTCATAAATGCATTTCCATTTCATACGGCTGTCTAGCTGCAACATCCGAGATATTGTTATGTTGCAAAACCGAGATGTTTTGGTGCATTCGGTTAATGAATTTTCCCGTATAGTAGGTTTCTTCCAGAATTGTTATTAAGATCGGAAATCCGTAAACTAGGTTTTACTGTAGTTGAAGCAAATGGCAGTTAGTACTAGAGGATAATCTTGAGGCAAATTCAAACAGTCGTCGAATTTGAGTACCAGTAGGGAGCAAGTTACGAGCAAGTAAAATATGCTACAACTT
The DNA here is from genome assembly GCF_013339725.1 of Rhipicephalus microplus. Classification (NCBI taxonomy): domain Eukaryota; kingdom Metazoa; phylum Arthropoda; class Arachnida; order Ixodida; family Ixodidae; genus Rhipicephalus; species Rhipicephalus microplus. The sequence continues at coordinate 215,117,613 of NC_051167.1, read as the reverse complement.
AGTATACGCCATTCTTGGCCAATATAGGTCCGTACAACTCATCGTAAGCCTTAGGGCCGAACCACATGCAACATTTTCACCATCATTTCGTGACATTCAGTCTCGCGACGTTGTTTCATAAAACAACGCCCGAGAGGGCCGCCAACCACATGAGAAGCACCAAGGCACACGGCCATGCCAGTGCACACAATGCGATTCCAGAGAATGAACCCGACATTTCACAAAGCCATGTGCACTTTCCTTCAATGCATCAACAAGAAATAATCCAGACTCTAACTTCGATGCCTCATTTGCCGTTTTGTAGTGTAAAAAACAAGTCAAAGTGCTGCCGAAATGTCTATTTATGCTTATTTTAGTTGCAGTGCCAGCCACTGAGATTAAGAAGCACAATTTCCTGAAGGGACACCAAAGGCAAATGACAATTTACATCGTAGCGAAAGCTCAATGCATGACATCTGAAATTGCAATATTATTAACAGCAGTCACTTAATTAGCAAGAAATTAAGCTACATGTATTGCACGATGTGTGCCAGGAGTGGGACATTTGCAAAATGATTATGATGAAGTGAAAGCATCCGACTATACTTAATCTCTTAATAACTAGTAATCAAATTGGCTGCAATAAAGTAAGAACATTCTGTGTATAAAGAGACACAATAAGATGCTGCTTGTCCATTTGTTTGATTTATAGAAAAAATAACTGCCTGGAATTACTATGGGAAATGGTGCGAGTGGTTCAAAAGTTATGTTTTCGGCTAGTTAGGTAGTGTCATCTAGCGAAGCCCTGTTGAGCCAAACAAGCAGAATTATGGCCTCCAAAATGGCATAAAATTGTTAAATGGACATTGTTGCTGTTGTGGCTCCTACTACTTTCGCTCTGCTGCTACTGGTGTCGGCAGCTGCGTAGTAAAGGCAGAAAACGTTGGGTAACAGCGACGTCTGAAAGTCCGCTTTCAAGCGGGAGATTGATGTGCGCCAACACGATGCGGACCATATAAACGCAATTTTATATCAAAATAAGCACTTTCTTGGCACGAAAGTTCTGCTATGAGGTTTCTAAATGGCTATTTTAGCAATCAACGTCGACTTAATACTTGCCTTTAGTGTCCCTTTATTATAAGGCCTCTAAGCTTGGAGTTGTCGCACATTTTTGAGGCGACGTATTTGGCCTATACACTTATTCCCGATAAGCCATCCGATGAACTTCAGTAAGTATCCCCGAAACAGTTTAAAGATACCACTAGCGCTTTGCTGTCGAAACTTCTGGGGGACAAGTGGAGTCAAATACACCCATCAGTTGAGAACTTGCGGACCACACAGTGCACTGCGATGACCTGAGGCAGGCAGCAGCCAGTTTGGCAGCAGCGATGCCACAATTACGCTACATGGAAGTCGCTGCCAGCCGCGTACTGATTGATTTTGCGTCCATCGAATTGCTTCCAGTGCAGTTGCTGCTGATGTTTGGGACGTCCGGGGTGGGAACTTTGGCCACCACCCTACTGCGTCCACACCAAACAATGCCAGGCAACAAAGCGCTCACAAAAACGCTGCATGTGGCTCGTCCCTAACAACAAAAAAATTAATAATTAAAAAGCTTGTGCAAGCAATACACACACTCAAATGAAAAGCATTGCTTCGTGGCCCAGCAGGTTTCCATGAATAAGCGACTTAAAGTGCGCCCCCGGTAAACCTGAAGCCAAACTTTCAGGTGGATCACGTGTGGCGACCTACGTCTATTCATTCATTTTCAGTATGTAAATTCAAAATCGCTCATGTTTCAACTTCGTGTCAAAGCAAATTCAAACACTGCAGCATTCTTTTAAAAATTGGAACCTTTCGAACATTTGGCTCACTCTTACAGATTTTTCCTTCATGGTAACGTACACTCACTATGGAAGTAGATACCTTTTAATGAAGAATGAGATGTTGTAATAAGAAAACGAAATGTGCCCACCATAATCTTCATGTACTGCTGCGCACTCGTGCTCCACGACAGATGGTTGAGCAGCTCCAAGCACGGCACAAACAGCTCGTCAGTCCCCATATCCCTGAAACATTTCGGAACGAAAAGGATTGGGCAATGATGCCAACTCTTCAGCAGGCATTTTCATCGTACTTCTGCCTTTAAAGGGACACCGCCGAGCAACAATATATCGGGTTAGACTGATAAATTTCACTCAGAAAATTCTAGTAGGTCAATTTTACCATTTCAATATAGGCTCATTAATAGAAGAGAAAAGCAAGTTCAATGTTTCATTCTTGAACTTGGTACGAGAAATCTCCGCATGCGACTTTAAGGATTTCAAGATGTTATTCATATTTTCACCACACTGGCTCAGCTAACTTTTCTGAAACAATGCATGCTAATCAGTCTCCCCAAAGAAGAATATACTTCATATTTACCAATTAGGAACTACCAATCCAAATGTAACTGCAAAAAAAAATGGACGAAAACAATAAAAGAGGGAAACTTTCTTGTTTCCGTCCCTTTTTTTGCGCAGTTACTTTTTCGTTTTCGTCTGTTTTTTGTGCAGTTACAATATGGATCAATACCAATTCGCCCAACTTGCCATTCTTTTGAGGAACTACCATATTTACACGGTTACAAGTCTACTTGAATGTAGGTAGACCCCTCTAAAATCGCACAACAAGAAAAGAATGAGAGCACGGGCAGATGTGATAAAAGAAAGCTATGATGTCACCGAAGTTAACAAAATCGAATTTTGGTGTGCTAAGGTGGCTTCATGGTAGAGCTTGAAAGCTGTGCAAAAAAGCACAATAAAAATGGCAAGGTTGAGCGGCATAAAACAAAACAGAGTCACGCTGGTCAAGAGTGTGATTTCATCGCTGCACCCTGGTTCCAAACGCAGGCCAGCACTGCGGTCAGCAAAACATTGCGCAGAGCTAAAGCAATACGTGATGCTGTGTTAATGCAAAGCAATCGACAAAGCTGTAGACCAATACATTCGCAGAATTATGTTTACAAGCACAACAAACTTGACAGTAAGGCTTGATAGAATATAGTGCAAGGCTTCAATGATAAATTTAATACAGCGATTGGCATTAACCAGCCGATGCATGTCTCAAGTTTTTTTACTGTGCTAGTAAATTCGTCTCGGGTCACAGAAACCATGCTTGTCGTAAGGACTCAACTACACCCTGGATGTTACATTTCACGAAGGTCATTAGTCCGTGTTCACATGCAATAAGAGTTCCCCTTGAAACGATGTAACAGTAAATTGGAACAACAGAAAAAAGATAAAGTAAGTTGATAATGAACTTACATGCGTTTGAATAGAAAATCGCCGAGATAGCCAAGTTTGGATTCTGTCAGCGTCACCTGATGTCTGTAGCAGAGGTCTCGCAGAAGCTGGATGACCTACAATATTTTTTTAGTCTTTCAGAGATATATCTTTGAATTGAAACAAAACCGAAACACTGCAATAAACAAAGCCACTAAGTGCATTCAAAGTCTGCAAGCATGAAGACTAGGCAAATCCCTGTACTAACCATCATTCTCACATTCGCTGAACGAGCGCAGCACCACTGTCCCTTCTAGGTAATTTAGGCAACGCTATGCTTTGCAGCACACAGTTTCTTAATAATACACTAAATGTAACTCTGGCCCTGGTGCCTACGAGAGCTACAGCGCACGGCATTTCCTCCAGCGTGGGAATGATGGGTAGTACACGAATTTGTCCAAGCGTAATGCTTTCAGCTCCATTAGGCGTTTAGCCAAGAACCGTTAAGTCGCGAGACAAAGGTCAGCAGAAGTTCAGCAGTTCATTTACCTTCATTAACCTTCTTAATCTCGCCAAATAAAATCAGCTAGCGGAGTCCACAACAGTATCTTGTTTTATCCAATAGCAACACCGAAGCACAACAGTAAACAAGGTCACAAGTGTGGCTGAAGCCGCAAGCATGAAGATTAGGAGGATCCGTGAGCTACTGATTGCTCTCATGATGGCCGAACAATCTCAGTATCAGAATTACCTCTAGTAAATGTTGTAAAAAACTAGGCCCGGGGCAAACAGTCGACTAACCTGTAGTTGCATCGGAACATTGTCTTCGATGGCGCGGTTCTGGAAGAACTCCGCAAGCGCGGAGTGGAGCTCGAACTCTTCGTGCAGCCACTCCAGCAGCTGTGGATCTTTGGCCAGATGCTGGAACAAGGTCAAAACTTTGCTGCAGAGCTGTAGGTTCGGCTGGACATCGAAGAGGATGGATACGCAGCACGTGACACATTCATGGGCCAGCCGGCTGCGTCCGGCAAAGAAGGTCAAGTCACGCGAGCCCAGCATGCCATTGAGGACCTGGAGAAAATTACGAACGGAAGTTTGAGATAGCTCGCAATGGTTCATCATAAAAAAAAAAAAAGCAAGGTATGCATAACGAACCCAAGAAAGCAGGCCAACACATGTGAATGCTTGCTTGTGTGTGTGTGTAAGACAAAGTGCATGCGTACACTGTCGGCCTTTATGAAAGGGAACATGGGAGCGCGTGACCTGCACTTTGCGGTGGCTGCCTACAGCCCCCTCAACCGATTGCTGAAAAAAGCATGTCAGCGTTTGGTGCCACCTATTCGCAAGCAAAATAACGAGTCTTAGCCGTTGAACAAGCACTGCTAGATAATGATTCGACTCAGATCCAATAACGGACGGTGCCACCAAAAGCGGGCACACTTTCTTTAGCTGTCAATCGACTGTGCTGTAGGCAGCTGCCACAGAGAGCAGCAGGCCACGTGCTCGCATGTTCCCTTTCATAAGGGACAACAGTGTACAGCAACAACTTTTATGAAAAGTAACATGGAGCGTGTGGCCTGCCCGCTTTGGTGAGTGCGTGCAATGTGTTCAAGCGGCAGTAACAGTAATCATAGCCTCTTTTCCGTCATCTAGAAGGGAGCAAAACAGCCAGTTATTGCTGATCCGGTTTCTTGGGTGATCGCTTTGAAGAGGACAGGGTTGCAATCTTGCCGCCAGTTCCATATCATCAATGACTGGTTCTTTTACTCATCACTAGATGATGCGAGAACAAGCTGTAGTTTCTGTCGCTCCTGCTTGAACGTGTTACAAGCAGTTGCCAGAGCGTGCAGATCACGCGCTTACGTGTTCCCTTTAATTAAAATTGACTCTACATGTGCATACAAAGAGGTTGGGGAGGACAGTGCTTTTCACTCTGGTCGTGGTGGTGATCTTATGTAGTTAGTACATGTACGCCGTATCAGCCCGCACGTGTAGTGTCGGATCTAATTTGTTGTGCTACACTTTCTGCGCCACCTACAAACCTGCATCAGCAGCAACTACTCCATGCAAAATACTACTTGCCCTTCCACGTGCTTTTGAAATTATCAGGACACCTGGTAACAAGAATACATTTCTCATAGAAGTCAAACATCATGATGAAGTGAGGAGGCCAGGTGTGCAGTACACCAAGCAACTATTAACAAGTTTTCTCACTGTGCTTTGCAGCATGCGCAAATTACCATATCAAGGTGCCCCCCCCCCCCCCCCCTGAATAAATTAATACAGCAACCAGCGGTTTCAGCAGCAGCTGCAGCAGCACGAGCATCTGCCACAACAAACGTCTTCTTCGTCGTTTCTATAGCAGAGCCCGTATTTGTCACTAAAAAAAAAAAATAAAACAATCTGGCTGCGCCTCTGCATAGGGCAGAGCTGTTTTGAGCATCCGATGAGACACACGCAGTCGTTAAATGTATGCGAAACCTCCGATAAACACTTGTCAAAACAAGAGCGCTAATCGGTTCATAAATCGCGCAGAGGATGTGACCGCGCTTGTCCCGTGGTCTTCGTTGCCCAGTTGTCCTAGTCGTGTTGCCAAAATCCTCAGCCCCAACTACCATTCCTGCACCCCGTGGGAGGGTCTCCTCCAAGTGACGGGCGAGGCGCGACAAAATAAATAAACGAGGCAACTTGCGTCCAGTTGTCGCTGAGCGTAAGACGACGACGACGGGGAGGTGGAATCTTCGTGCGCCGCCGGCTGCAGGGTGCACGACTGGACGAACGATCGGGCGACGTCGGCGACTTCCATGACAGCTGCACGCTAGAAAAGGATCCACCCAGGACTGCGAACGAAGCGCGGTGTTGACACATGCGGTTCGAATAGGTCCGGCGCCAAAACCACGCTTGATCGGAACGTTCGCGGATTTAAATGCCGCGTGCGTTGCGCCTCGAGGCGCCGATTGGTCAACGAAACTAACAATGTGACGTATGTTAAAAGCTTCCGCACCACGGAGGAAGGAAAAGGTGTTCCGCACTGATTTTGAGTTCCAAGCTTTTGAAGCCATGCATACTCACAAGAACGTCTAAATTTTTTGTTTACAAGTTCAATAAAAACATGGGGCTATTCATTTATTTATATGCTAAAATAAGACGTAAACGTAAAGTTTTGACTTTCATAGTTTTGATAAATGCACAAATTAGCACTAAAAACTTAACTAAAAACTAAACTTTGGTCACTTTGGTTTATTAATTATTTTTAAAACATCAACGGTAATTTGAAAACATATTTTTACGCGTGGCACAGGACAAAAGTTTGACATTCTAATTGTGACAGAAAGTAGCGCCGCAAAAGCAGTAACTGGTTCTGTAAGCCTAAGCGCAGGGCTTATTTTTCAAAGGGCACGGCTGCTGCTGCGGTGCAGAGCCGTGTTGTAACGAAAGGTCAAGTTATCAAACATCGCTAATTGCAAAGATGATCGGCACATTGATTAGGACGGCAAGTCGTCCGAACGGCTCGATCTAGCCAGGCCCATCGTCGTGCCTGTGACTCGCACGAGCGTGAGACATAGTGGCGGGTGAGGTTTCAGTTATGCTTCCTTAACCGATGCAATGTGTTTAGACCCTTCGGACTTGCTCAAACAATTAATGTCAGTAGGAGTTTGTATGTGCGCTCGTAATATGCCTTCACATTGCAATTATTTGCGTGGTATTGAAGTTCTGTGAAGTGCAACAGTAGTTTCGTTTGTACGTGTGTGTAACCGCGTTATTTGCCAATGAAACTAGACCACACACTCTAGCTGCTGGGAGATGATTTTGACTCCAACCAAAAGTTTTGAAGAAACCCGACGTTTCGAAACCGACTTGGTTCCTTCCTCAGGGGTGACTCCGTGCGCCGAGTGCCCCTCGTCGTATATCGGCGAGACGAAAAACCTACCGGAACGACTGAAGCAACACGCAAACGATGTGTGGAAGTTCTACAAAGAGCGCGGCGCAGTAGCCGAACATGCTGGGACGTTAGATCACCAGATAAATTTCGAAGCGATGGCCATCCTTGAGAGCGAGCCGAACTGGAGGAGAAGGTTGTTACTCGAGTCGTGGCACATACAGATGGACAGCCCATATCATCAACCGCTCCCTTCGGAACCCTTCCCCCAGTGTATACACACGGACTGCGCTCCACGGCAAAATGAGAAAGAGAGAGAGGGGTCATTAGCCACCCCGCGAGTGCTTTGAAGACGCCGCTACTACGTAGCCTCCGCAGTCACCCCTGAGGAAAGAACCAAGTCGGTTTAGAAATGTCGGGTTTCTTCAAAACTTTTGGTTGGAGTCTAAATCATCTCCCAGTTTCATACACAACCAGACAGACTTCTGTCAAATGTTTACATTCAACTCTAGCTGCTGTAACGATGTTTGCGCGAGTAACTTCGCCACCATCCTTCGTAAAGATCACAAAGGTGCGTGAAAAATCTTAGAAAAAAAAGTTATCTCTTTGCATGGCAAGAACACATAGGTTTCACTTCAAGCGAGGATGGCATGATATGTCATCCGAGGTAGCTCTAGGGTCGTGAGGCAAAGCCCAATCCCTGGTTATTGGTAACATTTTCCTTCGCTTATTTTTTTGTTGTTGTTGTTTTCTTACTTTGACAGCTACTTATGAGTTATAACGTACCTATTGTTGAATCATTGATCCTGTTGATAAAGAGAAAACTAACCGGCGAAGCTGCAGTTCACAGGAGTGTCCATGCAATTAATAGCATACCACTTATCTTGACGTCGGGACTGCCAATCATTTAGAGCTGTTTGTGAGTTCCGACGTTGCTGAGGCCCCGAGAAACAAATAATGAAAATGTGTGCCACTTTTCTTTTGTCGCATACTAATTTTCTGTATCTAGTGACACGAATTTCAGATATTACGCATATTTTCAATGACACCAGCGAGACTCGTATCAACTGAGGATTCGCTGTGTAGAGTTTGTTGTGCTGCTATTACGGTTGTTACCGAAGTGCACTGTACTAAGAAATCAGACCGCCATTCTGTCCGTTTTTTCAGCCACGGCAACTGGGTCTACCGCGATGTACCCGAGCCGGACCCGTACGACTACAAGTTGGCGGAGTTCATCATGACCGTAGCGTGGTGGTGGTTCTTCTACCACCTTATCACGGAGCCCGAACACATCACGGTGCGTGCTGTAGTCTGTTTCTGAGGGCCTGTACACGCGCTCCCCGCACAGCCGCAGAACACTTGCCGCACCTGAAGGGAGGGCGGAATGGGCACCGCTCTTTCACCCTCCGCTTGGGTGCGGCAAGTGTCCCGGCACCTGCGTTGCGGCTGTGCGGGGAGCATGTGTGCGGGCCCTTAGAACCACAATTCTGGGTTCGGCATTAAGGACATTTGAGTTTGTCACATTTTGCTCGAACCGGCTTGGCAGCTTTATACAGTCACTAGCTTCTGCATGTACAGTGTCAATTTTTATGAATGGTAACACGGCGACGCGTGACCTGTGCACTCCGGCGATTGCTGGCAGCGCGTTCAAGCGGGAGCAAGCACAGTCTCTTTTCGCATAATCTCGCGGCGAGCAAAACGACCTTTTATTGCTGATCACCTTGAAGGGGGAGAGGGTTGCACTTTTACTGCTGGTTCCATATCAGCAGCGAATGGTTGTTTTCCTCGCCGCGAGGTGACACGAAGGGACACTGTGGTTGCTCTCACTCCAGCTTGAACACGCTGCCAACAGCCGCCGAAGCACGCCGGCCATGCGTTCCCTTTCATAAAAATTGACACTGTACAGTCGCGAACTAGTAAAAGGGAACACTGAGCTTGTTAACAAAGTGTTGCAGTCGCTAAGCGCAGGTGTCAAACACACACACATACACAAAGAAAAGCACGTGGCTGATCCCCCTATAGAGGAATTGGTATAACACAAAAGTGAACCACATCTTCACAGAAGTAGCTGAGCGTTTATTGTGCTTTGTTTCAGCAACAGCCACAAATTTCAAAGTCACTATAGGAACAGCAAGCTGGTCGAAACATGCAGCACGCACCTCAAGCAGAAAGCACGCACAAAATTAGCATGCACAGGATGAGTGCAAATTAACAACTGTCACAGTTCTTCCTGCATCATGTGTAAGCAGTGCTGACTTTCGTAAAAATGGCCGCATGCGAAGTTACCTTCGTCCTCTCCCGAATTACGAGTCGGATAAACGCGCGTGCAGGAGAGACCACGCTCGGTGGGGACAGAGTTTCATGGAGGCAGCGACCTTGAGAGCACCTCGAACGCAAGATTGTCGCATCTGATAACGAAAACGCGCTAAAGTTTCGAAGCTCTGAGGACTGCCCAACAGTGTATGGTGTACATAAATGGCTTGCCGTTAGCACTCCAGACAACGTACGCTTTGTGGCATAGCGGTTAGCACCGCACGCTGAGAATCGAAAGTTGCTGGTTCCATTCCATTTGACAAATGTCCGCCTTCAAAGTTTTTTTTTTTTTGCAATTTCTTAGTATATATCTTTCAACATCACTTCCATGACGGAAGTACTTCACTAGAGCCATGGTGAACCCCGGCATAAAACACTTTCGTGCTGAAACTTGAAGGACGCTTGAGTTTTGCCTTCAAGGGCAGAACTTGATAGCCTAATAGGATTCACGTGTAGTACTGTCTTAATTGCTAGCCTGACTTTGGTTTTAGGTGCATGCCTCGACAGTGCCGCAAGGAAATGAACGTCTCTGTGCGTAATAAGATTGGCACTTTCGAACTGTCCTAGAATTCCTACGGCAGGTACACTTGCATAGTGCTTACTACATGTCCACGTTCATATTAAAACCCAAAAGCCTACTACATATCTGCTCATACTTTTGGCGTCCTTGCTGCTGATTATGATTAAGTATGTGTGAGCACTGTGTGACGGGTGGACTTTTAAAACACCTACTCATTGCACAATTCGCATGTTGCAACACCTGGCACAATTCAACACATCTGCCTTGCAATTTGCAAGGTCTCTTGGAAAAGCATTCGACCTTATTTTATTTTGCGACCACCTAATGGATTTGAAACAAGCGCGCTTGCATAAGCCGACCTTGAACCTTCGTGTGCATGCGTGAATTTTTTCCCACCTGCCAATAGCATCAGTCGCTGGGAAGCAGCAGTTTGAGTGAAATAGAGTGCAGTGCTCTTGTCAGTTTTTCGTTGCAAGGGAAATGACGGAGCGACTGGAGCAGCGCTACTGCATCATATTTTGCCAGAAACTAGGCGACAGCCAACTGGAATCATTCAGATGATCAAGACTGCTCTCGGTGACAATGCTATGAGCCGCACGCAGATTAAGGAGTGGTACAACCAGCTTTAAAGACGGCTACACATCGGTGGAGAGTGAGCTGCGCTCTGGTCGGCCACCAACATGCCGAAATGAACAGGTTGTTGCCGAAGTGAACGCTGTAGTGATGTGGGACCCTCGTGTCACTGTCTGGGAAATTGCGGGAAAGGTGGGCATCAGCACTTTTTCTGCACATTCCAATATGACCGAAAATGTAGCCTTGAAGAGATTTGCGGCGAAGTTGGTGTTGAAACTGCCCACAGTGGAGCAAAAGCAACTTTGTGTCGAAATCTCACAGGACATGCTGAATTTCACAAGCAGTGACCCTAGCTTCATAAACACCATTATCACTGGTGACCAGTCTTGGGTGTACGCGTACGACCCGGACCCCAAATCCCAGTCGTCACAGTGGAAGCATTCCACGTCACCAAGACCCAGTGCCCTCCAATAGCGCAGCAACGTCAAAGTGATGCTGAGTGCTTTCTTTGACTCCTGCAGCGTCGTAAACCAGAGGACGCACCACAGGGTCAAACAATCATACTATAGGGGGCCTCACTCGCTGGATTCTGTGCCGACCTGTTGTGCCCTCACCATCTCCGACGACAGCGCAGCTTTGGCCTACTGGGCTGGTCCTATGCTATCTCCTGTGCCGATCTCCGATGACAGCGTAGCTCTGGCTGACTGGACTCGCTCTACGCCATCTCCTGTCGCCGACACGAGCTCTCGCTAGTGGTGCCTTGTCCTTGGACTCCTGCTACCATCTCCATCTTTGTTATCTTCTCCTCACTTCCGTCGATCGTTGTCCCTGCACCTCGCTCTCTGCTTTCTCTCTATCTCTTTACCTTTTAAGCCTATCCTTTTAATCCCTTCTTTACCCCCACCCCTCGTGAGCTACTGTTGAGGTGTCCTCCCCCTGAGAGACTGTTATGGGGCTAACTTTTCTCTTCTTTCCATTTAAAATCACTCCCCCCCCGTACTATAGGGATGTCTTCCGTCGCCTACTTGATGCTGTGCGGCGCAAGAGACCTGACTTGTGGTCAACAGGAAACTGGTGCATCCATCACGACATGCTCCTGCACATTCCTCACACTTGGTTCATACTTTTCTGGAGAAAAGTCACACTCCTGTAGTTCAACAGGCTTCTTACTCTCTTGATATGGCCCGCTGTGACTTCTGGCTGTTGCCCAAGCTCAAGAGGACATTGAAAAGAAAGAGATTTTAGACAAGGGGGATATTATTGCTCCAAGGACAGCTGAGCTAAACTCTATTCCAAAATGCTTCCAAGAATGTCAGCACCGCTGGCAGAAGTGTGTGCAGTCCCAACAGGACTGCTTTGGGGGGATTAGGTTTACAACGCTCCAATTATGTTAGTTTTTTTTTTCTTTCACCAAAGGTCGGATACTTTTCTAACAAACCTCATACACGCGGTAAGGAGATTCCCGCCATTACATGATCTTTCGTATCGCGTTTTTTTTTTTTTTTCGAAAGCATATTTATTTAATGGTGTGGCTTATTGAACACAGAGTCTGCTTGGCACACAGCAGGACTGTGTTTCATTCTCACTTGAGCAAATTTTTATAACTTATTTGTATCTTCCACAATTTTTCGATCAGTGACAACGTAATTTTTCACTCACCACCTACAGCGGCAGTGACATAACACTATATTTTCAAGCAGTAAGGTATCTGTTACACAAGTTTTTCACATCCAGATATCATCAGTAATCATTGCTTTAATATGAATTTGGTTTAGCCTTGCCCATTACTCACGATTGTACATGTCAAGAATTGAAACGGAACACTGAGCTAAGCAGTACACTTAGTTTTCACCACTTACATTTCATGCCATATACATTCGACTCTCGTTAATTCAGACTGGAAGGGACCTCTGAAATTTGTTTGAATTATCAGGAGTTCTCAGATATATGACTATGTGTGAGGTCACAACACATAATATGATTAGGCATTGATTTTATCATATTAAAAATTCGCTTAAGCATTTTACACCCTAACTCCACGCAATGAACAGAAAGCGGAGGTTTATCGGCCGTTTACTGATGATCAGACCTTTTAAAGAAATCGTGAATTGCCAACTGCTTCTTTGCTATATGTCCCTTCGGCACAAGGCTCTCTATACAAGTTAGGAAGCATCACGGTTCACCATGAGTGTGCTTACTTTCAAACATTGTACTTGCAAAGCCTTTTAATTTAGGCCTAAGGTGCTTATTTTCCATTTTTAAACCTTTAGGGTTATATAAGCAGACAAATTTTTAAATAGTAGTGGGAAAGCAGCAGATATTTCCTGGTATGGAACTGCAAAACGTATGTAATAACTGAATGATAGTTTGAATTAAGAGGCTTTCAAATACATTGAAAGAATAGAGGGGCAACCAAAAAATTGAATTTTGTCTGAATTAGCCGAAAGTATGAATTATCGGGAGTCTACTGTAGGTATGATTTTGATCCTGAACATTTGCATCAGGGTCATCTTTACGTTTAGTGGCCAGATTATAGTCACATGACCCAAGATTCGTATTCTCAGTCGCCTGACATTAAAGGGGTCGTGAAACAAAAATGAAGCTTCCTGGATGATATCATTCATGCTTAAGCAAGAATTAGACATGCCAATTCCAGAATATTTCAGCCCGATATCCAGTCAGTAATTATTCATGCTCGTTAGAAATTATAGTTTTCTCGGACTCTTAAGCAACCATGCGACGCTGTTGGCTGCCATAGGTGATAATGTGTGACGCCAGTGATACGTCACAGTAAGATATGTTATGAATATAGTGTTAGCTTTTTTTTTGCTCCGAAATTGTAGATTTATTATAACCTAGGAAAGAGAAAAATAACACAGAAATTTCAGCGCTTCAGGCTGTGTATAGTGTGGAATTACAGCAAGCGATCTGCTTGGTTCCGCTTTCAAGTGCACCGGGGCTGCGTCACATGTTGCCTCGGCGCAGCATTCTTCTGCTTTTTTTTTTCAGTTTGCGTTAGGTTGTGTTCTATGGTGTGTTTTGGGTAGTTTAGTCCTCGCGATGCCTATCGTGCGCATTGTCCTACAAGGTGGCACAGCTTATCAACGTAGAAAAAATGTTTGTGATGGTTTAACGGCGCCACAATCGAGGTGGTATAATGCTGCAAACCTCAGTCAACTATGACTCAGCGAAAATCGCTGCTTCAACATGTTTTCTCAATGACTGAAACTTTTTATTGGCTGACTTTAAGTGACATCGGTTGTACAGTTCAGGGAAACGTGAGCAGGGAATCTAAATTGTGTTTTTATAGCTAATAAATGAACCCTGACGATGAAACGAGTCGAGGTATAATATTGAACGGATGGCCAGGATTTTGAATACGCTGCTTTTGAACCGCTGCTTCAACATGTTTTCTCAATGACTGAAACTTTTTATTGGCTGACTTTAAGTGACATCAGTTGTACAGTTCAGGGAAACGTGAGCAGGGAATCTAAATTGTGTTTTTATAGCTAATAAATGACCCCTGACGATGAAACGAGTCGAGGTATAATATTGAACGGATGGCCAGGATTTTGAATACACAGTAGTTGAAAATTTTTGAAAAAAGTTGTTATCTCTCTAAGCAGTTATGCATGCCAGCTGTTATTCTCAAATATCTTGATGTCACATTTCAGTCGGTGAGTATCTTCATGCCAACAGTGTCTTTTGAGAAAAATACCCTCTGCAGCTTAGCTGGGCAGCATCCTATAGAACACATGCACGCAGGTATATTTTACTCAGATGCCTGTTTTTTTGTGTTCATTGTGTTGTGTTTATCCGAATAAAATTATTGTGTATTATTTCTCAGCATGGGCCATGCCTGACCGTACTTAAACCATCTCAAATGTTTTTCCGAGTGGGTCATTGAATTCTGGAATTAACGCGAGCTCCTGCCATAATGCTGAAACATACAAATGGCGCATGTTTAAGCGACGATGCGTTTCTTCCGCAGCTGATGTGACCGTTGCCCACCGACAACTGTGCGCACTGCTACTATTTTATTGTGAACGCTTCATTTTGTTTGGAACAGGTTCTCCAGCTCGTAAGTTTAGCTGCTTTGATTGCTGTATACTTAACTGACACAACTTCATCACTGTATGGAGATAAAAATAACGATGAAATCGGGCACCACCAACTAAGCTTGTTGTCTATGTTGTCAACTAAACTTGTTGTCAATGAGAGCATCGTTAGATTTAGATTGATTTGAGGCAGCAGTGCGGTTATAAATGTAAAAGGCCCTACATTTTCATTTCATTTTATTTCCTTAAGGACCCCTTGCGGGACATTACATAAGGGGTGGGTACATAAAAAATGAGCAGAAAACAATCGTTTGTCCTAAAGTGAAAGATGATTAGTGATACTGGTTGTGAAGGTAGAAGTACAAGTAATGGCTGGAATGTCGCCTGAAAGGCCATTCCAGGCAACTGCTGTGCGAGGAAAAAATGATGTTGAAAAAGTAACGGTGCGTGCACGTGGGCGTGCGACTTGAGGATGATTAGTTGAGAGATGTACGCTGGGGGAACAAAATAAGGTGGCATGCGCATCGAGCTGTGAAAAAACTTATAAAATAACGAAAGACTGGCGATACGGCGGCAGAAAGAAAGGAGGGGCAGTTGAAGTTCTGCCTTTAGTGAAGATACGCTGACGTCATGGGAGTAAGAATTAGAGATAAACCTAGCGGCACGGTTTTGAATACACTCAAGGGCGTCTTCAAGATAGGCCTGTTGCGGGTTCCAGATTGGGGAAGCATATTCAAGTTTAGTTATAACAAGGCTTTTGTAAGCTAATAATTTTACATTTCTAGGTGGGTTACGTAGATGACGTCGCAAGAATTCCAATGTTTTGTTTGCCGATGATATTGCCACGTTCCATTTCACAAGTTTTTGTTATCGTTCCGAAACACCACACGATGCAGGTTTCGAGAAAGTTCCGGACTGTAGTAGATCATTTCGATAAGATCACACCCACTGTGCGAACGGTACAGATTGTTCTGGAACCTACGCCACCGCCAGCGATAACGCTAGAACATTCGACGGCAAGGGTATAAATGCCGACGCGCTTCGCCGCTTGTCAGTTGTTGATCGAAGGCCGACGCTGCGTTCGCCGCTATCAGTCCGAGACTGCTATCTGTGCAAGACTGCTGCTGTAATTAGACTTTCCCTTCACCAGGCACAGGTTCGCCCAAATAAACAGTTAAATCCCAACACGAAGTTTCCTGTCTTTGGCCACGTCACGACCCCGTGACATCTGGTGGAGGTGCTGCTTCGTTCATGTACCGGACGCCCCCGTCAAGCCGTGAACCCAGCCCCCGTTGCGGAGAAGACACCGACGCCAACCAAGAGCAGCGAACGAGCCGCCGACAGCAAGGTCTCCCACCGGAGTACGGCCTTCTACAAGACAAGGCGCGGAAGACCAAGACCATGACCTCGACTGCAGCGACAATGAGAACCGGAGCGTCCTAGCCCGCGATCGTCATTCATCAACCCAGGGAACCACCAACGTTCCATGGCTCATCGTTTGAAGACCCGGAAACCTGGCTAGAAACATACGACCGTGTGGCCGCCCTCAACCACTGGGACAACGAAGAAAAGCTCCGTCGTGTGTACTTCTACCTGGAAGACACCGCAAGGGCCTGGCTAGAGAATCGGGAGTCCACGCTCCGAACGTGGGATGTCTTCTGCGGCGCATTTCTGCAAACGTTCGCAAGCGTCGCTCGCAAAGAGAGGGCCGCTGCTCTACTGGAGACCCGGGTTCAGCTACCAAATGAAAAGGTTGGAATTTTCACAGAGGAGATGACCCGCCTATTCCGTCACGCTGACCCAGACATGCCTGAGGAAAAGAAAGTTCGTTTCCTCATGCGAGGGGTCAAACAGGAGCTCTTCGCGGGACTAATGAGGAATCCACCGAACACCGTCCAAGAATTTGTATCCGAGGCGACCACCATCGAAAAAACGCTGGACATGCGCACCAGACAGTATAATCGTCGCCTGACTCCAGTATGCGCTGCTGCTCAAGCCAGTGACTCCGACGACCTGCGTGAAATGATCCGAGCGATCGTGCGGGAAGAGCTGCGCAAACTGTTGCCTTCGGCGCAGCCTCAAGTGGATTCGATCGCCGACATTGTGCGAGAAGAAGTCCGGCAATCGCTTCGAATTCCCGAAACACCGCCGCCCGAGCCAGAAACTATGAGCTACGCCGCTGCAGTGCGTCACAACGCTCCTCCCCGTCCACGCCAAAACGCCGCCCCGTCACACTTCCGTCGCCAGACGCCACCGCCGCCACCACCCCAACCGACGTCCTACTGTTCCCCAGCGGGCCAGCGCAGTGCACCGAGGAAAACGGACGTTTGGCGTGCACCTGACAACCGCCCGCTCTGCTACCACTGCGGCGAGGCCGGGCACACATACCGCCGTTGCCAGTACCGACAGATGGGACTGCGTGGCTTCGCCGTCAATGCACCGCGTCCGCAGCCAGGAGATCGGCCACGTGACATCGCCGACTACCTGGCAGGAACTCAATGGACACCACGAAGTCCTTCCCGTTCGCCGTCGCCCAGCCGCCACATGTCACCGCACCCCCGGCAGTACTCTGGCCCAACGCGGGGCCGGTCTCCTAGCCCGTATCCGGGAAACTAAGGGCGGCAACCGATGGAGGTGCGGTTGCTGTGCTTAACTACCGAAGATCCTCCGACGACGACGCCGACGCGACGGAGCTTTTTGAACACAACACCAACCAGGCAAAGCCCTGAAGGCAAAAGCTCACTTACCGAAGGTGGCCGGACGGCGCAACATGGAAGCAGCGGAACAAGCCGACGCAGCCGTGACCCGACGCCACGCCCTAACTGTAATGCGAGACGGCGAAATAGCGACCTCGACGTTCTTATCGACGGCCACAGTGTGACTGCTCTCGTCGAGACTGGAGCCGACTATTCTGTCATCAGTGGGTCGTTCGCCGCGAAGTTAAAGAAAGTTAGGACAGCTTGGAAAGGCCCTGAAATCCGCACAGCCGGAGGTCATCTCGTAACGCCTGCAGGAATCTGCACAGCGAGAGTCGCCATTAACGGCCGTATTTATCCTACAGACTTCGTAGTCCTACAGCGTTGCTCGAGAGATGTCATCCTTGGCATAGACTTCTTATGCCTCCATGGTGCTGTCATCAACCTAAAAACAAGGTCGATAACGTTATCCACAGAAGAAGCACTACCGCCGCGCACGCTGTCAGGACACCATGCCTTGAATATGCTGGAAGAACAAGTCACCATTCCGCCTCGCTCAAGCGTCATTATTTCAGTCGGCGCTCCTAAATCACCCGACTTGGAAGGCGTCGTTGAAGGCAGTCAGCATCTGTTGGTCACCCGAAATATTTGCGTCGCAAGAGGAATTGCAGAGCTGCGGGGAGGCAAAGCAACGGTTATGCTCACGAATTTCAGCAATGAGTACAAACATGTGAACAAAGGAACAACGGTCGCATACATCGAAGAAATTGTCGAAGCCACCAGTGCTTTCGCCCTCGCCGATTCTGCGGAACCTGCTCAGAGGAACCAAGCCCCTCCCATAGCTTTCGACGTCAATCCCAGACTTCCGAACGATAAGCAAGAACAGCTCAAGGCCCTGCTCCTGCAATACGAAGATTGCTTTTCGTCGTCATCGAAAATTCGGCAGACCCCAATCACGAAACATCGAATCATAACCAAAGAAAATGCCACACCACTCCGTCAGAGTCCGTACAGGGTTTTGACGCGAGAACGTGAGGCAATGAAGAGACAAGTTGATGAAATGCTGCGAGATGACATTATCCAGCCGTCCAAGAGTCCGTGGGCATCCCCCGTGGTGTTAGTGAAGAAAAAGGATGGGACCCTACGTTTCTGCGTCGATTATCGCCGCCTGAACAAAATCACAAGAAAGGACGTGTATCCTCTCCCACGAATAGACGACGCACTTGATCGGCTCCATAACGCCAAGTACTTCTCGTCAATGGACCTCAAGACTGGCTATTGGCAAATCGAAGTCGACGAAAGACACCGAGAGAAGACGGCGTTTATAACACCAGACGGCCTCTTCGAGTTTAAGGTGATGCCCTTCGGCCTTTGCTCAGCGCCTGCAACTTTTCAACGCGTTATGGATACAGTACTGGCAGGATTGAAGTGGCAGACTTGCCTTGTGTACTTGGACGACGTCGTCGTGTTTTCCTCAAGTTTCGACGAGCATCTTCGGCGCCTTGAAGCTGTACTTCAAGCCATCAAGACGTCCGGACTCACACTGAAGCTAGAAAAGTGCAGATTTGCGTATGAGGAGCTCTTGTTTCTGGGGCACGTTATCAGCAAGTCTGGAGTTCGTCCCGATCCACGGAAAACAGCCGTCATCGCCAACTTCCCGCCGCCCACTGACAAGAAGGCCGTGCGCCGATTTCTGGGCCTGTGTGCCTATTATATGCGGTTCGTGAAAAACTTCGCCCGCATCGCCGATCCTCTCACTAACCTTACCAAGGCCGACTCGGAGTTCAAGTAGGAAACGCCACAGGAACACGCTTTCCAGGAGCTTAAACATCGCCTCCAGACGCCTCCGTTACTTGCCCATTTCGACGAATTCGCCGAGACAGAAATACATACTGACGCAAGCAGCGTAGGTCTTGGCGCCGTTCTTGTGCAGAGGGCTGACGGACTTGAAAGGGTTATTAGTTACGCCAGCCGATCCCTATTCAAAGCAGAAGCGAATTATTCCACAACAGAAAAGGAGTGCCTCTCCATCATCTGGGCTACGTCGAAATTTCGCCCCTACCTCTACGGCAGGCCCTTCAAAGTTGTGAGCGACCACCACGCCTTGTGTTGGCTAGCCACCTTGAAGGACCCTTCAGGTCGCCTCGCACGATGGAGCCTGAGACTTCAAGAATATGACATTACTGTCATTTACAAGTCCGGCAAAAAACACTCCGACGCTGACTGTCTCTCTCGTGCGCCTGTCGACCAACCGCTACCCGACGACTCGGATGACGACTACTTCTTGGGAACGATAACTACCGACGACTTCGCTGAACGACAGCGGGCCGACCCGGAACTTAAAGCCCTAATAGAATACCTCGAAGGCAGGACCGCCGAAGTCCCGAAGGTATTCAAGCGCGCACTTGCGTCGTTCTTTCTACGAAACGGTCTTCTACAAAAGAAAAACTTTTCACCGCTTGGAGCTAAGTACCTCCTTGTGGTGCCTTCAGCTCTGCGACCAGAACTCCTGCAGGCCCTGCACGACGATCCGACGGCAGGGCACCTCGGTGTTTCCCGCACGCTCGCGAGGATACAAGAAAGGTACTACTGGCCACGTCTTACCACCGACGTCACTCGTTACGTGAGGACATGCCGGGACTGTCAGCGACGCAAGACACCGCCGACAAGGCCAGCGGGACTTCTGCAGCCAATTGATCCACCTTGCCGAGCTTTCCAGCAGATTGGTATGGACCTACTGGGGCCGTTCCGGACGTCGACTTTCGGAAACAAGTGGATTGTGGTAGCTACCGACTACCTCACCCGCTACGCCGAGACAAAAGCCCTGCCAAAAGGCAGTGCATCCGAGGTAGCTAAGTTCTTCGTCGAAAATATTGTCCTACGTCACGGCGCCCCGGAGGTCCTTATCACCGACAGAGGAACGGCATTCACTGCCGACTTAACTCAAGCGATCTTGGCATACAGCCAAACAAACCACCGCCGGACGACAGCGTACCACCCACAGACCAACGGCCTCACTGAGCGGCTTAACAAGACGATCGCCGACATGCTGTCAATGTACGTCGATGTCGAACACAAGACGTGGGACGCCATTCTTCCGTATGTGACCTTCGCATACAATACGGCGGTGCAGGAGACGACGCAGATATCTCCATACAAATTGGTCTACGAAAGGAGCTCGGCAACGACGCTCGATGCCATGTTACCCAACGTCACCGACGAAGAAAACCTCGATGTGAGCGAGTACCTTCAACGCGCCGAAGAAGCCCGACAACTTGCGCGTCTCCGTATCAAGAATCAACAGACGACTGACAGCCACCGTTACAACCTTCGACGACGCTTCGTGGAATACCAGCCCGGTGAACGTGTTTGGGTGTGGACGCCGATACGCTGACGTGGACTAAGTGAAAAGCTTCTGCAACGGTACTTCGGACCGTACAAGGTGGTTCGACGTCTCGGCCCACTTGATTACGAGGTTGTCCCCGACGGCATTAGAACTCTCAACGATGCCGATCGCGACCTGAAGTCGTCCATGTCGCGCGCCTCAAGCCGTTTCATGCACGTTAACAAACTGAAACAGTGTTTTTTGTATTATTATTGTATTGTAATTTATTCATTGTACTTTCTTGCATTATTATTGTACCCTCATTTTTAGTTAAAGCATCGGGACGATGCCTTTTTTCAGAGGGGGGCAATGCCACGTTCCATTTCACAAGTTTTTGTTATCGTTCCGAAACACCACACGATTCTTGGCGCAAACCACGCCTGCAGGTTTCGAGAAGGTTCCGGACTGTAGTAGATCATTTCGATAAGATCACGCCCACTGTGGGAACGGTACAGATTGTTCTGGAACCTACGCCACCACCAGCGATAACGCTAGAACATTCGACGGCAAGGGTATAAATGCCGACGCGCTTCGCCGCTTGTCAGTTGTTGATCGAAGGCCGACGCTGCGTTCGCCGCTATCAGTCCGAGACTGCTATCTGTGCAAGACTGCTGCTGTAATTAGACTTTCCCTTTACCGGGCACAGGTTTGCCCAAATAAACAGTTAAATCCCAACACGAAGTTTCCTGTCTTTGGCCACGTCACGACCCCGTGACAATATGACTTTCGTGATATGCAAACCCTATGAAAGATCGTTGCAGAGTGTGATCCCCAGATATTTAAAAGAATTAACAGTTTCAACTGGAACATTACTGATGGAATATGGAAAAACAAGTGGAGAACGGCGGTGGGTGAAGGATAAGGCTTTGCATTTGTGAGGGTTAAGTTCCATTAGCCAATCATCGCACCATTGTTTTACATTGTTAAGATCACTCTGTAGAGCTGATTGATCAGAAGCGTTACAAAGAGTGTGGTAAATAACACAATCGTCGGCAAACATTTGGATTTTACAGGATACATGAGTTGGGAGATCGTTAATAAATATCAGGAATAAAATCGGGCCCAGAACCGACCCCTGCGGGACACCAGATGTTACCGAAAGTGAAGTAGAGGTAGCATTGTTAACAAAGACAGCTTGAGTGCGGTTACTTAAAAATTCTTGGATCCACTTTAGGACGTCGGGGTGTAGGTTTAAGCGGGAAAGTTTCAACAGAAGGCATCTATGGGGCACTTTATCAAATGCCTTCGCAAAGTCCAGGAATATGGCATCAGTCTGTCTGTTAGAATCCAAGTTAATATGCAAGTCGTGCGAAAACATAGCCAGTTGAGTCTCGCACGACAAACCTTTGCGAAAGCCTTGCTGTGCGGAATTGAAAAAGTTATTTGAGTCTAGGAAGTCCATAATCCGGGTGTAGATGACATGTTCGATGATTTTGCATAAAATGCTGGTTAATGAAATTGGTCGGTAATTGAGGGGTGACTCTCTAATACCCGATTTGAATACTGGGGTGATATTTCCGTGTCTCCAATCACTAGGAAGCTCACCCGTGGAAAGAGACTGCGAGTAAAGTAGACACAAAAATTTTGCACAGATCTGTTGAGTGTTCTTCAGAAATTTCGAATTTATGTTGTCGATACCTGATGATGAAGATAATTTAAGTTTATCAATGATTGCCAAAACTCCGGGGTTCAACAAAAAGGATTGGCGGCATGGAAGTACTGACTACTGTAGGCTGTGGCGAGGGTGGAACGTCAGTTTCTTTGCTAAAAAACCGATGAGAAAGCTCTATTAAACAGGTCGGCACATTCCGAGTCAGTGGCCACGTCACCTGCTTCATTAGTGAGAGTAATAGTGCACGAGTGGTTGGGATTTATGACCTGCCAAAATTTTCTAGGGTTACTAGCAAGCAATTTCGGTAAGTGAGTGTGAAAAAAAGAATGCTTAGCGTTTCGTATTGCCGTGAGGTAAGCTTTTTCAGCAGCATAATATTTTAACCATGCGTTTTCGATATTCTGCTGCTTGGCGGAACGAAAAAGGCGTTTTTTCTTATTTTCTAATTTTTTGAGCGTTTTAGTAAACCATGGTTTTTGGGAACAGGCACGGAAACTGAGCTTAGGAATGAATTTTTCGACCAGTGTATCACATGTATCCTTGAATAACTTCCAGTTATCATGCACCGTGCGATAAAGAAAATTATTTTTGAATATTGGAAGAAAACAGTTTAATTCATCATTTATAGCAGTGTAGTTTTCTTTATCATATAGTCGTATGGTTTTTTTGGTGGTTCGTTGTTTTGGAGGAGTGATTAAAATATCGGCTTGAATTACTACTTACTGCCAGTTGTAAAGCAACATTTTCACACATTGAGACGGGTGTGTGTGTTGTGCTCTTATGATGATCATGTACAAGAATAATGTGTGCTCCCTTTGTGTTCATGCACGACAGTTTTTGTATCCCGTCACTGCTTGCTGAACTGCAATTGGCTGGGAAGCTTAGTCAAGCTCACAACAGCTTTTCTTCCCATGCCCTCTACTTCTCGAAGTGGCAAATAATGACTGATTGATTGTTAGTTGGCATTAGCCATTTGATTTCGTTCAGTGCTTGCAGGCAAGTCCAGTAAATACAATAGCCCTGGTACAACAGTCACCGTTCTCGGACTGTTCACAAATTGTAGAGTTTCGTACGTCGACATGCTTTTTTGCACATAGTAGTTGTGTTCAGGCTTTTCTCTGTATGTTCGCTAGTTGTGCCGAGTGCCAGCTCACCGCGACGTTATCCTTCCAGGGTCACTTCCTTCGGCCACCGGCGAGTTCCTTCACCGACGCGGAGCTTGGCATCCCTCCGGACGACGAAGACTAGACTGCTGCATCCGCTTTAGATGTTTTCTGCCAGCATCTACTGGCGCATAACGGAATTAAAGGTTATTGTTTCATAGTGTAGTGGCCCCGAATTTCTTGCATATCTGTGTGCAGAAATGCTGATGTCACACCGGCCGCTCCGCCGTTATCGAGGGGCGCTTTGTCGCACAGGACAGTCCATTCGGACAGTACAGTCTATCGTCTGCCATGTACAGAGCGGTCTTTTTGTAGAAGTAGTAGTGCCACACTCCAGCTAGAAAAAAAAAAATGGTCAAGGGTGAGTTGTCAAACGAAAATTTGAAAGAAGGAAAACGCAACTTGCCAATCACTCCAAAAGCTATCACCATATCTCTTCTCAAATCTACACCATCTTTTTATAGGTTTTGATATTGCTTCTCATATCCTGTCACTGCTTGCTGTACCGTAATTGGCTGGGGAGCTTAGCCAAGCTCACAACAGCTTTTCTTCCCATGCTCATCTTTTTTTGTCCATCTGGGTTTTGGCATCCCTCCGGGATGCCAAAACCCAGATGGACAAATTTCTGAGCAGTAAAGTTGGAAAAGGCTTGTGCAGATGAGACAACTGATGGTTAATCGGCCCTACGCAGCTGCTGTAACTTGGCTCATAAGCCATCCTATAAGCCTAACCTGTGTACCCTGCCAGTGAAGCTCATCGTATCACCCAAGGAGAGTGTAATTGGGCTCACGGTGAAAATCCTTTGCCCTGCTGCAGATTAGGCTTGCAGTAATTTTCTTATTATGCTGGTGTCTATATTTAAGCTGCTTGTTTAAATTCCACACTACATGTTTAGGGCCACATTGAAAAATTTCATAATTTTCTAGTGCTGCTTTTAGTGACACCATGCGCTTCATTTAATTTTATTCATAGATACTGTGATCTTGTGAAAGATTTTGGCAACATGGTACATATGTAGGTGCATAAAAACAGAAATATAACAAGGAGAAACAATATATTTGTTCGCAAAAGTGGTTTGAAAAACAAAACAAAAAGGCAAGTGACGTTATAACAACATTAAATCAACAAGACGAATTAGGATGAGTAAAATACACGAAAAATATTGAAGCCAGACAAGAAAAATGCTTCCTATCAAAGGTGTGATTTAAAGTGCCATAGTAGTTCTGTGTGACAGTTATCGGACAATTTTGTTTCAATTCACTATGGTTCTAGTTTGAAACAGTTGACACGTATCTTGAATGGAGTAACAGCTATTATCATACAATCACTCGTCACACAGTCACAGTTATTGCCTATTATCACACAGTCAGGCGCAGTTCATCTATACTTTGAATAAGGCACGTTACACAATAATCCACACTTACAAAACTCTTGTACAATGTGCAGTCTGTGAAAGCAACTACTCAAAACAAAATGATAACTATTAAAGCTGCAAGTCCCTAATTTTCAAGTAGCAACCATGATATGCAGCAAGATTTATGGCAGTAGGCGATTGCATGAAGAATGTGTGACAATGTTCGACTGCTGAGAGTACAGCGTCGTTACCAAATCTTTGAAGTGTGAACAGTGTGACATCAGTGGCTTTGGTTTGCCAAGAGTGCCGCAGTCGCTCGGCTGACCCGTCTTCATTGATCTCCTGGTAAAAAAAAAAATCATAAACAAAAATTGTTGCACCACTTGGTAATTGTATGAAAATTGAAAAGTTTGCATCATCCCATCCAAAATGATTTAGCTGACACAAACTCTAGGTATTTAGGCTTCTGCGAATATTACGAATGCTTCGAATGTTCAAACGATTGGTAGAGTATTTCGAATTTAAATCATTGAAAATTTTCGAAGTATTCGCAATGAATGCATAGGTAAAATTTTTCCACATCTAATCGCATGTAAAGGTGGATTCGCTGCATGTAGTGTTGCTAAGCCGTGAGACCACCTATTTATTAAAAGAATCCCCTCTGCCCCCCTTCAAATTTAAAGGGGTCTTGCTGCCGATCAGAAGTCGAGGCTACCGAAAACACGCGAGCCTAATACTATAGGGCAGCATGCGGCGTGAAGTTGACAATAAACTTCTCAAAGTCAGCTAAAGAATTGCTCTCGTCTCTCAAAAAACATTTGTCACAGCCATTGGCTGATTCGAGTATGGCGCATCGCGCTTGGACGTTACTGGGGCCGCCGCGGCAGGCTGCCACTTGTCAACGTGCATGTGGGCGATCACACTGAAACGCCGTGCACTAGAAGAAGAAAAACAGAAAAAGTGCTTATGGTTACGAGGCGCACATGATGTATTTGCTTTTCTCATGCCTTCCCCCCCTGCTTGGCTTCCAGTGCTTTCGTCGCAACGAGAAGAGAGAATGCAATTGCAGCGTGCGACAAATCTTTCGCAACTCTGCTCGTACTGCACGAATTCTGAAAATTTTGCGGCGGTGAATTTGTGAGGAGCTTACTTAGTGAACCCATTCCATAGCTACATGAAAAAGTGTTGCAGGGCCCCTTTCAATGAACATATTGCCCTCAAATCAGTTAATCATTTCATTAGGCTTCAAAGCTTGTTTGGACAGCTTATATGCTCAGATGTATAATTAATTTTATATGTCACATATTTTACAGGCTGTCAGTCGCATTTTACCGAAACTCAAATCTTGTTACTACTCAAAGTTGTTAGCACTTCTTTTGAACGAAAGAAAAAAGGGCATTTGCATACAGCCCTTATTTAATTTTAACAAAGAATATGTATATATATATATATATATATATATATATATATATATATATATATATATATATATATATATATATTGAAGTTTGAATTCAAGTTATTCGACCAAAATCACTATTCGTTTTGAACCTAAAATTCACTATTCGCACAAGCTTACTGGTATTGCTCAATTATATTCTGAACTATTTTTAGAGCGACACTTTTGGAAAGCTTTGAAGAAAAAAATCGCAGAATATTTACGGAATTGATGATGATGAGAGGGACGAAGCGTCCATCAATCTGTCTGTGGGCCCGTCCATCCGTACGAAAGCACAAACAGATTGACGGATGCTTTGCCCCACTCATCACCATTCATTCCGTGGATATGCTGTGATTTTTTTATCATATATTCATCATACACAAGTACCGCCATCCAGCGGCCAATCCAAAAACTAAACGAGAGTATGTACCACATTTCTGCTGTCAGCGCTTTGTTAACACTGAAAGCGTGATAACGACGCCATGCCTACGTCTTTTGTAACATGTGGACATGTGCCACAGGTTACGCATTACAACGGGGGTCGCACAAGCCACGCCATAAGGAGCTTCGCCCCTAGAAAAAAGCGTAGCTTGCCCAAAGTTGTGCAAGGTGTAAACTACAAATGGCAGACGATTCTGAAGTTTAATACAGTTGCTCATAGGTTGTTTCCAGGCTGTATCGCTAGGTCATGCTAGGCTGTTTCTTCATTGCTTCTCAGTTCACAGAAAGTTTGAGTCAAATCAGAAAGGTGCGACATAGATTTCAAGACTCCAGACACAAAAACTAAGGGATCCTTAATCTTCGTTTTTATTTACGAGTTGAATGCAATAGTTATGTTTTCTGCTCAGTGGGTACTTCGAGCACTAGGTGCATGAAATATTTTCGAACTTGCTATGCAAAAGCACATTAATCCGTGTCTCTTTTGTAGTAGGTGGCCCGCTATAAACCGTGAATTGACGATAACTGCATGTTCCGATGCCCGATAGCAATGTACGCTTGTATCATGAATTACTACTGCGATAATGCATGTGGCATTGTGAAGCATGTATACAGGACGCGTGTCTTTGTAAAGCATGCAAGTTGCTTTCACTTGCAGGTTCGATCCTCACCGAGACCCAGAATGTTTATTACTATTGATTTTATTTCCACCTTTCTCGGTTTTTTAATCCCGTACAAAATGATGATTTTGCAGTCACAACCAACGGCACCGACACCAGAGTATCTGTGAAACGAGCTCTTTAACACTATCGCATTGAAACCTTCGTTTCAAACCGAGCGCTTGTACATGCCATACATCTACGGGTAGGTCGCTTTTCATGTAGGGCTTCCACCTTCTCGGGTTCCTTTGTAGACCTTGCCCAATTTTTGTGGCACGTACCACTTTATGATGACAGCTTTTCGTGCACACCTGTTTGTACACACCAAAGTTTTTAAAGCAGGCTGAAACAACTTGACATTAAAGAGGAGAGGGCAGCACTTTATCAGAGAATTACTGCTGTTGAGGACACTTGCTAACTCCACTGGTGTAAATGGTGCGAGCTCTGTGGGTGCTCTAATGTGGCAACACTTCATCTCGAGGATCATGTTGCAAACTGCATTTGAAGCCTCCCAATTGTACGTATTACTATGCGCTGTTATCAAAGTGGGCCTATATTTTGCAACCCTTAATTATCCTACCTTCATGAGTGACCCAGTTTGGTCAGCTCGAATAACTGCACATTGGAAGAAATGGGAAGAGCCAAAGGAGACTTTCACTTAATTATCTAGCCTAATTAAGCTGTGACATTGAAACAGCCATCAAGCACGCTTTCCGGATGGCTCAGTTAGCTAATAGGAAAGAACACTGTAAAAAAAAAAAAGGTAATCGTTGCAGGACAGTCTTTACAGAATTAACTGTAGCACTTCCACTATGCAAAGAAAAAAAAGATTCAACTCTTCCTTACATTGACTATGGGACAGAATCTCACGGGTTTTTCCTGTAGCTCTCTATCACAACTGGCCCAGGAATAATTGGTTCTGAGGTATACGAACTGGTCAGTGGGCCGAGTCGGGGGAGTAGCTTCAATGTGTTAACATGCACTCGCATCACATGGTAAACGGTCTTCTAGCAGTTGAGCCTCGTGATTCTCATACAACTATGGTGGGCTGATCCCTCCCACTCCAGCTTTAGATGTGCATGGGCTAGCAGTGTGACATAAATAAATGAGTAAATACTAGAGCAGCTTAATTAGCCAAGTGGAAACGACTCGCCATGGTCCACACGTGAAGAACTAGCGACAGAACCAAGTAGACGAGGTTGACTGCGACCGGTGTCTTGAACATGGTGGCGACTTCCTTGAACTGGCCAACTTGGAAGGCGTAAGTATTAAATATCGCGAGGCACATGACCAACAGGCTCGACACGATGCAGAAGTCTTGGATGCTGCGAGAAAAATTGACAACGAGTGGACACATGTTTAGGCTCCTCAATTCACAATATATGTATGTGCGGCATTTCAGATGACCCATGCACTTTTTAAAAATTCTTACAGATTGTGTTTCCAAATAGTTAGACCACTGCATGAAAAGTAAACCGCAAAGAGCAGTGTACGAGTGTAATGATTAAGCTAATGATTAGGCGAATAAGTAATACACATAAATTAACTACCTTACTCTGTGGCACATATTACAGCTGATGATAGCCGTAAAATATTCAATGCTTATGTCAGTGAAATGAAACCTAGGAAAGCCATGGAGTTCGTGATGCATGTCATCACAAACTTGCCATCAGAATGCCCCGTTGATCGTTCTAGTTACTCTTGCAACTAACCCTGCATTGAAGTACAAAAGCGAGTGGATTACACCTACACATTTATTCACGGATTTTCGTGCATAATATCTTGCACTTGGTGTTTCCTGAATATTTGTTCAAATGGACGTGCCTAGTGCACCTGCTGGCTGAAATATGTCCAGTGAATAATTACATCAATAATTTAAGCAGAATGTATGTTATTCAGCTGCTACTTAGCGTGCGTCTACCTATAAACGCCCGGTGTATTGTACAGTAAACATCCTCAATAAACTTTTTTTTTTCATAAAAATTTCAAGTTTCAAAGTATTTTAATGAACTAAAAAGAATTTAGGGGTTCGTTTAGCTTTCGTTAGCTGCAACTTGGAGTAGAACTAACGGACAACCAAGCCAAGAAATTTCAGGGGATATCTGTAGTAATTATGGCGTCAATGTGAAGAATTTAATACGAACGATAGTACAACTTTTCGCCGGCGGGGATCCGAGCCTGCGACCTTCGAACAACGCCTCTGATTCGCTTCCGATCGAGCTACGGCAGCGGTCGTTTTGGAGTTCACTTTACAGGGTATATCTGTGCATTTAAACCGAAGAGTATTAGTGTGGGAGTGCATGATTGTCTCCCCAAGATTTAAAGCTTCTGCGTTACCCATGAAGCACACTGCACATAATTAACCGCCAACGCTCACATGAAAAACAGTAGCAGGGTGACCGGCGAGCCTCCGTAGAGTTCGGTACATTATGTTCAGCGTCACGTCAATGGCCAAGAGCGCGAACTGAAGCAGTATTACCAATCCAATGCGGTCGCTCCGCATGTTTACTGAAGAGCGTGCCGAAGCGCGTTTATTTACAAGCGGTTGCCATCACAACCGCGCGAGTAACTGGACCGCAGTTAATGTTATAAAACATTAGTGAAAATTAGCTTATTAGTAGTTGCAACAGTATATCGGCAAAATAATTCCGTAGAAGCACTATTTAAAACTACGTTGCATTTAGTTGTTCGTGGACCATATAGTATTACGTATTGCAAGCGCGCGCCTTGCAAACATTCCTCTATGGCCGCGCACATGGTGTCGTGTTCTATGGATCTCAGGTGTCGTCTCCGGTGTAGAGGTAGTAGAGAACTAGGCATGGTGTCAGTTGCGTCGCGTGAGGATAAAAGCGTTGTCGTTAGAGCTCCAGCAAGCAAAGCATTGGGCGTGTTGAAATGGATGAACAGCGTCGCTCCGGTGGACAAGAGGTCCATCTCCTGCAAGACATGTATGTATGCATTCTGTTACTAATGAAATCGCGGTAATTTTGAAAGCAATACCATCATTTATTTTCTTGGTCTGACCATCTTGCATGCTTGTTATACGCGTGCACGTGTGTGGGCGCTCATTTACGCCGTACTTAAAAGGGTTGTGTGGGTGGCATGAGTTTCAGGCCCACCAAACCGTCCCCTGGATTCACCAGTGGTGCGAATGTTAATGCACGGGATGATAACAGTTTTTTTTTTTTCAGCTCCAGAGAAATGTCTTACCTAAATTTTTTACTGAAAGGTCGCTGGTGCTTATATAACCATGGTGTCAACGGAATGCGACCGACTAGATGTTAAATAAGGACAAATTCTTACAAACCATGCTACTCAGCATGGATGCTACGAACTGCAAATTGTGCAAGTGTACAAACAAAGGAACTGGGCAACACATGTTTGTGCTGTCTCGTTCCGATACTTCGTGTTAATGTTTGCGTCTCTCATTTTGTTTCGCAATGAATCTGTGCCAACTGGTTCAGACTTGCTGTCCGTTTGAATGAATCAGTTTTACTCGTTTTTTTTTTTTTTTCAGATGCCTGGATGCCATTACTGGCTTCAGAGTAGTGAAGTGGTTCCGGCATGTTGTGCTGCCACGTTCCCTCGCCGATTACTACTACACAAGACTGCAAAGACAAGCGTTCGCTTAAGGATCATCTCGTACCTGTGGTACGTACGGTTTCAATAATTAACATAGTAGTGCTGTTGCGTCATTTGTGTGACAAACGTTGAGTCAGAATAAGGGGTACTTCTTTTTAAGAACTAGAACGTTGTAATCGTGAGATACAAAGAAATGGGAGTAGTTTAAGAACAATATAAAATGTATTCTTTATCTTTCAAACTCTTACTGTTGTAGTATATGAGTTCTGCCTATGGAGCCAGCTAATTGAACAGCTGCCCTTCACCCATAGACGTGCCCAGAGTTCCCCATCAGGAGGGGGTGAAGGTTCATTGCAGTGCAACAGCCCCTGCCTACTAAGTTAATGTGCCCCCCCTTTGGTAACTAAAAAAGGTGCCCCCCCCCCAACCCCCTTCACATGCATTTAGCTATGACGTCACCTGGAAAGGCATAGGCAGATTAGCTTTTGAACCCTATGTTTTTGCAGCTAATGTAAATACCTCCTACACTGAGAGTCAAACATTCGTCATCACTCTCTAAAACATTATCTCGGGCTGAATAGCGATGTCAGTTTCTCTGGCGAAGTTCATCAGGACGTTCAAGTCCGAAAATGAGCGGAACAAACATCTGTCATTTAGGGAAAGGCTGAAACACTGGTGAAGTACTTGATGCCACAAAAGTAAGTGAGCGCTATTGTATCAAGTAGTTGCAGCTGGCCGGGGCCGAGACAACTGGCATTTCTAGAACAAAGGCATCCGAAACCAGGAGTCGTTCTGCGACGTTTCCGCTAAGAGAGAGTGCATGCGCCGTGGCATCTGGGAAAGGCTAATTCCTCTGTAGAAGAGACAGGCATGGCTGGGGGCAAAACAGCCATTTTTTTCTTATGCTGCTGTCGTGTACACTACCTTTCTTCGCATTTATTTTCCTGTTACACACAGGTGCTACACGCCAAGTCCATCGAAGCAGATTTGGCCGAGAGTCCTGTCACCGCAGCGGCCCTCGTTCACATCAGGAAATGCACGCAGCTGGAGAAGCTCACTTTCTCCTCAGTTCGTTCGAATGACTCGCTCTGCGAAATGAGTAAGCCCCTCGTTTGTGGGCCATCTGCACGTGCACTGATACCAACCTCCGAGACAGCTTGATAAAAAATTATCAAGCTGTCTCGAAGGTTTTCTCATCTGAGTGAAGGTTTTCACCTTGTGTCATAGTGAAAGGGATGGCCTATGCAGCTTTAAGTATCTGTGATTGAAAGTTGTATAGAATGAAAATGCCATTGGAGCCATGTTTTTAATGTCTGCTACAGTGATGTTACCTTTTTTGATGAATTCAAGGTATTTCAAGCTTTTTTCCTCCCCTGAACAGGGTGAAATTGTGTTTCTAACAGACGATATGGTCCTTGAAAATTCACAAGCATAGCCTAGAAAAATTCTTGAAGACCCTTGAATTTCCGTCATGTAAATGAGCACGAGCCCTGTGCTTGGGCGAGTTGGCTCATGTTTATGACAGATTACGACAGAGGCGCTTTGTGTGTTTGTCAGAATCCCTAGACATTCTGTCTTTTTGCGCTGGTAAAGTCCGTCAAGAACTGATTGGCTGCAAGAGCATGGGTTGTGAGGAATATGCTGTGTGTACTGTTTAATATTTCCAGGTCTCCTGGAGACTGTAAAGTGCTTCCAGAACCTGAGGTGGCTTGAGCTGAGTGGTGTCAGCGCGGTCACTGACACAGTGCTTGCAGCCATTGCCGAGCAGAACAAACTCCTCACGGTCCTCAAACTGAATGAGTGTGTGAACATTGGTGACGGGGGCCTTGAAGCGTTGGGACGGAATTGCCACTTTTTGAAAAGCCTCGACTTCTCATCGACGCAGGTCAGTTGGTTCTGCAATCTGAAGAGGGTTCCCTTACCCATTCCTACTAACCCCTAAATCCCTGAATTATGAAATCGCCACAAAAAATGAAAAATTTTTTTCATTTTTCAAATAGCAACTTTTAATTGATTCTACAGTAAAGAATCTAAGATACAACTTTAATGTATACTTTTAGTTGAGAATTCCTCATATGCCATAGAAGCAAGGACCTTGCAACAGAAAGTGTACTTCAGAACTACGTAACATGTTGTGAGCCACCTGTGGGTTGCGTGCTCACCAAACGAACAAAATTGTTGAACTTTGAACTTGAGTTACTTGGGCGAGAAAGAACGAAAGAGTGAGAGCTATCGCATGTGCCTCACGCTGTCCGCCATCAGCTACAAAACACTTGATTTTAGCGTTGAATATCTTACTTGAGACGGTGCTAGATTTTTCTTGCTGAAAGCTAAGCTCCCCCTGAGTACTTGACAGCTGGCATTGAAGGGCCCGTAAACCACCTCGATATTTTCTCAAGCATTTCAAGTAAACACAAGCATCGTGTGCAGAATGCCATCGCGATCAACGATTCTGCAAGTGGCAGCAGTACGAGCTGCCAGCACGCCACAAATTACAAAAAGCAATCCCTTCTTCTTTCCAGGACATTCAGGCCTCCGCGTGACGTGCCGAACGAATAATCTCAGACACGCCGTTCAAATATGTTCACTAGCCACAATATATGCTGTTATTTATCGAGCAAGAGCCTACTACTTCCGGTTAGTCTGCAAGCAGCTGTCTGTGCTGCTTGTTGTTGTTTGTCGTGTTACTCGTGCACGTGTGAGTGAGTTCATGGTGTTGGCAATCCTTCGAAAGCGTGAGCGCAACGCTGGGTACATACCGGCACACTTTGTGTAACACGCACGGGCCGGCACAGAAGCCACGGTTCGCCTACAAGCAACCGGAAGTAGACGGTGTTTTGAGCAGCGCATCAGCGATGAGGTATGCCACACAAGGTTGGGAGGGGCGCTCGGTGAGAGGGTAAAGCAGGTTTTGGGAGAGGACACCATGTAAGGGAGCGCAAAAGTGAGAGGAAGGAGCGATCATCGCAGTTTCAATAATGCGATCCGTCTAACTCCGCTATTATGGCACCGTTTTGAAAAATTCTCATGGCTCCATGTTCGTCGAACGCTCTGGCACAATTTCCCCACCACAAATGAATATCCACCTCTGGGTGGTTTGCGGGCCCTTTAAGGGGGGACACAGGTCTTTCAGATGAAAAAAAAAAAATCGCGAAAAAAATCGGTTTTTTGAAAGTGGAATTTTCATAAAATACAAACATTTTCACGTGTTTCCCACGTCGTGGATAATTATATAGGCTGCAATACCAATTTATGTAAGTACCGTATGCTATATTTTGAGTGAAGGAATCGCAAAAATGGGCTGTTTTTTAAGCCGCATTAACGCTGAACCTTGCAAGCTATTATTGCCAGATTAGTCATGCTGGAAAGAACTGTTTTTCTTCTTGAAGTTCTCGCCACAATTTAATTCGTACGCCTATTTGCTGTGTAGTAATACCGCGTCGAAAAAAAGTCCCAGAGCGCGGCTCCATTGGCCTATTTTGTGCACGTGACTATGCACGTGATTCTGTGCAGCCCTGTAATTGGTGCAGCTAGTTGGTGTCATATGTTGTTGGGCATTGACAGGCTTGAGAAGGATAGCACGACACCATTGTGAAAATTGATTGTTGCGTGCAAGGATGTCCGAATATCGCAAGTTTGCCACGCGAAATAAGTTGGGCAAGAAAAGAAAGCAGGCGCATTACAACTTCAAAAGGCGCCCCGATCCTGTCGAAGTTATCAGCGATGACTACTTGCTGGCAACCCCAAGCAAAGTCCGCTGGGGCTCCGAGGTATACCGGCAGCTAGCCTCGTGATAGCGAGATATGCCTAACGGCGTCCCCTGCCGATAGTGATCGGAGAAGCACTGTTCGTCATGACACAAGGATGGTTCCGCAAGCAGAATTGCTTCAACGGCAGAAGGACACAGAAGATAAACTTCAACGGCTTGCACAAACATCAGCGACTGAAAGGAAATCGCACGTCTGTGAGCGTCAGCGATGGTGCGGACAGGCCGGCGGAGATGAAGTCGCACTTATTTATTGTCGGTGAAGAAACGATGAGTGTTCTTTTCTCGCGCATAAAGTGCACTCTGTGTGGCAGCTTCATGACTTTCGACACAGACGAGCACGAATACGGCCTTGCCATCAAGCTTCTCTGGTTTTGCAAGAAGTGCGGCGATGTTTTTTCAGAGTGGAGCTCGGCGCGCTCAAAAGATGGCACGACGGTGAGTCCCTTCATTGTAAACCTTCTGTTCACTCGTGTAATGGTGTGCACTGGGAATCGACAGATGCAAGTGAATGATATTTTCGCTGCAATGAATATATCGCACCGCAACTTTCATACTAAAAAGTGGCAGAACTACCTGGCGCCGGCGGCCTCAACAGCAGCACAAAAACTGATGGGCGAGTGCACCGCATCTGTAAAAACGCTACACAGTGACCTGAATGTCACTAATTCCGGCAATATGGTGGTATCCTATGATGGCACGTGGATGACACGCGGCCATTCATCGCACATGGGAGTTGGCACCGTCATCGAACTGTTTTCAGGACTTGTGCTCGACTATGTTGTG